>JAXLNO010003215.1:260841-393430 GCA_038087875.1 Malacoraja senta
CCATACACACACTAAGGCCAATTTTTTTAAACATTAACACCATGCCAATCCAACGTGCAGGTTCCATGGAGACCACTCTCTTGGTAATTCTCGCGGTTCGTTCATCCCTCCCAACCTACCCCCTCCCCTCCTCACTCTCTTTCCCCTGCAACTGCAGAAGATGTAACACCTGACCCTTTACCTACTTGCTCACCTCCATCCAGCGACCCCTATAGCCCTTTCAGGTGAGACCAGGGTTCACCTGCATCTCTTCCAACCTTGCCTACCGTATTCTGCGCTCCTCTACATCGACAGCACCAAGCGTGGACTAGGCGACCGTCTCGCCGAACACTTGCGTTCTGTCCACCAGGCTCTGTTGGTGCTCCCGGTCGCGAACCATTATAACTCCCCCTCCCATTCCCACATCGACCCTTCCGCCCATGGCCTATTTTACTGCCAGGGTGAAGCCACACACAAACATGCAAACTGAAGGAACATCACCTCATATTCCACCTGAGTAACCAACAACACAACAGTATGAACACTGCATGCTCCAATTTCAGATTATAATCCCCTCCCCATCTCCTCTTTCACCTTTGCGCTCCCCCACCCTCCTCCACACACATGCAGATCTTCCATGAACCTGTCCTTTTCCTCTCATACTTACATCCATTTCCCATCCCTCCCATCCTTAAGTTTCCCATTTCCTTTTATGCCCTCTCTTTACCCTCCCCTGCACCTTTCCACCATAAACACCCCCAGACTTTACATTTTATTCCTCCTCTTCTTTCATTATTTGACACCCTTCTGTCTCCTTCTCGCTTCTACCCTTTGATGCTATCTCACCTGCATCCACCTATCACTTAAAGTCATCGAGTGATACCCCGTGGAAACAGGCCCTTCGGGCCAACTTGTCCGCGCCGGCCAACATGTCCCAGCTACACTAGTCCCACCTGCCCGCATTTGGCCCATATCCCTCCAAACCCGTCCTATTCCATGTACCTGTCTAACTGTTTCTTAAACGTTTGGATAGTCCCAGCCTCAACTACCCCGCTGGCAGCATATTCCATGCACTCACCAACCCTTTGTGTGAAAACGTTACCCCTCAGATTCCTATTAAATCTTTTCCCCTTCACCTTAAACCTACTGTATGTCCCCTGATCCTCAATTCACCAACTCGGGCAAGAGACTCTGTGCATCTACCCAATCTATTCCTCTCATGATCTTATACACCTCTGTAAGATCACCCCTCACCCTCCTGCGCTCCATGGAATAGAGTCCAAGCCTACTCAACCTCTCCCAATAGCTCAGACCCTCTAGTCCTGGCAACATCCTAGTAAATCTTCTCTGTACCCTTTCCAGCTTGACAAACACCATTCCGGGCTTTGCAACTTGCCAGGCTATATCCCTTTCCTGCCTCTCTTTTCCAGCTTTCTCTCCCCTACCCCATCAATCTGAAGAGGGATCCTGATCCAAAACGTTGTCCTCCACAGATGCTACCCGAGTTCCTCCAGCACTTTGTTTCTTTGCCAGGGACTTCAGTTATCTGAATCATATCTGGGATAGCGGAGAGGTTCAAGGGAGATATGAGGTGATCCCAGGATTACGAGTTTTGTCAGAAGGATGTTTCCACTAGAGGGAGAGTCTAGGACCAGAGGGTGTGAGCCTCAGAATAAAAGGACGAATCTTTGGGAATGGAGATGAGGAAGAAATTCTTTATCTAGAGGGTGGTGAATCTGTGGAAGTTATTGCCACAGACAGCTGGTGGAGGCCTTCATTGGGTATTTTTAAAGCGGAGATCGACGGATACTTAAATCGTAAAAGCAACGAAGTTATGGGAGCAGGCAGGAGAATTGGGTTGAGGGAAAATTAGATCAGCCACGATAGAAGGGCACGGTATACTCGATGGGCCAAATGGCCTAATTTCTGCTCCAATGTCATATGATCCTTATAATCGTTATTTAGGACTCAGATGAGAGATTTGTTCACTCCAAATCTCCGGGAATTCTCTCCCCAGAGAATGGTGCATGTTCAGTTGCAGATGTTCACGAATTAAATCAACAACATTTGGTTCAATTATTCGCAGTTTATGGGAATCATGGCAGATTAACGGGCGGCACGCTGGCGCAGCGGTAGAGTTGCTGCCTTACAGCGCCAGAGGCCCGGGCTCCATCCTGACTACAGGTGCTGGCTGCACGGAGTTTGCACGTTCTCCCGTAACCTGCGTGGGATTTCTCGGGGGAGTCTCCAGTTTCCTCCCACATCCCAAAGAGGTACAGGTTTGTCGGCTAATTGGCTTGGTAAAATTGTAAAACTTTAACAAGCGTGTATAGGATAGTCTTGGCGTAGGGGAATCGCTGGTTGGCCTGGGCGGACTCTGTGGGCCCAAGGGGCCTGTTTCCATGCTGTATCCCTAAACTAAACTAAAAATTAACCACCATCTTGTCTAATGACAGGGCATTTGTTAAAAAATAACTTTCAAGCCTATTCCTGTCCCGACTTCTCACAGAATAGTCTGCTGATAAAGCTGAATCTCAACCTTACAGCATACAAAATCAACTCACAGCCCTACTAGATGCACAGAGTAGGGGAATCGAGGACCAGAGGACATAGGTTTAAAGTGAAGGAGAAAAGATATAAAAGGAATCTGAGGGGTAACTTTTTCACACAAAGAGTAGTGGATGTATGGAACAAGCTGCTTGAGGAGGTTATTGAGGCTGGGACTATCGCCATGTTTAAGAAACAATTAGACAGGTACATGGATAGAACAGGGTTAGAGGGATATGGGCAAACGCAGGCAGGTGGACTATTGTAGATGGGACATGTTGGTGGGTGAGGGCAAGTTGGCCAAATGGCCTGTTTCCACACTATATGATCTGATTCTAATGAAGTTTTTTTTTTTAAACTTTCACGCCTATTCTTGCCAAAGACTTCTCACAATATAAGCTGCTGACAAGCTGAGCCTCCGCCTTACAGTGCACGAGCTCAACTCAAGGTGTAGTTCACATCAAATGCTGCACAAATGTACCACCATGCAAGTGTTAATGATGTAAATATATTGCAGGAAACTGCAAATGCTCCAACTCATGATGACAAATAAACACAAACATAGAGGCACATCACACTCCAACATGTCCAGAGCTGACTCACAATACCATGGGATTCACGTTGCAGTGATGTAACCGAGTTACGTCAAACACCCAAACAGACAGGAGTGCTGCCTTCACACAGACACTGCTCATAATATCTCGTGCACCGACCTCACCAGCATGGACCTCACCATCGCGTCACATAGTCAGGATATATTATGTCGCAAATTCCGCGGAACTCCCGCAGAGCCCACGGCGGACTGAGTCGGCGGAGCCCGCGCACCGCCAGTCGATGGGGATCGCGGCTGGGGCTTTGGAGGCATCCGGAGAGGACCCAGCAGTGACAGTGGAGTGGTCGGTGCGGCGGTCGATGAGGGCACCGACCGGCGGATGAGGACGGATCACGTGGAAGTGAGGACGTCGCTGCTGAGGGAAGGAACCAAGGAGGACCCTTGGTGGGGGACCGCCTTCAAGGGGGGGGGGGAGAACAATGGGGACCTGGCATGGGTGGACCGCCGTGAGGGGATGGGGGGGGGTGTTGAACAAAGGGAGAACTGTCGCGTTGCAGTGGGGATTTGTAACTTTGTAAATGTCCTTTATGTAGCGACTATTTGCATACCTGGCAAGGTACGCAAGCAAAGAATTTCACTGTGACTTGACACAGGTGACAATAAAGTATTCAATTTCAACGTATATAATAACATAACCCTCTACTGATCCAAGTGCAGCATTTCAAGATACAAGATACAAAGTATTTATTAGCCAAGTATGTAAGAGCATACGTCGCAATTACTCCACAACTAAAACATGGGTTTGGTCATCGCAGCCCGTGATAATTATAGCGAGCGCTAGAAGACAACTGAATATCGTGGGTGAGTGATACTCACTCGAGGGAATGATACCTGGAGAGCTGTGCTACTGAGAAACCATTATACATTAAACTGCAAATCTGGCAACAGTGCACAATATACATGATGATATAACACACAGGTGCAGGCAAAGAGTGCAAACACACATTGAATTACTTTACAATGATAGATAGAGTGCCGGAGTAACTCAGCGGGTCAGGCAGCTTCTCTGGAGAGAAAGGATGGGTGACATTTGGGTCGGAACCCTTCTTCAGACTGCTGTTGAATTCGGCTTCAGAATTGCTGTTTTATTGGGGGAAAAATATGAATGCTGGACAAAAAAAAAATCGCAAAGTCAAAAGGCTACGTGGTCGAAATAATTGGGCATTTGATGTAATGGTCAGATCAAACAACTAATGATTACACAACGATGATAAAAAATAGAGTTCATCTTATATTTTGGGAATCAAAGCATGTCAGCAGTGCAATGGTTGGATTCAATTATAAATACATAGATACATAGATACATAGAAAATAGGTGCAGGAGTAGGCCATTCGGCCCTTCGAGCCTGCACCGCCATTCAATACGATCATGGCTGATCATCAAATGTTTTACTTAAAAGTTTGAAATACATAAAATAGTATTCCTGCCATGTTTAGAGTATAGAGTGATACAGCATGGAAACAGGCCCTTCGGCCCATGCCGACCACAATCACCCATACACTTGTTCTATCTACACACTCGCGACAATTTACAGAGGGCAATTAACCAACAAACCTGCACGTCATTGGAATGTGGGAAGAAACCGGAGCACCCGGAGAAAACCCATGCGGTGGCAGGGAGAACGTGCAAACTCCACATAGGCAGAAACCAATAGTTTAGTTTAGAGATACAGTGCGGAAACAGAGCCTTCAGACTTCCAAATCCGCGCCGATCAGCGATCCCCATACACTAACACTATCAGATTCAGATTCAGATTCAACTTTATTGTCATTGTGCAGTGTACAGTACAGAGACAACGAAATGCAGTTAGCATCTCCCTAGAAGAGCGACATAAATATGAGCAGTAAATAAATAAATCTAATCTAATAAATCCTGGTGGGAGGAGTGTCCGGGGGGGGGGGGGGGGGGGTGTGATTGGCAGTCACCGAGGTACAGTGTTGAGTAGTGTAACCGCCGCAGGGAAGAAGCTGTTCCTGGACCTGCTGGTCCGGCAACGGAGAGACCTGTAGCGCCTCCCGGATGGTAGGAGGGTAAACAGTCTGTGGTTGGGGTGAGAGCAGTCCTTGGCGATGCTGAGCGCCAAGGACTGCTCCTACACACTAGGGACCATTTACAATTTTACCAAGCCAATTAACCTACAAACCTGTACGTCTTTGGAGCGTGGGAGGAAACCAGAGATCCCAGAGAAAACCCACGCAGGCCACGGGGAGAACGTACAAACTCCGTACAGACAAACAACCATTGTCAGGATCGAACCCGGGTCTCTGACGCTGTAAGGCAGCAACTCTACCGCTGTGCCTCCGTGCAGCCCCTGGTCAGGATCGAACCCGGGTCTCTGCCACTGTAAGGCAGCAACTCTACCGCAGCGCCACCGTGCCGCCCTTGAATAGCTGTCTCAACCATACAGAGCAGTAAATATGTCCTGCAACCTCACACGTGTTTGCCCATGTTTAACAGTATCTTTACAAAAGGCAGCAAACTTAAATCCTGCACTTGCCCACTCTCTAGCCTGGAATGACTTCAACTTTACAATGCATCGGGAAAGAGTGAGCTGTCTGGCGGGAGAAATGAACAGTGTTGGGTTTCATGCCTTGCACTGTGATTCAGGACCAACCGACGCACAATTAAGATTGCCCCCAAACAGTATATCTGTGTGGTGGCCATTGATTGCTCACCAAAGGCAAGGTAAATCTGTACCAGGGACATCTCCTGACCCACTTGTCATTGGAAATGGATGCTGGAATGGGATTTTCTGACTGTTTGTGTTTTCTCACTGATCAGATGGGGAGGGGGTGGAGAAAGCAGTGGAGATGTCAAGGTAGAGAAGATCATGAAAACGTGCAAATTATTGTCTGTGTGGGTCAGAGACTCTCTTCCTGTACATTGCCGCGCATAATTAGGCACGGTGATGCAGCGGTAGAGTTGCTGCCTCACAGCGCCAGAGACCCGGGTTCGATCCTGACCGCAGGTGCTGTCTCCACGGAGTTTGTACGTTCTCCCCGTGACCAATCAGGTTATCTCCGGTTGTTCCTGGTTTCCTCCCACACTCCGAAGACGTACAGGTTTGTCAGTTAGTTGGTTATGATAAAATTGTGAATTGTCCCTAGTGTATAGGATAGTGTTAGAGTACGGGGTGATCGCTGGGTGGCACAGACTCGGAGGGCCAAAGGGCCTGTTTCCGTGCTGTATCTCTAAAGTCTAAATCGGGTCTAAAATTACCTGGAGTTGAAAAAAAATGACAAACCTTCTTCTTACAATATATACAATTCTGAATGGGTTTGTTCATAAATGATAGCAGAATTAGGCTATTTGGCCCATCAAGTCTACTCTACCATTCAATCATGGCTGATTGAAGGGAGAGCGGGAGAGGGCAAAAGATTTTGAGCGAGAGTGAGCAAGAGCAGACAGCCAAAGAACAAGAGAGCAAAAAAGAAAAGACCAAGACACAAAAAGTGAGGGAGAGAAAACGAGCTTGAGCAAGAGTGAGCGTTAACGAGTGAGACAGAGAGAGACACAGACACAGACACAGACACAGACACAGACACAGACACAGACACAGACACAGACACAGACACAGAGACAGAGACAGAGACAGAGACAGAGACAGAGACAGAGACAGAGACAGAGACACACAGAGACAGAGACACACAGAGACAGAGACACACAGAGACAGAGACACACAGAGACAGAGAGCGAGAGACAGACAGAGAGAGACAGACAGAGACAGAGAGAGAGACAGACAGAGAGAGAGACACACAGAGACAGAGAGAGAGGCAGACAGAGAGAGAGAGACACACACAGAGACAGAGACACAGAGAGAGAGACAGACAGAGACACAGAGACACAGAGACAGACAGAGAGACAGACAGACAGAGAGACACAGAGAGACACAGAGAGTGACAGAGAGAGACAGAGAGAGACAGAGAGAGACAGAGAGAGACAGAGAGAGACAGAGAGAGACAGAGAGAGACAGAGAGAGACAGAGAGAGACAGAGAGAGACAGAGAGAGACAGAGAGAGACAGAGAGAGACCGAGCGCAAAGAGCATGAACTAGAGCAAACAGGATCGAAAGCGAGAGTGCGAGTGATCGAGAGTGAACTAGAGAGCATGAGGGCCATCAAGAAAGCAAAGGAGCGAGCAAAGGTGAGAGGGTGAGAGCATGAGAGCGAGAGGACCATCGTGTTTCAGGTGAGGAGCCAGAAAGACCCGCTGAGAATCCCACAGGTAACAAGGAGAATGAGCTGTTCACTCATGGACCCAATTAAATGTTCTTGTTTCCTTGAGGCCTTCATGCTGAATGAGAAAGTGAAACTATTCAGCGTTTGATGCGGGGGCAAAATGAGAGATGGACAGAGTCAGTAAAGAAAAACAGAGCTGAAGATATACAGTGGGCACGGCAGATGAATGGGGTCAAAGGAAGCCATTGGTACTTCTCTGCACTAAAGAAGGTTCTGAAGAAGGGTCCCGACCCGAAACATCCCCATTCCTTCTCTCCAGAGATGCTGCCTGTCCCGCTGAGTTAGTCCAGATTTTTGAGTCTATCTTCGGTTTAAACCAGCTTCTGCAGTTCATTCCTACACGGTACATCTCAAAATGTAGCTGATGATGGAGAAACGAGGAGCTATAGATGCTGGAGCCTGGAGCGATGCACAAAATGCTGGAGTAGCTCAGGCAGCATCTGTGGAGGGCCTAACCCATGTTCTCCAGAGATGCTGCCTGGCCCGCTGAGTTACTCCAGCGATCCGTGCAGTTGGTGATAGGCTGCGTGAGAGAGAGTTCATTCAATGGTGCCCGAGGGACCAGTGTCTCCATCGGAAATGGACCTCATCACCAAACAAGGAGACAACCAACGTGCAGGAAGGAACTGCAGATGCTGGCTTAAACCAAAGATTAGACACAAAATGCTGGAGTAACTCAGCAGGGCAGGCAGCATCTCTGGAGAGAAGGAATGGGGAATGGTTCAGGTCTGAGGAAGGGTCTCGACCCAAAACATCCCCCATCCCTTCTCTCCAGGGAACCTGCCTGTCCCGCTGAGTTACTCCAGCATTTGTGTCTATCTAAGGATGCAACAAATCATAAACTCACTCTTCTGGTTCCAATATCTCCAGCTTCATGTATCACTCACATTCACTGTATTCAAAGTATTTATTGTACATTCATCTACTGTATCAGCTGCTCTACATCGGTGAGACCAAGCGTAGGCTTGGCGATCGCTTCGCCCAACCCGTCCGCTCGGTTCGCACTAACCAACCTGATCTCCCGGTGGCCCAACACTTCAACTCCCCCTCCCATTCCGAATCCGACCTTTCTGTCCTGGGCCTCCTCCATGGCCAGAGTGAGCCCCACCGCAAATTGGAGGAGCAGTACCTCATATTTTGCTTGGGTAGTTTACATCCCAGCAGTATGAACATTGACTTCTCCAATTTCAGGTAGTCCTTGCTTTCTCCCTCCTTCCCCTCCCCAGCTCTCCCACAGCCTACTGTCTCCGGCTCCTCCTTTCTTCTTCCCACCACCACCCCCCCCACCCCCACCCCACCTCCACATCAGTCTGAAGAAGGGTCTCGACCTGAAACGTCACCTATTCCTTCGCTCCATTGATGCTGCCTCACCCGCTGAGTTTCTCCAGTAATTTTGTCTACTCACATACACTCAGTCATTTTTATTCCGACAGTAGTGATCAGCCATGATCACATTGAATGGTGGTGCTAGCTCGAAGGGCCAAATGGCCTACTCCTGCACCTATTGTTTATAGTAGGATCCCGACTCAAAACGTCACCCATCCATGTTATCCAGAGATGCTGCCTGACCCGCTGAGTTACTCTGGCATCCTGTGTCTATCTTCAGAGAAGCAATGTATTGGACTAGGAAGGGTTAGGGTTTGGTTTAGAGAGGCTGCCCAAACCTCTCCCACACTTCATTCTCCCACTTCTACTGTTCCCTAAAACATAACTATACTCTTGCCTCAACTATTCTCTGCGGCATCTCATTATGCTCAATCTCTACGAAGCTTTAAAGTCAGAGGGGAAAAGGTTAAAGGAGATGTGTGGGGCGTCTCTTTTTAATTTTTTAATTTAAACACAGAGTGGCAGGTGCCTGGATTTAAGAATGAAAAGAATAGTAATTTTTTTTAAAGTGGCAAAGTATCTATACTTAAATGGCACGCAAATTTATGAAACTTGCTCGTTGAAAATTTTGAAAATGAGTTTTTCCTGCACCCAGGGGTGATGGTGGAAGCAGATGCAATAATAGAAACATAGAAAAATAGGTGCAGGAGTATGTCATTCGGCCATGATCACACTGAACGGCAGAGCAGGTTTGTCCGCCCACACCCCACACCTTCCTCTGATGTTCATGTGTTCAATAGGGTTCAACATAGAAACATAGAAAATAGGTGCGGGAGTAGGCCATTGGGCCCTTCAAGCCAGCACCGCCATTCAATGTGATCATGGCTGGTCATCTAAAATCAGTACCCCGTTCCTGCTTTTTCCCCCATATCCCTTAATTCCTTTAGTCTGAAGAGCTAAATCTAACTCTCCCGTGAAAACATCCAGTGAATTGGCCTCCACTGCCTTCTGTGGCAGAGAGTTCCACAGATTCACAACTCTCTGGGTGAAGAAGTGTTTCCTCATCTCAGTCCTAAATGGCCTACCCCTTATTCTTAAACTGTGACCCCTGGTTCAGGACTCCCCCAACATGGGGAAACATTTTTTCTGCCTCTAGCCTGCAACACCTAATGGTGTTTAGGAAGCTTTTAGTTAAGCAGGGAATGGAGGGACAGGCATCACATGCGGGTAGAAAGGATCCATTTTATTTTGCATCATGTTCAATGTAGACAGTTGTACAAGACTTCGGTGAGGCAGCGGCTACACTTATGTTCAGTTTTGGTCACCCTGTTATAGCAAAGATAGCGTTAAACTGGAAGGGATGCAGAGAAGATTTATGAGGACGTTGCCAGGACTTGAGGGCCAGAGCTACAGTAAAGATGGAGTACCAGAGGACGAGGGGTGATCTTATAGAGATCCATAAGACCAGGAGAAGAATGAATCGGGTAAATGTACAAAGTCTTTTACCCAGAGTAGGGGAATCAAGAACCTGAGGGCATAGGTTTAAGGGTGAAAAGTGGAATGATTTAATAGGAACCTGTGGGGCAATTTATTTGACACATAGGGTGGTGGGTATATGGAACGAGGGAAGACGTTGAGGCAGGTAATACCACAATGTTTAAAAAACATTTGGACAGTACATGGATAGGATAGGTTTGGAGGGATTATGGGCCAAACAGAGGCAGGTGAGACTGGGGTAGATGGGGCCTGTTGGTCGGCATGGGCAAGTTGGGCTGGAGGGCCTGTTTCCACCCTATGACATTATGGACCGAAGGGTCTGTTCCTGTGTCTACAGGTGGCCATCTTAGTTTTCTGGCCCTTGATTAATAGACAATAGACAATAGGTGCAGGAGCAGGCCGTTCGGCCCTTCGAGCCAGCACCGCCATTCAATGTGATCATGGCTGATCATCCCCAATCAGTACCCCGTTCCTGCCTTCTCCCCATATCCCGACTCCACTATTTTTAAGAGCCCTATCTAGCTCTCTCTTGAAAGCATCCAGATAACCTGCCTCCACCGCCCTCTGAGGCAGAGAATTCCACAGACTCACCACTCTCTGTGAGAAAAAGTGTTTCCTCGTCTCCGTTCTAAATGGCTTACTCCTTATACTTAAACTGTGTGGCCCCTGGTTCTGGCCTCCCCCAACATCGGGAACATGTTTCCTGCCTCTAGCGTGTCCAAGCCCTTAACAATCGTATATGTTTCAATTGTTCTCTTGCGAATGGAAATACATCTCGGCGGCCACCTCAATGAACCCTATCACCATGTAGAATACCCCCAACAGATCACACACCTCCCCCGCCCCCCCTCGCTGATGCCCCCTCTGCTGTCAACACTCACTGGGAAGGTGCACTGGTACTGTCCAACCAGAAGGCCCCAGTGCCTTTCACCTGAACAGCCCAAAATGTTCACGTTCGTGAAAGGAAAAGCAAACGTGATGATCGCACAAATGCAAGAAACACATTTTACCTCAGAATTTACAACAACAACAAAAATTTCTGTTCAAGCATAAATGCATTTGTTGAAAATTCCCATTGAACAAGTTACATAAACGTGCGAGCGTAAATATGTCTTTTCCCCATTATTAAAAAAATATTACTCTTATTTTCATTCTTAAAATTTAGCTGCAGACTTGTGCAATGATGTCATCATCCACCTATTAAATTAATGATCACTGGCCAACGTGTGATATGTTGCTATGGTACCGACACTATCGACTGGTACCTCAAGGGTTACGATGGAGCTGATATATGTTTATTCCCCCCCCCTTTCTGTCATTGCTCTGACATGCACTCGAGGCCTCTGGAATTGTCTTGAGGTGCCCGAGTGAGCCCCATACTCCCAACCAGACCGAACAGTGGCCGAACTGAAGACACAGCAGCATAAAACCCAAAAGGCAGTGAAAACCAGGAGCTGGCATTCATTTTATTCCAGCCAGCCAAAATGCGGATTGCAACACACACCGACTCTTGGTTGAAGTCTAATCCCTCTCCTCACACCATCGTTCCCTCTCTCCCTCTCTCTCCATCGTTCCCTTCTCTCCCCCGCTCTCCACTGCAACATCTTGCCAGCTACACAGAGCAGAAACATCCTCCACCACCTCCTGCAGCCACCTGCCTTTGGAGGGAGGCAGTGTGCTGAAGTGGAGATGATTTGATTTCTTATTTCCTTTTGTGAGAAGGGGGGGGGGTGGGTGGGTGAAGTGAGGGAAGGAACAGGAGATGAGGGCGAATGGAGACATTGAGTGGAGGGATGGGGGGGGGAGTGGTGGTGGTGGTGGTGGTGTGTGGCAGTAGTGGAAATATTCCATTGACATCAGCTCAGGCGACAAACGAGAGAGGGAGCAGTGGGGAAGGGGGGGGGGGTTGACAGGAAGGATTTAAATTGTGTTTTGAAAGCAGAGGTGGTGGTGGTGGTGGTGGTGGTGGTGGGGGGGGGGGGTAGAATCATTCATCACAAACAGGGTGAATATACTGAATGAAAAATGTACAACGCAGTGACCCGGTGGGGAGGGGGTGTACAGCATCAGTAGACATGGCAATATCCACAACACATTGCAAATATACACACACTTACACACACACACACACACAGGTCAGATGTCCCCAACACTCACTCACTCACTCACCTGGCTATCAGTGTCCACTAGCTCTGGGAGGGCGACGGGCTGTCCCAGAGGCACTGTGTGTGTGTGTAACCCACTCAGCACCCCTGCATTCTTCTGGCATTCAGTGTACAGGAGCCAGCCCCATGAGCATACGGCCCTGTCAAGGCAGACCTTTGCTACAGAGCCGCGCTGCTCTCCAAAAGCTATCACAGCAGCAAATTATCATATTTCATGTGTCGTCGCTCCGGCGCTGCTGCGAGCGCATTGGTTGGCGCCCAGAGCAGGAAATGTCAATGGCTATACAGCATTGCTCTTGGCTTCTTCCTTCACACTGACTGCAGCCGCCACGGACTGGGCTCAGTCAGTTAGTCAGTCAGTGTGCTCATTGCAGGAGGAGTTCAGCTCCTGGCCATCTCTCTCTCTCTCTCTCTCTCTCTCTCTCTCACTCCCTCTGTCTGCCTGCCTGCCTGTATCTGCTTCTGCTTCTCCCTCTCCCTCTCTCTCCCTCTCCCTCTCTCTCCCTCTCCCTCTCCCTCTCCCTCTCCCTCTCCCTCTCCCTCTCTCTCCCTCTGTCTGCCTGCCTGTATCTGCTTCTGCTTCTCCCTCTCCCTCTCTCTCCCTCTTCCTCTCCCTCTCCCTCTCCCTCTCCCTCTCCCTCTCTCTCCCTCTGTCTGCCTGCCTGTATCTGCTTCTGCTTCTCCCTCTCCCTCTCTCTCACTCCCTCCCTCTCTCTCCCTCCCTCTCTCCCTCTCCCTCTCTCTCCCTCTGTCTGCCTGCCTGTATCTGCTTCTGCTTCTGCTTCTCCCTCTCTTTCACTCCCTCTCTCCCTCCCTCCCTCTCTCTCCCTCCCTCTCTCTCCCTCCCTCTGTCTGTCTGTATCTGCTTCTGCTTCTCCCTCCCTCCCCCCCTCTCTATCCCTCTCCCTGTCTGCCTGTATCCCCCTCTCTCCCTCTCTCTGTGTCTGTCTGCCTGCTTCTGCTTCTCCCTCTCTCTCTCCCTCTCTATTGCTCTCTATCCCTCTCCCTGTCTGCCTGTATCCCCCTCTCTATCCCTCTCCCTCCCTCTCTCCCCCTCTCTCCCTCTCTCCCCCTCTCTCCCTGTCTGTCTGCCTGCTTCTGCTTCTCCCTCTCTCTCTCTCCCTCCCTCCCTCACACACACACACACACACAGCTGGCTGAGGTTTGCACTGGATGGAGCAGGCGTGTTTCCTGTTTTTTTTCTCTCTTCTTGCAGCTGAAGCACAAAAAAATAACAGAGCAGAGGACGAGGACGTCACTGGATTTGCGCTCTTTAAGGGTGTCAGGAGATGTGGGTCAGAGTTCAGCTTTCTCTCTCTCTCTCTCTCTCTCTCTCTATTTTTTTTCTCAATAGGATGTCTGTTGTGCGAGTACGACAGAGAAGAAGAGGAGGAGGAGTTGCTGTGCGAGGGAGAGGACAGGTCACCAGCTCGCAGTCACTTGATGACGATTCAAAGCCTGTCTGTCGAAGGCAGGGGAATGAGCTGACAGCCAGGTAGGTATACAGCGCACTGAGCACACTTGCTTGCTGCATGGAAACACACACACACACACACACACACACACACACACACACACACACACACACACACACACACACACACACACACACACACACACACACACACACACACATACACACATATACACACATATGCACACACGCACATACATACACACACATACACACACATACACACATATACACACATATACATACACACATATATACACATATACACACACACACATACACGCACACACGCACACACACACACACACATACACACATATACACACATATACACACATATGCACACACGCACATACATACACACACACATATACACACATATACATACACACATATATACACACACACACACACACACACACACACACATACACACACATACACACATATACACACATATGCACACACGCACATACATACACACACATACACACATATACACACATATACATACACACATATATACACATATACACACACACACATACACGCACACACGCACACACACACACACACATACACACATATACACACATATACACACATATGCACACATATGCACACACGCACATACACACACACACATACACACATATACACACATATACATACACACATATATACACATATACACACACACACATACACGCACACATGCACATACATACACACACACACACACATATACACACACACACACATACACACACACACACACATACACACACACACATACACGCGCACACACACACATATACACACATACACACACATACACACATATGCACACACACACACATACACACACACACACACGTACACACACACACACACATATACACACATATACACGCACACACACACATACACACATATACACATACACACACGCACACACACACACGCACACCAGGGCTGCCACAAATTGGGTGAGAGTTGAGAGTGAGAAATTGTGAGGGAGCGTAGAGACCGGGGGGGTGGGGGGGGGGTGGGAGGGGGGTGTTGCAATCTGGTGCATACTGTAGCGAGTCTTTTAACTTGCATTTGAATGCAACATTTATGCTTTAAATTGGATTAGTTATGAATAAGGTTAGGCTAAATTGCATTCCTAATTACATTCCACAATAGAGCCAGGCTCTGATCAACAGGTGCAGCACATGAATGACTGTATTCATATATGGAAATCAGATTATATTCATGCTGATATATATATATATATAGAGAGAGAGAGAGAGAGAGAGAAAAAAAACCTCAGAGAAACAAAGCAAAAGTCGGACTTCCATCACTGTTCTGCACAAATAAATCAATCAACCTTGTTCAAGAAGGAACTACAGATGCTGGAGAATCGAAGGTAGACAAAATTGCTGGAGAAACTCAGCGGGTGCGGCAGCATCTATGGAGCGAAGGAAATAGGCAACGTTTCGGGCCGAAACCCTTCTTCAGACGGTTTCAACCTTACCCTTTGAATATAGAAACAAGATGAAAATAATGCCACACATTCAATCATATATGGTTCAATGAAATTAAGATATATATGTAAAAATATATATGGAAACAGGCCCTTCCGCCCACAAAGTCGACACCGACCAGCAATCTATCATACACCAATTCCATCCATCACGCCAGGGACAATTTACAGAAGCCAATTAACCTACAAACCTGCACTTCTTTCGGATATGGGAGAAACCAGAATATCCAGAGAGACCCCATGTGGTAGTAAGGCAGCAACTCTACCACTGCGCCACCGTGCCACCCCATTAAATTATGTTTTCTGTAATATATTTATTATGGTGTCACGTGAATAAAGATGAACACATGATTCTGATTTCTGCCCTTAGTTGGATAACACACATGTCCAGTCATTGTGTGTTTTATGGCTGGTTTTCAACCTCTTCAGGCTGAAGGTCTCGACTCGAAACATCACCCATTCTTTCTCTCCAGAGATGCTGCCTGTCCTGCTGAGTTTTTCTAGTTTTTAGTCTCTATCTTCAGTTTAAAGCAGCATCTGCAATTCCTTCCTACACTATTCGTTAAGCAAAACAGGTCCTATTCTCATTATATACTTTTGTGATCAGCGTGAGAGCATGAGAGTTTTGTGAAATGCGTGAGTCTCACGCTCAATGCGTGAGAGTTGGCAGCCCTGCTAATAATGCAAACATTTTATGCAAGTTCCAATTGTTTGGACAAAAATCACTTATTACTGCTTTATAACAGTTAAGTTACTTTAAGACCATTTCAGAAATTATGGCAGTCAACAAAAAATCAACTAACAAATTAAAGCAAACTAAAAGAAAATAACATGTTCCCTTTCCTGACTCTACCTCATAAGTACTTTAACGCTGTTAACAGAGCAAAGGGATATTAATCTCAAGAATCAAAATGGGGAAAGTGAGGGCAATTTTGCTTAAATGGTCATTCTAAGCCCATTCAGATCTGCATAGAGTCAGAGTTATACAACATGTACATGGCTGGCCCAATTTGTCCATAATGATCAAGTTGGCATTCTGCGTGCCCAGGGACTGGCTGCCGTTCCCAGATCAGCTCGCGTCCCAGGAACTGGCTGCCGTTCCCAGATCAGCTCGCGTCCCAGGAACTGGCTGCAGTTCTCAGGTCGGCTTGCCTGCCCCGACCCCATGAAAAGGAATTGAAAAAAACAACTCGGTTTTTCGGGTTACGGGCCGGATTCGGCCCATGTGCTGTAGGTTGCCGAACCCTGTCTTAGATGTTTGGCCTCATTGTGGTCCCCCCCATGTTTTACAACCAATTCACCTGGTTAGTTCTATCTCCGGCTGCTTCATGTTGTCGGCGGCTGCACATCCAACCAAGAAAGAAGAGAAGAGAAGAGATGCAACGTCACTCACAGCCGCCAACTGACGCGCTTCCCCAGACTGCACAGATCGCTGTGATGTGGCGCAAAAGAGACAAACTGTGCAGGGACTGAAGACAGCGTGAGAATTCTGTCATCAGCGTGAGCATTGGCTGAAATGGGTGACTCTCACGCTCAAAGCGTGAGAGTTGGCAGCCCTGTCTAAGGCCAGGATGTGACAACAGACACACAGGGAGACACATACACAAAGGAAGACACACACACACACACAGATAGACAGACACACACACACAGGGAGACAGACACGCACACACACGGGGAGACACACACATACACACAGGGAGACACACACAGGGAGACACACAGACACGCACACGGAGACAAACATGGGGAGACACACACGGAGACACACACACGAGACACACACAGGGAGACACACACACGGAGACACACACACGGGGACACACACATGGAGACACACACAGGGAGACACACACAGGGAGACACACACACAGGGAGACACACACACAGGGAGACACACACAGGGAGACACACACAGGGAGACACACACACGGAGACACACACAGGGAGGCACACACACGGACACACACACACAGGGAGACACACACACAAGCACACACACACACACCTTTCTTCCCCCTCCCTCCATCCACCCCTTCCACCCTCCTGCCCCCATCCTTCCCTCTTTCCTCCCCTCCCTCTTTCTCCTTTCCTTCCTCATCCCCTTTCTACATTCCCTCCCCTTGTCTCGCTTTGCCTCCATCCCTCCCTTTTTTTCTTTCCCTCTCTCTCTCCCGGCCGCCCAATGGGGAGTCTGGCGGGCACGGTGTAGCGTGGATTGGCGGCGCTGGCGCTGCCGTGTGAGTTTGAAGGGCAGGAGGGAGGGAGGAGCGAGGCTGCAGCGGCGGCCGGCAGCGCAGCGCTCACAGCCGGCACATAGAGCTGCTGACACCCAGCGGCTGCACATCCAACCAAGAGAGAAGAGACGCGACGTCACTCACAGCCGGCAACCGACGCGCTTCCCCAGACCGTGCAGATCCCTGGCACGCGGCGCAAAGGGACAAACTGTGCAGGGACTGAACTCAGCGTGAGAACTCGGTCATGAGCGTGAGGGCGTGAGAATTTGCTCCAAGGCGTGATTCTCACGCTGAAAGCGTGAGAGTTGGCAGCCCTGCGTACACACACACACATACACACACACACACGCGCACACACACACACATATACATACACACACATACACACACACGCACACACACATACACACACATATATACACACATACACACACATATACATACACACACATACACACACACGCACACACACACATATATACACATACATACACACACATACACATACACATATATACACACATACACGCACATACACATGCACACATACATGCACGCACACACATACACAAACACACACACAAGCACTTGCGTGAACACACACATATGCAAACACATACAAGCACTTCAGCCACACGCGGATACAGACATACACACACACAGACGCACACACACACACACACACACACAGACACACACACTGCCCTCACCACTCTACGATCACTGCAATGCCCCAGAAAAAACAATGTTGAATTTGATCAGGTGGATGAAACTGTGGAATTCATTGCCACAGAAGGCTGTGGAGGCCAAGTCAATGGATATTTTTAAGGCAGAGATACCTGTGATAGATTCTTGATTAGTACGGGTGTCAGGGGTTATGGTGAGAAGGCAGGAGAATGGGGTTGAGAGGGAAAGATAGATCAGCCATGATTGAATGGCGGAGTAGACATGATGGGCCGAATGGCCTAATACTGCTCCTATCACGTATGA
This sequence comes from Malacoraja senta, assembly GCA_038087875.1. NCBI lineage: Eukaryota > Metazoa > Chordata > Chondrichthyes > Rajiformes > Rajidae > Malacoraja > Malacoraja senta. The sequence continues at coordinate 279,437 of JAXLNO010003215.1, forward strand.
ACTCATGGATTTAACCCTTCGTGTTGGGGAGATCTGCAGTTCAGACATCAAGCGGTGTGCTCTCAGATCGTTGTAAAAGCTAGCATTATTGCAGAGACATTGAGGAGTTGTTCCCAATGCCTTGTCCAATGCATATCTCTCAACAATTATAACTGGATCTTGGTCCGCCACTGTATTTGGGAGACTCGTAAAAATCTGCAGATGCTGGAAACTTGAGCAAAACACAAAGTGCTGGAGGAATTAGGGCGGCACTGTGGCCCGGCGGTAGAGTTGCTGCCTTACAGCGCCTGTGACAGCTATTGAGTAATGAGGAAGGGTTAGTTAGCAGTCTTGTTGTGCGTGCCCCCTTGGGCAAGAGTGACCATAATATGGTTGAGTTCTTCATTAGGATGGAGAGTGACATTGTTAATTCAGAAACAACGGTTCTGAACTTAAAGAAAGGTAACTTTGAGGGTATGAGACGTGAATTGGCCAAGATTGACTGGCAATTAGTTCTAAAAGGGTTGACGGAGGATATGCAATGGAAGGCATTTAAAGACTGCATGGATGAACTACAAAAATTGTTCATCCCAGTTTGGCAAAAGAATAAATCAGGGAAGATAGTGCATCCGTGGATAACAAGGGAAATCAGGGATAGTATCAAAGCAAAAGATGATGCGTACAAATTAGCCAGAAAAAGCAGCATACCAGAGGACTGGAGAAATTCAGAGACCAGCAGAGGAGGACAAAGGGCTTAATTAGGAAAGGGAAAATAGATTATGAAAGGAACTGGCAGAGAACATAAAAACTGACTGCAAAAGTTTTTATAGATATGTGAAGAGAAAGAGATTAGTTAAAACAAATGTAGGTCCCTTGCAGTCAGAAACAGGTGAATTGATCATGGGGAACAAGGATATGGCGGACCAATTGAATAACTACTTCGGTTCCGTCTTCACTAAGGAAGACATAAATAATCTGCCGGAAATAGCAGGGGCCCGCGGGTCAAAGGAGATGGAGGAACTGAGTGAAATCCAGGTTAGTCGGGAAGTGGTGTTGGGTAAATTGAATGGATTAAAGGCCGATAAATCACTAGATAGGCTGCATCCCAGAGTACTTAAGGAAGTAGCTCCAGAAATAGTGGATGCATTAGTGATAATTTTTCAAAACTCTTTAGATTCTGGAGTAGTTCCTGAGGATTGGAGGGTAGCAAACGTAACCCCACTTTTTAAGAAGGGAGGGAGAGAGAAAACAGGGAATTACAGACCAGTGAGTCTAACATCGGTAGTGGGGAATCTGGACTTTCAGAAGGCTTTCGACAAGGTACCACATAAGAGATTAGGATACAAACTTAAATCACACAGTATTGGGGGTTCAGTATTGATGTGGATAGAGAACTGGCTGGCAAACAGGAAGCAAAGAGTAGGAGTAAACGGGTCGTTTTCACAATGGCAGGCAGTGACTAGTGGGGTACCGCAAGGCTCAGTGCTGGGACCCCAGCTATTTACAATTTATATTAATGACCTGGATGAGGGAATTGAAAGCAACATCTCCAAGTTTGCGGATGACACTAAGCTGTGGGGCAGTGTTAGCTGTGAGGAGGATGCTAGGAGACTGCAAGGTGACTTGGATAGGCTGGGTGAGTGGGCAAATGTTTGGCAGATGCAGTATAATGTGGATAAATGTGAGGTTATCCACTTTGGTGGCAAAAACGGGAAGGCAGACTATTATCTAAATGGTGGCCGATTAGGAAATGGGGAGATGCAGCGAGACCTGGGTGTCATGGTACACCAGTCATTGAAAGTAGGCATGCAGGTGCAGCAGGCAGTGAAGAAAGCGAATGGTATGTTGGCCTTCATAGCAAGAGGATTTGAGTATAGGAGCAGGGAGGTTCTACTGCAGTTGTACAGGGTCTTGGTGAGACCACACCTGGAGTATTGCGTACAGTTTTGGTCTCCAAATCTGAGGAAGGACATTATAGCCATAGAGGGAGTGCAGAGAAGGTTCACCAGACTGATTCCTGGGATGTCAGGACTTTCATATGAAGAAAGACTGGATAGACTTGGCTTATACTCGCTAGAATTTAGGAGATTGAGAGGGGATCTTATAGAAACGTACAAAATTCTTATGGGGTTGGACAGGCTAGATGCAGGAAGATTGTTCCCGATGTTGGGGAAGTCCAGGACAAGGGGTCACAGCTTAAGGATAAGGGGAAATCCTTTAAGACCGAGATGAGGAAAAAGTTTTCACACAGAGAGTGGTGAATCTCTGGAACTCTCTGCCACAGAGGGTAGTTGAGGCCAGTTCATTGGCTATATTTAAGAGGGAGTTAGATGTGGCCCTTGTGGCTAAGGGGATCAGGGGGTATGGAGAGAAGGCAGGTACAGGATACTGAGTTGGATGATCAGCCATGATCATATTGAATGGCGGTGCAGGCTCGAAGGGCCGAATGGCCTACTCCTGCTCCTATTTTCTGTGTATCTATGTGACCCAGGTTTGATGCTGACGACGGGTGCTGTCTGTACGGAGTTTGCACGTACTTCCTGCGACCGTGTGGGTTTCCTCTGGGTGCTCCGGTCTCCACCCACATCCCAATGGTTTGTAGGTTAATTGACTTCTGTACTCTTCCTGTGTGTAGGATAGAACTAGTGTACGGGTGATCACTGGTCAGTGTGGACTCGGTGGGCCAATGGGGCTGTTTCCACGCAGCTAAAACTTGCTCTATTGGAGACACAAGAAGCTGCAGGTGCTGGAAAATTGAGCAAAACACAAAGTGCTGGAGGAATTCAGAGGGTCAGGCTGCCTCAGTGAAGGGAATGGACTGGCGATGTTTCGGGTCGGGACCCTTCTTCTGCTAAAGACCAGATCGGAGGCTTATAAGAAGGATGACTCTGTACTCCACAACAAGCCAAGTATGGTCTCCATAAGGTTACCAGGGATGTCAAAAGAGCGTTCCAAAACAAGCTGGAGGCTGTTTACTGGATATCAGGCAAGACATGAGTACCATCCCCTAATTTGAGGAAGGACATTCTTGCTATTGAGGGAGTGCAGCATCGGTTTACAAGGTTAATTCCCGGGATGGTGGGACTGTCATATGCTGAGAGAATGGAGCAGCTGGGCTTGTACACTTTGGAGTTTAGAAGGATGAGAGGATATCTCATTGAAACATATAGGATTGTTAAGGGGTTGGACACGCTAGAGGCAGGAAACATGTTCCCGATGTTGGGGGAGTCCAGAACCAGGGGCCACAGTTTAAGAATAAGGAGTAAGCCATTTAGAACGGAGACGAGGAAACACTTTTTCTCACAGAGAGTGGTGAGTCTGTGGAATTCTCTGCCTCAGAGGGCGGTGGAGGCCGGTTCTCTGGATGCTTTCAAGAGAGAGCTAGGTAGGGCTCTTAAAAATAGCGGAGTCAGGGGATATGGGGAGAAGGCAGGAACGGGTACTGATTGGGATGATCAGCCATGATCACATTGAATGTAGGTGCTGGCTCGAAGGGACGAATGGCCTACTCCTGCACCTATTGGCCATTGTCTATTGGCTATTGTCATCACGATCTACAATCCCAAATCAGGGAGGATCTCTGGTGATGACACTTCTCTACCAGATGACCGTAATGGCCTTTGCATTCGTTTTGAACAGGGAAAGTTCCACCCAGGCTCATCCCCACAACCCCCACTGGCTCTGACATTGATGCCAACCAACTGGGCACGGCTTCTGCCAACATCCTCAACCTCTCATCCCAACAGCCAACTGTCCCCATCTGCTTCAAGGAAGCCTCGATCATTCCAGTCCCCACAAAGGATAAAGGGACTCGTCTCCATGACTAACATTCAGTAGCTCTAACATCGACCATCATGAAGTGCTTCGGAAGATGGGTTATGAACCACATTTGTATCAGTCTCCAGGGCAATCTAGAGGCCTACAAGGAAAAGAAAGATCTACGGAGGATGTCAACTCTCTGGCACTGCATTCAGTTCTGGAACATCGTAGAAAGAGTGGATGTGAGAGGCTGTTTCCACTAGTGGGAGAGTCTAGGACCAGAGGCCATAGCCTCAGAATAATAGGAAGGAGATGAGGAAGAATTTCTTTAGACAGAGGGGGGTGAATCTGTGGAATTCATTGCCGCAGAAGGCCAAGTCAATGGATATTTTTAAGGCAGAGATCGATAGATTCTTAATTAGTACAGGTGTCAGGGGTTAAGGGGAGAAGGCAGGAGAATGGGGTTAGGAGGGGAAGATAGATCAGCCACGATTGATTGGCGGAGTAGACTTGATGGGCCGAATGGCCTAATTCTGCTCCTATAACTTGTGAACAATGAGAATCAAGGATGCAATTTATTGACTAAAGTTCAACTTTCAACACATAATACTGAGTAAGCTCATCCCCAACGCTCTGGTACTTGGCCTTGGGGCCTCCATATGCAACTGCCTTCTGGACTTCCTGACTGGCAGATCTCAGTCTGGAGAGCATGAGTAGGTGATGTTTCAGTTCAGGACCCTTCTTCAGACTGACTGCAAACGGTGGTAAGAAAGGAAAGTTGGAGGGGTGGAAGGGCAGGACAAAGCTTGGCAGGTTTTAGGTTGATACAGGTGAGGAGGGTTCTGGATAGGCAAGCGGTGGACAAAGGCCAAAGATCAGAACACAGAAGTTTTTTTTTTATTTTTTATTTTTTTATTTTTATTTATTAGAAGTACATTACATTACAACCACATACATTAGTACTCGTCACTTATGTCTTCTTACAATTAATGTACTCCATTTATTTTTTACACTAGAAAAGGAAAAGATTGAAAGAAAGAAGAAAGTGAAGGAAAAAGTGAAAGTGTAGAAAATGTGACAACAAAAAAGGACGAAGACTCCGGAAGTGGCGGCGTTGCCTTGCAGCTGCGGCTCGCCTGCAGTCCGTTTGTCTTTTCTTTTTTTGTTTTCTTTTGTCCCGTTGTTACAGTTTATTTCGGTTTATTTTAGTTGTGTATTTGTGGGGGGGGGGAGAAACATGTTTTTTGACTCTTCCTTCGGGGGGATGCGACCTTTCTTGCCGTATCCCCCGTCTCCGTCTGCGCTGAGGCCTATCGCGGAGCTGGCGGCCTCCAACTGGGACCGATCTCGGGGCTCCGGAGGCAGAGCCAGGACTTACCAACGCGAGGCTGGCCGACTTCGGGGCTGTGGTGGCGTTGCGACCCGACTTCCGACCCGACTTCGGAGCCTCGGAGGCTCGGTGAGGGCCAGTGGACGACATCGTCAGGAGCCCGCAGGTCACAGGTTGGTGACCTGTTTTTTCCGGAGCTCCCGCAACAACAGCTTTGTCCGCTGGATTGGAGGGCGGCAGCTTCGGCAGCTTCGACCGCCCTGGGCCGCGGAGTTTGAACCGTCCCGTTCGCGGAGCTCGGATTCAGCCGCGGGACTTGCTTACCATCACCCGGCGGGGTCACAACATCGGAGGCCTGGATCACCTCAGCCCAGAGGGAGAGCAAGGAGGGAAGAGACAAGGACTTTGGGACTTTTTGCCTTCCATCACAGTGAGGAGGTGCCTGGTGGACTCACTGTGGTGGATGTTAAACTGTGTTGAGTGTGTGTTTTGTTATTTATTCTATGTTATGACTGCAGGCTAAACCATTTCGTTGCACTGAAAAGTGCAATGACAATAAAATTGAATTTGATTTGATTTGATTTTGATTTGATAAGAGCAAAATTAAAAACAAAAGAAAAAGAGTTAAGAAATAGACCCTAGAAAAGAAAGAGAAAGAGAAAGAGGAAAAAGAGAGAAACAAATAGTTTTTATGAGCATTACGTAAATGGGACATACCAACTCTTCAACTATTATCCCCCCTTACCTGACCTCAAATTTTTTTTAAGTACTTTTGCACCCTATATTTGTAATAATTCTATAAATGCAGACCACGTCAGGTGGAAGTGATCTGGTTTACCTGCTAGGAGGAGTCTTATCTCTTCTAGGTTTAATGTTTCGAACATATTTGAAATCCACATATTTATAGTTGGTATTGGAGCCTTCTTCCAAAATTTTAGAATTAGCTTTTTTCCAGTTATTAACCCATAGTCCATTAGTTTCTTTTGAAACACATTTAGTTCTGGACCATCTTCCGTTATTCCGAAGATAATCCATTCTGCTTTGGGTATCAGTCTTATTTTAAATAACTTTGTAAAGATTTCAAAAATTTCATTCCAAAATTTTTGAATTTTTGTACAGAAAACGAATGAGTGCGCTATAGTAGCTTCTTGGGATTGACATTTATCACAAATAGATGATACATTTGGGAAAATTTTATGAATTTTAGTTTTCGAATAATATAATCTATGTAAAATTTTAAATTGTATTAAAGTGTGTCTTACATTAATCGAACAATTATGCACGTTTAATAAGTGTTCATTCCAACTTTCCTTTGAAATTTTAATAGCTAACTCTTGTCCCCAGTCTCTTCTGATACCCTCCGTAGATGTTATTTGTACATTTAAGATAATATTATACAAATATGATATTAAGTTTGCTGATTCAGCTTTTATCTGCATTGCCTCATCCAATACATCTACTGGGTTATTATAATGATCTTTTGTATATTTTTTCAAATAGTCGCATATTTGAAAATATTTAAAATATTGATTATTTCCGAGTTTATATTTTATTTGTAATTGTTGAAATGAAAGTAATTTTCCAGTTTCATACAAGTCACCAAGCGTTTTAATTCCTAGTCTATCCCAATGTGTAAAAGCTTTATCTATAATAGAGGGATTAAACGAAGGGTTATTAACTATAGGTAATAAAAGTGATAAATTTCTTAATTTTAAATTTTGTTTTATTTGTTTCCAAATTCGGATTGTACTATGAATAATTGGGTTCTTATTATAATTTATGTTATTCAATTTCATTGGAGAAAGGAGGATCGCTCCAATGTTTCCAGAGGAGCAATCCTCTTTCTCCATTACAATCCAGTCTACTTGCTGGGCGGAGATATCCATCAGTTGAATCATATTTTTAATATTTACTGACCAATAATAATACATAAAGTTAGGTAGTGCAAAACCCCCTAATACTTTAGGTTTATTCAGATGGGTTTTTTGTATTCTATGTGATTTATAGTCCCATATAAAATTAGTGATATCTGAGTCGAGTTTTTAAAAAAACTTCTTTGGTAAGTATATAGGAATCGATTGAAATAGGTATAAAATTTGTGGTAGAAAGATCATTTTTATTGCGTTTATTCGGCCTATTAAAGACATCGGGAGCGTTTTCCAGAATTTAATTAGTGTGTTTAATTTATTGAGTAGGGGGTCAAAATTTGCCCTAAACATACCTTGATATGTTCTGGTAATTTCGACTCCCAAGTATTTAAATTTTTCTGTGGCTATTTTAAAAGGGAATTTTAAAAGATGTGTTGAATCTTTCGGTTTTATTGACATAATTTCACTTTTATTCCAATTTATTCTATATCCAGATAAAGATCCAAAGTCTTCAATTAAATTTAATATATTTGGTATAGTGATTTGAGGTTTTGTAATGTACAGTAATATATCATCCGCGTATAAAGATATTTTATTATATGAGTCTTTAGTATTATATCCATGGATATCAGGGTGTATTCTATTTTTTTCTGCTAGCGGTTCAATAATGAGAGCAAACAGCTGTGGTGATAATGAGCATCCTTGTCTATTTCCCCTTGATAGTTGGAATTTCGAGGATAATATGTTATTAGTTAGTATTCTAGCTGTAGGTTTCTTATATAGTAACTTGATCCATAGAATAAAATTCTCCCCCAGTTGGAATTTTTGTAATACTTTATCCATATAATTCCATTCTACTTGATCAAATGCTTTTTCAGCATCCAGCGAAATAATTGATAATTCTTGATCTTCAGATTTTGTGTGAGTGCATTATGTTGAGTAGACGTCTCATATTGTTAGATGAGTATCTCTTAGGGATAAACCCCGTCTGATCTGGTTTATTAATTTACTAATGTATTTACTTAATCTCTAGCTAATGTTTTTGCTAATATTTTTTGATCTGTGTTTAACAATGCTATAGCTCTATATGAACCAGGTTCTTCTAAATCTTTGTTTTTCTTAGTATTAGTGTAATCGTTGAAGAACACAGAAGGTGTGAGACAAAAGGATTGAAGTTGCAAATTACGAAGCTGGAGAAAAGAATGCAGGTGGGAGGGGGTCTATCACCCCAATGCCCCATCTATGAATACAAGTCTAGATGGGGCACTGGGGTGATAGCGGGATAGAAAAGGGGGGTTGGGGAAAAGGAGGAGGGTTTTTGTAGTCAGCTAAAATTGGACAATTCAATGTTCATACCATTGGGTTGTCAGCTATCCAAGTGGAATATGAGGTATGGTTCCTCCAGTTTGTGTGTGTGTGTGTGTGTGTGGCCCCACTCAGGCAATGGAGGACAAAGGTCTTTCACATCTCATCCACAGAAGTCCTGTTATATTCACAATTGCTCTGAGCTCTGCCTCGTGCTGTTTTGTGATTCTACTAGAGTCGACTTTTGCACGATAGACTGTCCTTTAGACTTTAGAGACACAGCGCGGAAACAGGCCCTTGGGCCCACCGAGTCCGCTCCAACCAGCGATCACCCCTTACACCAGCGTTATTCTACACACTGGGGACAATTTACAATTTTTACCGTAGCCAATTTTCCCCCCAAATCCGCACGTCTTTGGAGCGTGGGAGGAAACCGGAGCAACCCGGAGAAAACTCTCGCGGTCATCGGGAGAACGTACAAACTCCGCACAGGCAGCACCCATAGTCGGAATCAAACCTGGGACTTTGCAACCGCAAGGTAGTGACTTTACCGCTATGCCATCGTGCCACCCCGGCGGATACTTGGATGTTGCATTCCAATCTTGCACTATTCTTCTGGTTTACACTCATTGTGTTTGTCATAACAGCATGCATATGTTCACTCTGTGTGTGTGTGTGTGTGTGCGTTATGTGTTGCAGGCCTGTCAACTAATCTAATTTAATCTAAACAAAACCTTCCCTCAGTCCCACCTTAAATCTTTCCCCTTGCACCATCTGACAATAGACAATAGACAATAGGTGCAGGAATAGTCCATTCGGCCCTTCGAGCCAGCACCGCCATTCAATGTGATCATGGCTGATCATCCACAATCAGTACCCCATTCCTGCCTTCTCCCCATATCCCCTGACTCTGCTATCTTTATGAGCCCTATCTAGCTCTCTTGAAAATATCCAGAGAACCAGCCTCCACCACCCTCTGAGGTAGAGAATTCCACAGACTCACCACTCTCTGTGTGAAAAAGTGTTTCCTCATCTGCGTTCGAAATGGCTTACCCCTTATTCTTAAACTGTGGCTGCTGGTTCTGGACTCCCCCAACATCAGGAACATGTTTCTAGTGTGTCAAACCCTTAATAATCTTATATGTTTCAATAAGATCCCCTCTCATCGTTCTAAATTCCAGAGTATACAAGTAAAGTAAAGTAAAGTAAGTTTATTTATATAGCGCCTTTCAATCAGGTTACTGAAACCAAAGCGCTTCACAGACAATTAACCATATAAATAAAAATAAAAAGGTAGAATAAAAAAGACACGACACACTATTTAGAGATTCAACATGAACATCCCGCCACAGCAGAGTCGACACTCTCCACTGTGAGGGAAAGGCACCAAAATGTCCAGTCCTCCTCCCAGTCCACCCGAGATCGGGGCCAGTCCGAGGGCTCCGCAGCCAGTCGCCGCAACGGCGGCCCGATGTTGTAGACCCACCCGCCGGGAAGCTGGAACACCGGCATCGGGTTGTAAGTCCTCAGCGGCCTTGGAAGTGTCTGGAGGGGCCGCTCCCTCCCCGGAGACTGTGACGCCCGTAGTCTTCAGACCGCGCCGGTTGGAGCTTCGACTCTGACTCCGCGGTGTTTTCGATCCAGCGCCGCCCGCCCGCGGCGGGATGCCCTCAGACTGCAGCCCGCGGCTGCTCGATGTTGGTGGTCGGCGGTCACAGCACTCTGGAGCGGCGACCCGGCAAGGCATCGCCCGCTCCGTATTGGTGTCCCAGCGCTGCGCCGCCGAAGCTGTGGTCCCCGGCAGGAAACGCCTCTCCAGCCCGATGGAAGGCCGCATGGGGAGAGCGAAGATGCGATTCGGAGGAAAACCGCATCTCCGACCAGGTAGGACTGGAGTTGAAACAGTTTCCCCACCACCCCACAGAGAAAGAATAGACCTCCAAAAAAATGTTTTAGACAATAAAAAAGTTAGAGGACGGACTGCAGGCAGGCGGCCATACAAACGGCGCCCACTCCTGCACATCCGCCATCTTGGAAGTCCAAGCCCAGCCTCTCCATTCTCTCAGTATATAACAGTCCTACCATCCTGGGAATTAACCTTATGAACCTAGGCTGCACTCCCTCAAGAATGTCCTTCCTCAATAGCAAAGTTTTAGATTTTCCCTACCCTGGGAAAAAGCATCCAACTTATCTATGCCCCATATGATTTTATAACCCACTCTAAGATCATCGTTCTCCCACTGGTTCCACTGTCCTCCTGATTACATTTTACTGATTATATGACTGGTTGTCACCTTCCCCTCAGCTCGCAGTGAATCATTCGACATTTTCCTTGAGCATTGTCCCATTTGGTAGGTGTTTTCACACCTTACCCTTCCATATCTCTATGTCTCCCTCTCCCCTGACTCTCAGTCTGAGGAAGGGTCTCGGCCCGAAACGTCACCCATTCCCGCGCCCCAGAGATGCTGCTTGTCCCGCTGAGTAACTCCAGCATTCTGTGTCTATCACCAGCCTCAGCAGTTCCCTCCTACTCATCAGATTACTCCTCAGCGTCTATGATTTCAGCAAAAGCAGTTCCTGCCTCATCACTCACACACTTTAGATCCAGCAATGTCCGTGTACATTTTTCCAGCTTAAATCACATCAACACAATGTCCCATGTGGGGTGGAAGATTGCAACCTTCATGTGGTCCGACCTGTTTCATATTGAATGGCGGTACAGGCTCGAAGGGCCGAGTGGCCTACTCCTGCACCTATTTTCTATGTTTCTATGTTTCGACAAACGCAATCAATCTGGCGTGCACAATCAAGTAAGATCAAATAGAACAAGTTGTCCTCCAACTTTAGGCTGTGCACGCCATATGCAAGAAGAAGATGAAGAAGAAGAATGTCCCATGCACAAAGCCATGCTGACTATCCCTACTCAGTTCTTGCCTTTCCAAAAGCAGATCGTTCCTGTACCCTCACACACCCCCCCCCCCCCCCCTCCACCCTCCAGTATCTCTCACGCCACTGATGTAAGGCCCCCACTGGCCTGTAGTTCCCGGGATAGTTCGAGCAGTCCTTGATATGTTTAGGCACACTTCAGTCTTCTGGTACCTCGCTGGTAGTTGAGAGATACAGCGCAGAAACAGGCCCTTCGTCCCACCGAGTTTGCACCGACTAGCAATCCCCGCACAGCAACACCATCCTACACACACTGGGGACAATTTACATTCATACCAAGCCAATTACATTTATACTAAACCAGCACACCTGTATGTCTTTGGAGTGTGGGAGGAAACCGAAGATCTCGGAGAAAACCCACGCAGGTCACGGGGAGAACGTACAAACTCCGTACAGATAGCACCCGTAGTCAGAATCGAACCCGGTTCCCTGGAGCGGTAAGGCCGCAACTCCACCGCTGCGCCACCGTGCTGCCCACTCAGCCTCTAGTTAACAAAGATACAAACGTCGCTGCCAGGTTCTCCACAATTTCTTCCCTTAATTCCCACATTGACCTGGGATACACTAGGACAAGCTCTGGGGGATTTATCCAACTTGATGCTCTACAAGCCCCTCAACACCTCTTCCTATCATAATGCCAATGATGTTTCACATTATCTTTGCTCTCTTCGCTCAATTGACCATTTTCCGTGACCTTCTCCGTGGTAAATACTGATGAGAAGTATAAGTAAGTAAGTTTATTGGCCAAGTATTCACATACAAGGAATTTGCCTTGGTGCTCCGCCCACAAGTAACAACATGACATACAGTGACAGTTACGAATGACTCAGAAAACACCAAACATTAATAATAATAATTCATTTAGGATCATCTCTCCCATGGCTCAACATAGACAACTGTGGAGGCCAAGTAGGTGGATATTATTAAAGCAGAGAAAGACAAGTTCTTGATTAGAACGGGTGTCAAGGGTTATGGGGAGAAGGCAGGAAATGGGATGAGGTGGCAGGAATCAGCCATGTTTGAATGGCGGAGTTGACTCGATGGGTCGAATGGCCTAATTCTACTCGTATAACTTGTGAACGACACTGATCTTTAAGGAGACTTCTCCTCCCTTTTACTCTTAATATATTTATATACTAAATAGAAGCGATGTGATGCCACTTAGTCATAGAGTCTTACAGTGTGGAAACAGGCCCTTCGGCCCAACTTGCCCACACTGACCAACATGCCCCGTTGACACTGGTCCCACCTGCCTGTGTTTGGCCCTTATCCCCCTAAACCCGTCCCATCCATGTACATGTCCAAATGTTTCTTAAACGTTGCGATCATAAATTTATCACTTATGGTCACATTAATATTTAAGTATAAATAGATAAGTATAAATATATATAAACCACACATATATACACACACACACTCATACACATAAACTGTATATATGTTTAAGAAAGAACTGCAGAGGCTGGTTTAATTCGAAGGTAGACACAAAATGCTGGAGTAACTCAGCGGGACAGGCAGCGTCTCTGGAGAGAAGGAATGGGTGACGTTTCGGGTCGAGACCCTCCTTCAGACTAATGTCAGGGGAGGGGGCGGGACAAAGATGGAATGTAGGCGGAGACAGTAAGACTAGTGGGAGAACTGGGAAGGGGAAGGGGAAGGAAAGAGAAAGCAAGGGCTGTCTGAAGTTAGATAGATCTGGGTGAGACCCATTTTCGAGTCGAGACCCTTCTTCAGACTGAGCCTGAAGAGCTCAGATCCGAAGAAGAGTCTCGACCCTGAAATGTCCCCCCTCCCCCCCCTTCCTCCTATCCAGAGATGCTGCCTGTCCCGCTGAGTTACTCCAGCATTTTGTACACATCTGCTTGCTCTTGAGGTCTTGTTGGAATGAGGGGAAGCCGACATGGAAGAGCCTTTGACAGGGATAAGGAGGGAGTGGAATAAACAGCTGCAGTATCTGGTCCCGTGGGCTGGCCTGGCTCGAAGACCAAATCCCTGCAGACTCTGATATGAGGTGGATGAAGTACACAAGTAACTCCCCTGTGTCACTGCCTTCATTCCAATAAAGCTCACCAGCTGACTTGCAGAAGTGTGAAGTCATTAATTTTTTAAATAACTACAAAGTTATTTTAAATTACTACAAAGATACTCTTAAGGCAGAGGCAGATAGATTCTTGATTAGTACGGGTGCCAGAGGTTATGGGGAGAAGTTCCACCTCACCGGAGAATGGGGTTGAGAGGGAAAGATAGATCAGCCATGATTGAATAGCAGAGTCCAATTCTGCTCCTATCACTTATGAACTTATAAAGTACTGGAGTAACTCAGCGGGTCAGGCAACATCTCTAGAGAACATGGATAGGTGACGTTTCAGGTCGGAACCCTTAATCAAACTGACCCTTTGAGTTACTCCAGCAGTTTGTGGCTTTTTTTTGTGAGCCAGTGTCAATGGGGCATCTTGGTCGGCATAGGCAGGTTGGGCCGAAGGGCCTGTCTCAATGCTGCATGCATCTATGATTATTTGACTCTAATCCAGCTTGTCTTAGTTTTAGAGATACTGCATGGAAACACGCCCTGCAGCCCATCTACTTCACACCATTCTATGTTATCCCACTTTCGCCTCCACTTCTTACACACGGGGGCCAATTCACCTACAAACCCACATGTCTATGGGATGCGAGGGAGGAAGCCGGAGCACCCGGAGGAAACCCGCGCGGTCACAGGGAAAAGGTGAAAAATCCACACAGACAGCGAGCCGAGGTGGGGATCGAACCGGGGTATCTGGCGCTGTGAGGCAGCAGCGTCACCGTGCCGCCCCCATTTCCCCCCGTTGACCATGTAGTTTGGGTAAAGAGAGCATCCACAAGCGTTGCATTGTCCTTTAGTTACGATTTCCCGAAAAACCCAGACTATTCCTGACAGAGCCTTTACAAGGAGGTCAGATGCGTTATGACTATGGTATGTTGTTAAAATGCATAGCTGCTCCAAGTCACATACATGTGGTATTGGTACAGCGGAGTGTTAGACCTGCGCTGTTTAAGTCACTCACGCTGCGCAGTTGCAATCTCTTGCTGGGGCCCAACAAGCTCGATTCACGTTGTAAATAGTTGCTACTCAGGGCAGTTCCAAGAGAAAAGTTTCTTTTCAAACCGACAGCACTTCGTTCAGGAAACACCAGGGCTTGGGGAAACCTCCCTGGCGTTGTCTATTTATAAAGCTCGTCCTTGTGGTCACAACCTCATGCTGGAAAACGTTGCACAGGTCCAATCAATCATAATCTTAACTTTGGACGCCAGCGATCTAAAAGAGATGTCTCACACAGGATTGTGGAATCTCTCGCTCTCTCCTCTCAAAGTGGAAACAAGGAACTGCAGCCACTGGGTTGACACATAAATAAGGCGCAGAGTGCTGGAGTAACTCAGCGGGTCAAGCAGCATCCCTGGAGAACATGGATAGGTGGCGTTTCAGGTGGGGACCCTTCTTCAGACTGATTGTAGGGGGGGAGATCCTGATTCAGAACTTCACCAATACATGGACCCAGAAAGAGAAAGACCCTTCTCCTACTCCATCTCTGCACCACAAAAGGTTAATTCTTTCAAAGGAATCTCTATACAGTACCAGGGGCAGTGATAAGGCATTTCATTATTATATTTCCTGTTCCCATTCACAATGCCCGTACAATTGCCGTTTGTTCAACACAGAGAGGGGATGTACCCTGAGCCGTCTTACGGAGACAATGGACACAATCTTTCCTCCATAAACTCTCATTAAGAAAAACTTTAGACTTTCGAGAGAGACAGCGTGGAAACAGAACCTTCGGCCCACTGAGTCTGTGCCCACCAGCAATCACCCCAGACACTAGCACTGTCCCATACACTTGGGACAATTTACAATTAACCAAAGCCAATAAACTTGCAAGCCTGTACGTCTATATATATATATATATACTAGACTAAGTAGGACCCGTTGGGTCCCAGCATCACACAGGAGGGCTGGTCACCAACGCAATATTCCACCTCTCCACCAATTCCAATATTGCTCGCCAGTGGGGGGGGGCTTTCTGTTGCGCTAGTATGGGTGTTGCGGGCCGAAGGTACTGGTTTCCAGAGGGCTAGTATAGACATTGTGGGCCGAATGGATTCTTGGGCTGGCAGCCAACTGTTGCAACGATTTTAAAAGCCAAGCCAAGGCAAACAATTTGGTTGCAGCCACTCGACAACCAAAATTCATTTTGTGAACACAAACTTTTTTAAAAGGTGAGGCAAACAATTGGGCTGCAGCCACCTGACAACCAAAATTCATTTTGTGAACACAAACTTTTTTAAAAAGGCGAGGCAAACAATTGGGCTGCAGCCACCTGACAATCAAAATTCATTTTGTGAACACAAACTTTTTAAAAAGGTGAGGCAAACAATTGGGTTGCAGCCACCTGACAATCAAAATTCATTTTGTGAACACAAACTTTTTAAAAAGGCGAGGCAAACAATTGGGCAGCAGCCACTTTACAGCCGCATCGAGGGGACTCACCACGTGCGTTCAGTGTTATTCGCAGCTCAGAGAGCCGTGACCCTCTCGCTTCCTGGGTCTGGCAGAGACTGAGTGAGGCACTACACTTCCGATTTTTATAGTCCCTCCCTCCGCCGCCAGCGGGGGCAGCAGAGAGCATGGGGAATTTTTAAAAAACATTAATATCTCTCTGATCTTTCATCGATGGGAAAAATCCTCCGGTCACGGAAGGCGGAGGGGGGCTCTGAGCGAGGTGGCCAAAGATGACGGCCGTAGGTGGTGGCGTTCTCTCAGAAATCGCAGCACAGTGGGCCAAAAGCGGTCAAGGTCAGACTTTTAGTAATATAGATAGAGAGAGAGAGAGAGAGAGAGATGTGTGTGTGTGAGGGTCCCACTGTGTGTGTGTGTATATATATATTTATGTGTGTGCATATATATATATATAAATATTCACTGACCAATATAATAAGAGAGAGAGAGAGAGAGAGAGAGGGAGGAGTGAGAGAAGAGTACTCTGCTTACATGTTTTAGAAAGAACTGCAGATGCTGGAAAATCGAAGGTAGCCAAAAATGATGGAGAAACTCAGCAAGTGCAGCAGCATCTATGGGGCGAAGGAAATAGGTAACGTTTCGGGCCGAAATGCCGAACACCTCCGCTCGGTTCGCAATAACCAACCTGATTCGCCCAACACCTCCGCTCGGTTCGCAATAACCAACCTGATTCGCTGAACACCTCCGCTCGGTTCGCAATAACCAACCTGATTCGCCCAACACCTCCGCTCGGTTCACAATAACCAACCTGATCTCCCGGTGGCTCAGCACTTCAACTCCCCCTCCCATTCCGAATCCGACCTTTCAGTCCTGGGCCTCCTCCATGGCCAGAGTGAGGACCACCATATATTGGAGGAGAAGCACCTCATATTCCGCTTGGGCAGTTTGCACCCCAGCGGTATGAACATTGACTTCCTCTAATTTCAGGTAGTCATTACTATCCCCTCCCCTTCTCAGCTCTCCCTCAGCCCTCTGGCTCCTCCTCTTCCTTTCTTCCCCCCCCCCCCCCCCCCCACCCTCACATCAGTCTGAAGAAGGGTTTCGGCCCGAAACGTTGCCTATTTCCTTCGCTCCATAGATGCTGCTTCACCTGCTGAGTTTCTCCAGCATTTTTGTCTACCTACCTATGTTTACATATTCTGTAGTGCTGCTGCAAATAAGAATTTCATTGCTTTGTTTGGGATATATGACAATAAAACACTCTTGACAGTGTCAGCAAGTGGCAAAAAGAATCGAAGGAGACTAGATGCCAACAAGGCAGAGAGAATAAACTGCAGGTGCGCAAGGAAAATAAAGAGGAGGAATGCGACAAGTGAGAATATGCTGGTGGGAGTCAACAAGAACTTGCTGGGCCAAGGAAGTTCAGAAGTCATAGGAGCAGAAATAGGCCATTCGGCCCATCGTGGCTGATCTATCTTTCAATCTCATTCTCGAGCCTGCTCCCCATATCCATTGATCTCTAGTTAGTAAGTAAAGATCCATCAGTGGCCCTATTAAAGATAGACACAAAATGCTGGAGTAACTCAGGGGGACAGGCAGCATTTCTGGAGAGAAGGAATGGGTGACATTTTGGGTCGCGACCCTTCTTCATATCTTCTGCCTTCAAAATGGAAGTTTCCCCTTTCCTCAGGAACACACCCAGTTCCCATTTGAAGGCCTGTGGCATCTCCTTACTCACCAAATACCAGAACACATCGTAATAGCTCTTTGAAAAGAAACACTTCCTGGCATTGCACTTAACTCTTTCCTCAAGGCTTTCATCAGCATGATCTCAGGTCACATGATCCATCTCTATTTCCACTAACCTTTCTGTCCAAACTGCGTCCAGCCCCTATGCAATTTAAAAATATTTAAATAACATTCTCTGCAAGTTGGGAGCCTCGATAGTAATTAACCCTGGGTCTTGGAGACCAGCACTGTGAAAGGTATACTGGGCCCATTGGAATTGTATTTCCAAATATGTCAAATGGCTTCCCTGCTAATAAATGGACATACATGTCATCATGGTTCACATGCGGGTCACGCACCTTCTCTGGAGACTCTCCAAAGCTGATATCTTTCAGTGGGTTCTGGAGACCAAATACGGACACAATGCTCCCATGTGCCGTCATATCAGAACCTAAAGATGGCTCACTATTATTTATTCATTCCCAGGAATTATTGTCAGGGCCAGCATTTACTGGTCATAGTCAAAGAGTCACAGAGTCATTTAGCATGGAAACAGTCCCTTCAGTCCGCCTCGCCCAATCCGATCACGGTGCCTTCTCTAATCTAGTCCCGTTTAGAGTCATAGAGTGATACAGTGTGGAAACAGACCATTCGGCCCAACTTGCCCACACCGGCCAACATGTCCCAGCTACACTAGTCCCACCTGTCCCTCCAAACCTGTCCCATCCATGTAGCTGTCTAACTGTTTCTTAAATGTTGGGATTGTCCCTGCCTCAACAGCCTCCTCTGGCAGCTCGTTCCATGCACCCACCACCACCATTCTTGTAAATCTTCTCTGCGCTCTTTTTAGTTTAGCAGGGTGGCAGGGTGACTAAAGGCATCCCGGACACAAGTGGTGATTCAGAGTACAGTTAAGAAGAGACTTCATTGTGGGTCCAGAGTCACATGTAAACCGGTCCAATTCAGCCAAGGCGATTCCCTGCCCCGAAAGGCATCAGTGGATCAGATCTTCTTCTTCCTGCGTGTGGCGTGCACAGCCTTAAGTTGCAGGTCAACTTGTTCTATTTGATCTATTTGTTTGTGCACGTCGGGTTGATTGCATTAGTCGAAACAGGGTGGACCACGTGAAGGTTGCAATCTCCCCACCCCAAGTGAATCAGATGGAGACACAAGAGACTGCAGATGCTGAAATTTTGTGCTAAAAAATAGTCTGCTGAAGGAACTCAGTGGGTCAGAGAGTTTCTGTGGAGGGAATTGGACAGACCTTCCATCTGAAGAAGGCTCCTGGCTTGAAACAATTTCTGTTCATTTCCCGCCATAGGGGCGGCACGGTGGCGCAGCGGTAGAGTTGCTGCCTTGCAGCGCTTGCAGCGCCGGAGAGCCGGGTTCGATCCCGACTACGGGTGCCGCCTGTGCGGATTTTGTACCTTCTCCCCGTGACCGCGTGGGTTTCAGAGATTAGAGATTAGAGATTCCTTTATTTGTCATTCAGACCATCCGGTCTGAACGGAATTTCGTTGCCTGCAGTCATACATATAATAATAAACAACAAAACACACAATAAACACAAATTAACATCCACCACAGTGAGTTCACCAGGCACCTCCTCACTGTGATGGAGGCAAAAGTCTTAAAGTCTCTGTCTCTTCCCGCTTTGTTCTTCCTCCACGATCTCCGGTTTCCTCCCACACTCCAAAGACGTGAAGGTATGTAGGTTGTGTAAGAAGGAGCTGCAAATGCTGGTTTAAACCGAAGTTAGGCGCAAAAGCTGGAGTGACTTCCACTGAATTACTCCAGCGTTTTGTGTCTATTTTCAGGTATGTAGGTCAATTCGCTTGGTGTATGTGTAAATTGTCCCTAGTGTGTCTGTAGGATGGTGTTAATGTGCGACGATCGCAGGTCAGGGCGGACTTGGTGGGCCGAAGGGCCTGTTTCCACGCTGCGTCTCCAAACTAAACTAAACTAAACGAAACTATACAAACGGGAAGTTGGTCAGGATTTGTTACTTTCCCAACTGTAATCGAAAAGTAATTCATTGCACAAAAGGTCTTTAAGTGCTTCGAGCTGATAAGCAGCTAAATAAATGTAATTATATTGCAATAAAGGTTATAAACTTAATGGGCTGGAAATTCAATTGCGTTTGGCATATTTAAATATGCCAGAGGATTGTAGTGAGTTGTAAATGCATTTTGCTTCCAAGGACATGTGGTACATTATTCTTCAGGGGTTGTGCCTCAAGATCATGGGCAAGTTGTTTCTCCGCCAGTTTTGTGGAATTCATTGCCACAGAAGGCTGTGGAGGCCAAGTCAATGGATATTTTTAAGGCTGAGATTGAGTTTAGAAGGGTGAGGGGGGCGGGGGGAACCTCATTGAAACTTACCGAGTAGTGAAAGGCCTGGATAGAATGGAGGTGCAGGGGATGTTTCCACGAGTGGGAGAGTCTAGGACCAGAGGCCACAGCCTCGGAATTAAAGGGGGTACCGAGAGAAAGGAGAGGAGGAGGAGGAATTTGGTGGTGAATCAGTGGAATTCATTCCCTCAGACGACTGTGGAGACCGTGAATGGATATTTTATTGACAGATTCTTGATTAGTACGGGTGTCAGCGGTTATGGGGGGGAGGCAGGAGAATGCGGTTGAGAGGGAAAGATAGATCAGCCTAAATCGAATGTACCTTCTCCCCGTGACCTGCGTGGGTTTTTCTCCGAGATCTTCGGTTCCCTCCCACACTCCAAAGACGTACAGGTTTGTTGGTTAATTGGCTTGGTGTAAATGTGTAGATCATCCCTAGTGTGTGCAGGATAGTGTTAGTGTGCAGGGACCTATTGGCCCCTCTTATTCATGTTAACTTGTCTATGCTAATCCCATTAGCCATGGTAGCCCATATCCCTCCATGCCTTTCCTACCCAAGTACATGACCCAACGTCTTTTAAATGTGATTGTATCTGTCTCTACCGCCTCCTTCCAGATATTCACCACCCTGCGTTCATAATTTCCTAACCCATAGGAGTAGAATTAGGACATTCAGCCCATCGAGCCTACTCTGCCGAAGATAGACACAAAAAGCTGGAGTAACTCAGCGGGACAGGCTGCATCTCTGGAGAGAAGGAATGGGTGACGTTTCGGGTCGAGACCCTTCTTCAGATCATGGCTGATCAATCTCTCCCCCCTAACCCCATTCTCCTGCCTTCTCCCCATAACCCCTGACACCCGTACTAATCAAGAATCTATCTACATCTGCCTTAGAAATATCCATTGACTTGGCCTCCACAACCTTCTGCGGCAAAGAATTCCACTGTAGAAAGATAGATCAGCCATGATTGAATGGAGGAGTAGACTCTATGGGCTGAATGGCCTGATTCTACTGCTATGACTTATTAACACAGGGTGGTGAATATCTGGAAGGAGATAGTAGGGACAGGTACAATCACATTTAACTGACGTTGGGACGGATACTTGGATAGGAAAGGCATAGAGGGATATGGGCTAGCACAGGTAATGGGATTAGCATAGTCAGGCATCAAATTTTACATGGATAAGATGGGCCAAAAGGGCCAGTTGCCGTGCATGGGACCTGTTTTCCATGGATTATGACCCAGGCCCGTTTGCCGGATTTAAGAGAGAGTTAGATAGAGCTCTAGGGGCTAGTGGAGTCAAGGGATGTGGGGAGAAGGCAGGCACGGGTTATTGATTGGGGACGATCAGCCAAGATCGCAATGAATAACATGGCTGGCTCAAAGGGCCGAATGGCCTCCTCCTGCACCTATTTTTTTATGTTTCTATGACATGCAGGACACCGAAGGCCGTCAGAAAGTAATATGCCAGAAAGCATCTCAGGAAAAGAAGAGTTTTTTGAGAAGATGAATTGTTGAAACATCATAACGAATATCAAACTAGCAGGCTATTAAGACCAAACAGGAAAGAAAGATTTAGCCGAGTTAAATCTTATGTTTCAATATAATCATCAGGCGAGTTGTACAAAGAGAATATTCAGTGGAAATGTTGTGTGAGAAGTCTATTTTAGTTAAGCAAATCGCACGGAATGCCAAGGAATTTATACCTCAATGTTTGTCCTTAATCACTCCGGCATTATCTCCAGCATTCACACAGCGGCTATCTTTCCCAGACCTACAGGTATTTAGTGGAATCCAAATGAGTTCTCCCTTTCAGGGCAACAAACTAACCCTTCAAATTCCCCAAGCAACGCCTCCACTGCCCACTCTGGACTTGAGTCAAAAGAGTGTCCCATGTTTAAGGTGCAGTCACAGCAGAATTAACTGCTCTCAGTTGGTGAGACAGGGGGTGTTCGTAAGGTCATCGAAGCAAAGATATGGTAGACAGTCAGACCTTTTTCGCCAGGGTGGAAATATCGTATACCAGAGGATAGACACACAATGCTGGAGAAACTCAGCAGGACAGACACCATATCCAGAGACGCTACTGGTCCCGTTGACTTACTCCAGCATTTTGTGTCTATCTTCAGTGTAAACCAGCATCTGCAGTTCCTTCCTACTCATATACCAGAGGTGAGAGGGGCAATGTTTAAAGGAGATGTGCAGGGGCATTTTTCTTTTACACATGGGGTGGTGAGTGGCTGGAACGAGCTGCCAGGGATGGTGGTGGAGTCAGAAACTATCGAGGCATTTAAGAGACTTTTGGATAGGTGCATGGATCGGAGGAATATGAATTATGTGCCAACAGATAAGAGTTAGTCTTGGCATCGTGTTCGACACAGGCACTGCGGGCTGAAGGGCCTGTTCCTGTGCTCTCCTGTTCTATGTCCCAGCAAGGGTAAATCAGAACCACGTAGGAATCCCTCCACCCCGATCATTTGTTAAACCTGCTGTAATCATTTGTATGCATGAGAAACTGGATATGGGTTTCTTGAAGGTAGACACAAAATGCTGGAGTAACTCAACGGGACAGGCAGCGTCTCTGAAGAGAAGGAGTGGGTGACGTTTCGGGTCGATACCCTTCTTCAGGCTTCTTGGTTTCTTGATCCAGATGCACACTTTAATTACATTTACTTGACCACAACTAGACACTAAGTTGCATTTGATGTTTAAATTAACTGAATACTTGACTGATTTTTGTCGAAATAAATCAACAGTTGTTTTTGCTGTCGAATATTTAAGATGCTCGGATGAAACTTCATTGATTTCTCTGGTTAGATTGATGGAGCTAACTTAATACAAATGATTAAGGAAACACTCTGTTCAACACCGTTAAAAAAGCTTAGCAATCCTCCGTTGTCACTCTTCGTTACTCTGCCATTCGTTAAATTGCTTGTGCAAAGAAAATAGCTACATCAAGAAACGCCACAGTTAAACAGTGGAGAGCCAGATCCCAAACACAAAGTGCTGGAGTAACTCAGTGGGTCAGGCAGCATCTCTCGAGAACATGGATATAGAGCAGGGGTGGGGAACCTGCCACCTTAAAGGGCCGGTCCCACTTGGGCGACCTACTCCGCGAGTTCTGGCGAGTTTGCCCTCGACTCATACTCGCAGCATGGTCGACACAAGGTCGTAGGAGGTCTTCGTAACTCTCCTTCATGCTCGAGAGTGGTCTCCGCGTACTCGAGGCCTCAGCTAGGTCGCGGCGATTTTTTCAATACGTTAAAAAATGCCCACGAGTAAAAAAAGGTCGCCATGGAAAAAATCTATACTTTTTTTTACTCGTAGGTTTAGTCGTAGTAGGTCGTACTAGGTCGGCATGTTAGTCGTAGGTAATCGACGGTAGTCGAAGGTAGTCGTAGATAGTCTTCATCATAGTCGTAGGGAGGTCGAAGGAGATCGAAGGAGGTCGTCTTCACTCTCCACTATTCAGTGTCCAATTTTCCCAAAGTTAATCGTAGCTAGTAGTAGCTAGTCGAAGCTGGTCTTCAACATAGTCGAAGGAGGTCTTCTACTTAGTCGAAGGAGGTCTTCAACATGTCATTTTTTCAAACTCTTCTAAACTCGCCAATTAGATCACCCAAGTGGGACAGCCCCTTAAGGCCACATGCCGCCTTCTAGGCCATCAAGTGCGGCCTTTTGAAATAATCCAAATTTTGTAGAACAAATCCTTTTATTTTTATTAATATGTTTTTGTTCGTCTTTTATTATTTTTATTTTAATCTTAAAATGAACGTATTTAAAACACCAAAGAGTAAAAGCAGATTCAACGAAATAATCCTCCCCGACTGACGGCCACAATTAAAACATTAGTAAGTCATGAGGGCTATTTTAAGAAAAGAATGTACATTTTGAAGTATATCTAATTGAAGTTTCTTGGATGCGGCCTTATTAGATTACAGCTAACTTAATGCGGCATTCCAACATGAAAAGGTTCCCCACCCCTGATATAATAATAATAATGCATTTATTTATGGGTGCCTTTCAGAGCACTCAAGGACACCTTGCAGATTAAAACAAGCAAATTACAAATATATAAATAAAATGAAACAAAAACAACATATAGAGAGAGAGCAGCGGCAGCTAATTGCGCCACCGTTCACTCTCACTTCCGGCAGCCATCTTAAAAGTAACAGATCACTCAAAAACACATTTTAACATGAACATCCACCACAGTGACTCCTACACATTCCTCACTGTGATGGAAGGCGAAATAAAGTTCAAGTCCTTCCTTTTGTTCTTCCTCGGTCGTGGGCCTCGGGCCCCCCGTTGACGGGACGATCTTGACTCCTGTAGCCGGCGGCGTTCGGGTCCTCCGCGTCGAGGCGTTCAGCTCCTGCATCGGGATTGTCAGCTCCCGGGCGATCGAACCTAGCGTCGGGGCTGGTCGAACCTTCCGCGACGTTGGGGCTCCCGACTCGGCCTCTGCCGAGACTGTGAGCCCTTGATGGTGATTCCGCGGTGGTCGCGGTGGAAGCGATCCCAGGCAAGGGATCCACTCCGACGTTAAGTCCGTGACCTGCAGTGGGACTCATGGCAGTCCGAGGAGGCCTCCAGCCTTCAGCCCAACTTGCCCACAGCAACCAACATGTCCCATCTACACCTGTCCCACCTGCCTGGGTTTGGCCCATATCCCTCTAAACCTGTCCCATCCATGTACCTGTCTAAATGTTGCCTCAACTACCTCCTCAGGCAGCTTGTTCCATACACCCACCACCCGTTATATGAATAAGTATTGTATTAAATCATTCCCACCTCACCCTGGACCTTAATCCCACAGTAGTCCCTCTGTCACCCCATTTTTGCATACACTCCTAACATATTAAGAGCAATTTCTTACAGAGTCCAATTAACCTACAAACCTGTGCGTCTTTGCAGTGTGGGAAGAATCCGGAGCACCCGGGGGAAATCCACGCAGACACAGGGGGAACGTACAAGCTCCGAACAGATGGCACCCGTAGTCAGGATCGAACCCGGATCTCTGG
Organism: Malacoraja senta; assembly: GCA_038087875.1. Taxonomy (NCBI): domain Eukaryota; kingdom Metazoa; phylum Chordata; class Chondrichthyes; order Rajiformes; family Rajidae; genus Malacoraja; species Malacoraja senta. Next base: position 304,221 of record JAXLNO010003215.1, read on the forward strand.
TGCTGTGGGTCAGCAATTCTACCGCTGCGCCACCGTGCCGCGCCAACCATGGTTCATTACGAACCATGGAACCAAACTATAAAACCCAGCCGTGATAGAAAAAAAGTTGTTCGGAAAAATTCTATTTTAGAACTATAGCAACAGGAGCCAGGACTGCATTCACAGCACGGAGCATAGTATTTATTTTGGCCGGGCTGTGACACAGAGATTGACGATTTGTGTATTCACATTTGAGGAGGACAAAACTACCAAACTATTCAGAAAATAGATTTTCTTTTGCTGCCTGCTGTTGAACAGAAACGGTTCTGAAACTGCAGACTTGGCTGAGGCCCACACTCCCTCCTTTGTCAGAGGGCTGTGGCTCTCAGATGCATCCTTGAGACTTGACTGTCTATTCCCAGCTGCTGTTCCCTGAGAAGTCAATGGGCACTGTCGACTTTCAAGCGAGACCTAATGGACCTGTCCCACCTACGCAACTTTTTCGGCGACTGCCGGCACCAGTCATAGGTTGTTGCAGGTCGCCGAAAATTTTCAACATGATGAATGTTCAGTGGATACCAGAAATTCGCTTCGACTCTTTGGGCGACTGAGGAGACTACTCACGACCATACTGGCGACATGTCGCAGGGGTGAAGCCTGTATGGTCGTGAGTAGTCGCCCAAAGAGTCATACCTTGTTCTGGTCGCCACTGGATTTTCAACATTTTGAACATTTTCGGCGACCTGCAACGACCTATGACTGGCGCCGGCAGTCGCCGAAAGAGTCACGTAAGTGAGTCAGGCCCATTAATCAACTACTCCAGAAGCAGGGGAATCCTCTCACTGCCCAAACTCCACGATCATTTCTGACACTAATAATCTGCTGCGATATCTCAGAAGCATAGAAACAGAGGAAATAGGTGCAGGAGTAGGCCATTCGGCCCTTCGAACCAGCACCGCCATTCAATATAATCATGGCTGATCATCCAAAATCAGTACCCAGTTCCTGCTTTTCCCCCATATCCCTTGATTCCTTTGGCCCTCAGAGCTAAATCGAAAGAGAGGAAGAGAGGAAGAAATGGAGAGAGGACGAGAGGGAGAGTGGAAGAGAGGGCGCAAGAGTAAGAGGGTGTAAAAGCAAGAGACCGAGAGATAGAGAGAGAGAGAAAACGAGAGAGAGAGAGAGAGAAAGAAGGGAAAAAGACACGAGAGAGAGTAAAAAGATGCTGCCTGAGCCAGTGAGTTACTCCAGCATGTGTCCATTTTTGTTAACCAGCATTTCTCCAGTTCCTTGTATCCCACAAATACAATATTATCTGCATTTAGTGGTTCAAGCTAACTCCGGCCTTATGTGCCTTTCCTCGGTAAACCAGCATCTGCCGTTCCTTGTTTTGGCAAATATCTTATTGGGGTTTATTTAACGACAGCATTTCCTTCACTGGCTACAGAACGCTGCTGCCATTCCTGAGTTTGCAAAAGGTGATTTTCTATCCTTTTTAGGAATAATCGGGACAGATTTTCAATGTTAAAAGGACACATACATAATGCACTTGACCATAGATGAACAAAAAAAATATGCATTTTCTAAATGTTAGAAGGTTAGAACAGTGCAGTATGGGAACAGGCCCTTTGGCTGACAATGTTTGGGCCGAACATGGTGTTAAGAACAACTGTTATCTGCTTGTACATAATTCTTAACCACCCCCCTCCCCTCATCCACCTCCCTTTGTGTAAAAAAAAGTCACCCCTCAGGTTCCTATTAAATCTTTCCCCCATCACCTGAAAACTATGTCCTCTAGTTCTCCATTAGAAACATAGAACATAGAAACATAGAAAATAGGTGCAGGAGGAGGCCATTCGGCCCTTCGAGCCAGCACCACCATTCATTGTGATCATGGCTGATCGTCCCCTATCAATAACCCGTGCCTGCCTTCTCCCCAAATCCCTTGACTCCACATTCTCCTCCTCTGGGCAAAAGACTCTGTGCCTTTACCCAGTCTAATCCTCTCATTTCTTCCTTCGCTCCATAGATGCTGCTGCACCCGCTGAGTTTCTCCAGCATTTTTGTGCACCTCCTAATCCTCTCATGATTTTGTACACCTCTTTATGGTCACCTCTCATCCTTCTAGTTCAAGGGTTCCCAACCTGGGGTAGATTTATCCCCAGGGGGTAAATTTCACGTACCCAGGGGGTAAATTTGTTGATTCTGGATTTGTACATATTTTTTCTCATTGACTGACTGTGTTTGGTTCTGGTACATTAGTTGTTTACAAATAAGTGAAATAACATTGTTATGTGCGATTAAAGTTGCCAGGGGTAAACGGGACAAAAATGGTTGGGAAGCCCTGTTCTAGTTATGGGCCTGTCCCACTGTACGAGCTAATTCAAGAGCTCTCCCGAGTTTAAAAAAAAATCAAACTCGTGGTAAGCACGTAGAATGTACGTAGCGGGTACGTCGGAGCTCGGGGACATCTCTTAGCGGCTCGTAACGCTAACGGCAGGTACTTGGAAAACGCGGTAAGCTCTGATAGACGCGTGAAGATTTTTCAACATGTTGAAAAATGTCCACGAGAGCCCCGAGTACCTACAAGCGGCCATTACCATAATTCACCGAGTTCGAATCAGGGGAAACTCGGGAGAACTCTTGAATTAGCTCGTACAGTCCCATTAGTCCCATTTGCCTCCTCACCTGTGTTGTCTTATTACCTGCCAAACATTGTCCTGCCCCTACTCTCCTCCCACCCTACAATCAGTCTGAAGAAGGGTCCCGACCTGAAACGTCACCGAGCTTTGTCCTGCTGAGATGCTCTCTGGCTTGCTGAGCCACTTCAGTGCTCTATGTCATCTTTTGTAAACCAGCATCTGCAGTTCTTTGTTTCCGCTATCCTGACCACACCATCAGGAAAAAGGTACAGGAGCTGGAGAACTCGAAGGTAGACAAAAATGCTGGAGAAACTCAGCGGGCGAGGCAGCATCTATGGAGCGAAGGAATAGGTGACGTTTCGGGAAGAAGAAGAAGAAGGGTCTTGACCCGAAACGTCACCTATTCCTTCGCTCCATAGATGCTGCCTCACCCGCTGAGTTTCTCCAGCATTTTTGTCCGCCTTCGATTTTTCCAGCAACTGCAGTTCTTTCTTAAACAGGAGCTGGAGAACGGTGACTATCGGGTTTAAGAATAGCTTCTTCCCCAGCAAGCAGCAGGCATTACAAATCACCAATCCCAGCAATGATGAACGTGTATGAACTACGCCTTTGGTTGCACCGTGGACACTGTTTGTTTTTTAACTGCAATGATTACTACTTATTACGTATTTGACTATTTGTGATTATGATATTTGTCAGGTTTATGGTCATATTAAGATCGGTTCAGCTTAGTTTAAGCTGCTGAAAGGCAAAATTTCTTCATTCTCTTGTCGACATATATATGTCACTAAACGCTCTTAGCCTCCTTGACCTGCTTGCCTTTGACCTGAACAATAAAATTTAATTTTACACTCTTACAGATGCTAGGTACTTTCCATAGTAGATGTCAAATGTTTCAAATGCACTTGTGTGAATTGATTTTTTTTTTTAAACCTCTAATTTTCACAGTATGCAGTGAAATTTAATCTGAATTCCTGCCAGTGTCTATGCAATTATCACCTCAGTTTTATTAACTCCACCTTGTACCAGCATTTCCCAAGAGTTATACCAGTAACCTCACGGAAAAATAAATTGTGTGTGTGTGTTTATGTACACATGCATGGGGACTGTGGCCCTGGAATGGAAAATGCATCAGATTTGACTTTAAAGCAACAGTTGTTTTTTTAAGTTCCAAAAACATAGTTATAGTTGGAATGCTAAGTGCAGCAACTTTTACAGACTCTCTTTTTACCGAAGTAAAGTTAGTAACAGGACAGAAAGCCATTCAAACTTCATCTCCTCTGCACCCCAATCCAAGTTCCATTTCTTTCGACACCTCAATTCAAGAGCAGATTCTTGTCATCTAAATTGAAGCCATTCAAGATTATATTAAATCCAGGAAATGAGATCCTAAAATATCACGAGCAGCAACGTGGGCCATGCCTGCTAAATACTTGCACCGACATTTTGAGAAACATCCAGGAATTTTTGCTCTTACAGTATTTATACTTGAAGCAAACCACGGAGCTTATATATATATATATATAGATAGTCGAGCATGGAACCAGGATAGGGATGGGATGTGGAAAAGAGGCATCACAAATCAGCTAAAGTCTCTGCTGATCTCTGCTTTTCCACAACACACATTTCTTATTGAGATCAATGATAGCCACAAAATGCTGGAGTAACTCAGCGGGCCAGGCCATTCATCTCTGGAGACGATCTGAATAAGAGTCTCGACCCTAATCGTCACTTATTCCTTTTGGTCAGATATGGTGCCTGTCCCGCTGAGTTTATTTTAGTTTAGTTTAGAGATGCAGTGCAGAAAGAGGCTCCTTCGGCCTACCGAAACCATGCCAACCAGCGATCCCCGCACATTGACACTATCCAACACACACTCGGGACAATTTACAATTTATACCAAGCCAATTAACCTGCAAACCTGTACGTCTTCGGAGTGTTTGAGGAAACCGGAGCTCCCGGAGAGAACCCACGCGGGAGAACGTACAAACTCCGTACAGACCGCACCCGTGGTCAGGATCGAACCCGGGTCTCTTGTGTCTTTCTTTGGTGTAAACCAGCCTCTACACATTTATTGAGATCAGTTCTACCTCTCTCCAACAATGCATCTGGATTCTTTCTGCTTGGCACGGTTCTTTCTCCAAACATTATTGGGTCGCTGCCATTTGAGACGGTTCTACTTCATGGCTCAGTAAAGCTAATTATTGAGGCACAAGAGACTACTCCATGCCCTGCTCCACTTGAATCCACTGGAGGGTTCTGATAAGATCTCTGGTTAAGACCAAGCACAGTAGGGTTTCTGTGCAAGCGTGTACGCAGGGTATAACACAAGTCACAATAAATATTTTATGGCATTCCTAAATTTCACTCAATCTGAGACCCACACTATTTGACTCAACAGGAGTTCTGGACCAGTTTCAACACGACACTTAACACAAGTGTCTCTGTGCGATTCCCGTTAAGTCTTTAAGCTCTCCGATATGGTTGCAATCCCACAATAAAATAAACACGGCTAGTTTAAGAAATATACGGGTCACTTAAAGAACTTAATGCATCGTTGATTAATTAGGCACAGTCCTCTAGAGGGTGCACGCCAAGTACCATCTAGTGATTTTGCCCCTCACGCCTCCTCCTCTTCCCTCCACTCCCACACCACCTCTTCTCCTCTCCTCACAACACCACCCTCCCGTCTCTCTACCAACTTGCCAATATTCGTGTGTGTGTGTGGCCAAGATAATGGCAACCTTTTGGATGTTCGTATCCATGCATCGAATATCACAGGACCGACCCATCAACCAATCTTAATTGGTAAGGGTGTCAGGGGTTATGGTGAGGAGGCAGGAGAATAGGGTTGAAAGGGAAAGATAGATCAGCCATGATTGAATCCACAATCAGTAACCCGTGCCTATCTTCTCCCCATATCCCTTGATTCCGCAAGCCCCTAGAGCAGAATCTAACTCTCTTTTAAATTCATCCAGTGAATTGGCCTCTACTGCCTTCTGTGGCAGAGAATTCCTCAAATTCACAACTCTCTGGGAGAAAAAGTTTTTTTCTCATCTCAGTTTTAAATGGCCTCCCCATTATTCTTAGACTGAGGCCCCTGGTTCTGGACTCCCCCAACACTGGCAACATTATTCCTGCATCTAGCTTGTCCAGTCCTTTTATAATTTTATATGTTTCTATAAGATCCCCTCTCATCCTTCTAAATTCCAGTCTTTCCAATCTTTCCTCATATGACAGTTAATCCCATCCCGGGGATTTACCTCGTGGACCTACGCTTCACTGCCTCAATAGCAAGGATGTCCTTCCTCAAATTAGGAGACGGGAACTGCACACAATACTCCAGATATGGTCTCACCAGGGCCCTGTGCAACTGCAGAAGGACCTCTTTACTCCTATACTCAAATCCTCTTGTTATGAAGGCCAACGTGCCATACGCTTTCTTCACTGCCTGCTGTACCTGCATACTTACTTTCAGTGACTGGTGTACAAGGACACCCAGGTCGCGTTGCATTTCCCTATTTCCCAATCTGACACCATTGAGATAATAATCTGCCTCCTTGTTCTTGCCGCCAAAGTGGATAACCTCACATTTTGCCACAGAAGGCTATGGAGGCCAAGTCAATGGATATATTTAGGCAGAGATAGATAGTTTCTTGATTAGTACGGTGTCAGGGAGAAGGCAGGAGAATGGGGTAAGGAGGGAGTGATAGATCAGCCATGATTGAATGGCAGAGTAGACTTGATGGCCCGAATGGCCTAATTCTGCTCCTTTCACATGGCACAAAGTAGAAGAATATGTTGACAAAATGAGATGAAATTGGTGAGAGGAGGTTCATGTGGAAACTAATTGAACTGATTACGAATATTTATGTAGATTCGATGAATTCCCAACGCCTTTCAGTAATGCTGAATCAATATTTTGCTGCAGTTGTATAAATTGATGGCCCCCAATCCAGACGACTATTTGCATGCCAACCACAGAAGCAGATCACATATTACAATTGCCCCCACACTATTCAATATACACTGTCAATGGCTCAATTGCACCCTAGCGGCATCAACATTGACTTCTCCAATTTCCGGTAGCCCTTGCTGTCTCCTTCCCTTCTCAGCTCTCCCTCAGCCCTTGGGCTCCTCCTCTTCCTTTCTCCTTTCTTCTCCCCCCCCCCCCCTCCACCCTACATCAGTCTGAAGAAGGGTTTCGAAAAAAATGTGGAATTCCCTGCCACAGAGGGCCGTGGAGGCCAAGTCACTGGATGGATTTAAGAGAGAGTTAGATAGAGCTCTAGGGGCTAGTGGAGTCAAGGGATATGGGGAGAAGGCAGGCACGGGTTATTGATAGGGGACGATCAGCCATGATCACATTGAATGGCGGTGCTGGCTCGAAGGGCCGAATGGCCTCCTCCTGCACCTATTTTCTATGTTTCTATGTTTCTATGAAACGTTGCCTATTTCCTTCGCTCCATAGATGCTGCTGCTCCAGCACTTTTGTCTACCTTCGATTTTCCAGCATCTGCAGTTCCTTCTTAAAGGCTCAATTGTAATCATGCCTTGTCCTTCTGCGGACTGGTGCGCAGGCAACAAAAGCAACCAAAGCTTTTCACTTGGACCTCGGCACACGTGACAATAAACTAAGCTGCACTGAAACCATGCCTTCAGTCAGGTTTGTAGAGAGAGCTAAAAATAACGAAAATGGCATTTGGACTCCAGTAACTGAAACCCGGTGTCGAGATGTTTGCAAAAGGTGCAAATTAAATGCTGGATTTTACAGCAGTTTTTTTTTCTCATGATAATTGCACCTCTATCGCCTGGCAGGAATACCACGTTGATTTTCATGGAGCTCTCTTGTCAGCTCCACTAAGCACCAACAAACGACAGAAATAACAACTCAATGTAATATACAAAATAGCAGTTGTCTTGGAGATATCTTCAGGCTTGAAGATGACCCGAGGGCTTGCAAATCCCTCTCAAGGATTGGCTCACCGTTTGCAATTCCTGGATTCTGACACTCAAACACCGTTCCACTTTCGAGAGATAATTACAATCATTCAGCATGCATTTCACGTGCTACATTAAAAAGGCTGCTTCCTTCACGTGCCCCGTAGAAAGCATCTTATCGAGGCGTATTGCAGCAAGGTTTGGGAACAGCGCCACTCAAGACCAGAGGACATAGGTTTACGGTGAAGGGGAAGCCATTTAATCGGAATCTGAGGGGTAGCATTTTCACACAAAGGGTGGTGGGTGTATGGAACGAGGAGGTAGTTGAGGCTGGGACTATCCCAACATTTAAGAAACAGTTAGACAGGTACATGGATAGGACAGGTTTGGAGGGATATGGGCCAAATGCAGGCAGGTCGGACTAGTGCAGCTGGGACATGTTGGCCAGTGTGGGCAAGATGGGCCGAAGGGCCTGTTTCCACGCTCTATCACTCTATGACTCTAAGACCACAAGAAATTGCAGAGAATTGTGGATGCAGCCCAGACCATCACACAAACCAACCATTGACTCCATTTATAGTTCACACTGCCTCGGCAAGGCCAGCAGCATAATTAAGGACGAGTCGTGCCCCAGTCAAGTCCTCTTCCCCCTCTCCCATCAGGGGAGAGGTATAGATGTGTGAAAAAACACACATCCAGATTCAGAGACAGTTTCTTCCCAGCTGTTATCTGGCAAGTGAACAATCCCACCAACAACTAGAGAGAAGTCCTGAGCTACTATCTATCTCAATTGAGACCCTCGGATTATCTTTGATCGGACTTTACTGCACTATATCTTGCACTAAACGTTATTCATGTTATTCCCTTATCATTTATCTGTACACTGTGAATGGCTCGATTGTAATCACGTATTGTCTTTCCGCTGACTGGTTAGCACGCAACAAAAGCTTTTCACTGTACCTCGGTACCTGTGACAATAAATTAAACTCAAACCCAGGTTCAATCTGACTTGGGTGTTGGTTGATCTAAACTAAAACTCAAGCATTAAGCTTTTTTTTTAAATTTCAGATCATCTACTGAAGTCAAATTCCTCAGATGATCTCGTCACATTTGACCTCATGTTTTCAGGTCATCATAAGTTCATACGTTATAGGAGCAGAATTAGGCCATTTGGCCCAACAAGTCTACTCCGCCATTCACTCATGGCTCTCCATTTTCCCTTTCTTTCCCTTTCCATTCTCCTGCCTTCTCCCCATAACCCCTGACACCCTTACAAATCAAGCATCTGTCAATATCTGCATTAGAAATGTCCATTGACTTGGCCTCTACAGCCTTCTGTGGCAAAGAATTCCACCCCCTGACTAAACAAATTCCTCCTCATCTCCTTTCTAAAGGAACGTCCTTTAATTCTGAGGCTGTGACCTCTAGTCCCAGACACTCCCACTAGTGGAAACATCCTCTCCACATCACTATTTCACTATTCGGTACGTTTCAATGAATTCATGTTTCTGGGAAGTCTAGCTTCTTAACCACTAATTCAGCAAACGAGTGTTATTTTAATGCTGAGTAATCCAACGAGGAATCATATCCCGGCAGATACTCTTTTAATTTTTTTTTCTATGTTTGACCATGGGGAATTTTCTTCATTTGCAATTGCATAAAATGCATTTGTCGAGTCAAAGTTTTGCAAAGTGCTTCATATGCAAGGAGCTTCTTTAAAACACGGTCAATTTTGTTAAGCAGAAAACCCCAACACTACTCTAAAGAGAGTTGGGGATGACTGTTCTTTTGCAGAGTTGAATGAGGTGTGGCAGAGTTGAGCGTTGGCCAACACATTTGAGCTTCTTTCGATATGCATCAACCATTAGGCTCTGAGGGTGGTGGGTGTATGTAACGAGCTGCCAGAGGAGGTAGTTGAGGCAGCTACTACAACAACATTTAAAAGACACTTGGTCAGGTACATCTATAGGAAAGCTTTAGAGGGATATGGGCCAAATGCAAGTAAATGCATGGTGCGGCAAAAGGGTGGCACGGTGGCCCAGCGGTAGTTGCTGCCTTGCAGCGCTTGTAGCGCCAGAGACCCGGGTTCAATCCTGACCGCGGGTGCTGTCTGTACAGAGTTTTCCGTTCTCCACGTAACCGCGTGTGTTTTCTCTGAGATCTTCGGTTTCCTCCCACACTCCAAAGACGTACAGGTTTGTAGGTTAATTGGCTTGGTATGGGAGTAGATTGTCCCTAGTGTGTGTAGGAGAGTGTTACTGTGCGGGGATCGCTGGTCGGTGCGGACTCGGTGGGCCGAAGGGCCTGTTTCCGCGCTGTATCTCTAAACTAAACGAAACGAAACTAAAATGGGACCAAAATGGACGAAAATGGGTCAGCATGTACAAATTGGGCCGAAGGTCTTGTTTCTGTGCAGTGACTTTCCAATCGCTCCACACAGCACCTAACCACAACTGACTCTACGAGTTTGTTTGCTCAATGTTATTTGGTTTTTGCACTATTATGGTCCAGTTTACTAGAATACTTACTTACTGCCTATTAAACCTCCTAACATGTAGGGCAGCAACGAAGATCCTCCGCTCCTGTCTGTTCTGGGAAGTTCATCACGCCCAGTAGTGTTGATTCCTTCAGCTGCTGTTTCCGTAACATATTCGTTTTACGAGACCCTGTGCTCAACCTCCAACCTGGAGGACCAGTGGATCGCTCTTCGTCTCGCCTCTACCCTTCGAACTGTCCAGCGTGGGAGACCCTAACAGGAGACATCAGTCTATGAAAGTAAGCATGCAGGTACAGCAGGCAGTGAAGAAAGCAAATGGCATGTTGGCCATTATAACAAGAGGAATCGAATATAGGAGCAAAGAGGACCTTCTGCAGTTGTACAGAGCACTAGTGAGACCACACCTGGAGTATTGCGTGCAGTTTTGGTCCCCTAATTTGAGGAAGGACATTCTTGCTATTGAGGGAGTGCAGCATAGGTTTACAAGGTTAATTCCCGGGATGGCGGGACTGTCATATGCTGAGAGAATGGAGCAGCTGGGCTTGTACACTCTGGAGTTTAGAAGGATGAGAGGGCCTCTCATTGAAACATATAAGATTGTTAAGGGCTTGGACCCGCTAGAGGCAGGAAACATGTTCCCGATGTTGGGGGAGTCCGGAACCAGGGGCCACAGTTTAAGAATAAGGAGTAAGCCATTTAGAACGGAGACGAGGAAACACTTTTTCTCACAGAGAGTGGTGAGTCTGTGGAATTCTCTGCCTCGGAGGGCGGTGGAGGCAGGTTCTCTGGATGCTTTCAAGAGAGAGCTAGATAGGGCTCTTAAAGATAGCGGAGTCCGGGGATATGGGGAGAAGGCAGGAACGGGGTACTGATTGGGGATGAACAGCCATGATCACATTGAATGGCGGTGCTGGCTCGAAGGGCCGAATGGCCTACTCCTGCACCTATTGTCTATTGTCTATTGTCTATTGAGACGAATCTCCCGTTGGCATAGCTCTAGGGGTCACTGAGATGCACCAGCTCCCCGACCACGACAAGGTTGCAATCCAACGGGGAGCTATTATGTAGAATAGCTGACAATGTATTGTATATAATAATAATAATAATAATATCTTTTATTGTCCGATAGTCATAACTTAAACAACTAATAAAATTTAGATACCCCGAGAAACATGATTAAAAAAAACGAACAGTAAAATCTGTAAAACAGTCTAAAGTGCAAATATGTCTGTGCCGGGTCGATGTTCGTGAATACAGTTCTAGGGGGGGGGGGGGGGGGCACTAAGCAGAGCCGGTTCAGAGCAGCGATAGCTCTGGGGATGAAGCTGTTCCTGAGTCTGGAGGTGCGGGCGTAGAAGGCCTTGTAACGTCTGCCGGAAGGTAGCAGTTTGAACAGACTATTACAAGGGTGTGAGGAGGCTTTGTGGATGCTGACGGCCTTCCTGAGGCACCGTGTGTAGTAGATGCCCCTCAAAGGCTGGTAGCTGTGTCCCAATAATCTTCTGCGCCCTGTGGACGACGCGCTGAAGAGCTCTCCTCTCCTCTCCTCTCCTCTCCTCTCCTCTCCTTTTATTGTTGCTGTTTCATCTGATAGGGTCATAGAATCTTGCCGTGTGAAAACAGGCCCTCGTGTCTTGTTCGTGCCTCTAAGTGTTTGGCAATCAGGATGGGGGTGAAGTTGTTATGGTGACAGGAAAATATTGACCTCAACTGTCCCCTTTCCAGTCCACTCCAATCTCACGCCAAAGCTGCAGTTGAACTCTGCGTGACGGACAGGAAAGCAAGATTGATTTATGATCTGCGGCCCACGACACAACTTCAAGCAGAAGCAAATAGTGGCTAAGATCTGTCGGAGATTACGATGGAGATAAGATCAGCTTGCGTGCGTTTTAGTGTTGTTGGAATGAATGAATGCGACAAGAGGGGAAAGATCCACTCCCACCAGTCTTACGTACATGTATAGGCTTCCGGTCGGACTAGGACATGCTCCTTGCACTCACAAGGTGATTTATATATCTCCGCAAGGAAGAGTTGCACCGGGAGCTCTCTGCAGCGTGGGCCGTGTACGCCAGCTAAGCTGGAGGCCAGCTCTGCTTTCAGTGCAATCTGCCACATCAAAGCGGGTGGCCCAGAGCGAAGCTTGGCTCCGCCACCCTTGTGACCTTTAAGGCTGAACGTCAGGTGTTGACAGCAATGCTTCACGGAGACTAATCTGTACGGACGGGAAATTGTCTACGCTCGGGTTTCCATTGGCATTTTGTATCCAATTGCAGCTCTCCCTGAGGTCAATGGTGTGCAGGGGATGAAACGGAACAGTTCAATCTGGTGATCCGAATTGGAAAGCTCCAGGAGGGCTCCCAAACAAACTTCCTCAGTGGTTCATATGTTCATAAGTGATAGGAGCAGAATTTGGCCCATTTGGCCCATCAAGTCTACTCCGCCATTCAATCATCTCTCTCCTAACCCCATTCTCCTGCCTTCCCCCATAACCCCTGACATCCGTACTGATCAAGAATCTATCTATTCCTGACTTAACAATATCCATTGACTTTGGCCTCCACAGCCTTCTGTGGCAATGAATTCCACAGGTTCACCACCCTCAAACAAACTTTGGACAGTACAATGACGCAGTTGCTGCCTCACAGCTCCAGACAGCCAAGTTCAACCCTGACCTCAGGTGCTATCTGTGCGGAGTTTGCATGTTCCCCTCGTGACTGCGTGGGTTTCGTCCGGGTGCTTCAGGGGTTCCTCCCACGTCCCAAAGACGTGCGGGTTTGTAAGTTAACTGGATTCCGTAAATTGCCCCGAGAGTGGGGAATGGATGAGAAAGCGGGATAACATAGAACTAGTATGAACGGGTGATCAGCGGTCACCCTTACACTAGTTTATTCTACGCACTAGGGACAATTTACAGAAGCCAATTAACCTACATACCCACACGTCTTTGGAGCGTGGGAGGAAACTGGAGCACAACTAATGCAAAGTTATCCAAAGTAAAACAAGTTGGAAATGTTAAGGACCAGAGGGCATAGCTGTAAGGTGAGAGTAGCAAAGTTTAAAGGCGATGTGCAGAGCAAGATTTTGTCTCTACACAGAGGGCGGTGGGTGCCTGGAACGCACTGCCAGGGGTGGTGGTGGAGGCAGATACAACAGTGGTGTTTAAGAGGTATTTAGATAGCGCGTGCGTATGCAGGGAATGGAGGGATTTAGATCACAGACAGGCAGATGAGATTAGTCAACTGGCATCATGTTCAGAATAGAGATTGTGGGCCGAAGGGCCTGATGGTGAGAAGAACATAAGTTGGTCTTCAGTTAATTTTATTTTTATTGCTGCTATCTGTTAGCCGAGGAGGTGTTTTGGATGTCCTTTTCTAAGTTCATTAATTATTACGGAAATCCCAATGAAAGTATTAAGAAAGGGCAATTCACTTCAAATTTAGGAATCAACTCTTTAATCCACTGGTAGACACAAAATGCTGGAGTAACTCAGTGGGACGGGCAGCATATCTGGGTCGAAGGGATGGGTGACGTTTCCGGTCGAGACCCTTCTTCAGGCTTACTTTAATCCACTTACGTTTTTAAAAGATTACCTCAAACAATTTTTGTTTCCAGAGTATGCTTATTGGTACTTTAGTTACAATGGCCCCGTTGATCATGCAACCAACAAGACCATGGCAAATTACTGCCTGGCAAGTGGTCATTTAATTAGGAACTTGGAGTGATGCAAATTAAAATCAGATGCAGAGGACACGGCAGAACAAATTAAACTGTTGCAGGCTTGCACAGAAATGGAGAGAGGACGGCTCAGATTGAACCCAGGAATTACTTGCTAGGAATTTCCATTGGAATAAACACCTTTTAAACCAAGGATTTCAAGTCACAGAATGAACAATGAACATTACCGATTATAAAATGTTTCCATGTTTAAGAAAGAACTGCAGATGCTGGGAAAATCGAAGGCAGACAAAAAATGCCGGAGAAACTCAGCGGGTGAGGCAGCATCTATGGAGAGAAGGAATAGGCGATGTTTCGGGTCAAGGCCCTTCTGAAGAACCTCAGCGGGTGAGGCAGGATCTATGGAGAGAAGGAATAGGTGACGTTTTGGGTCGAGACACTTCTGAACAAACTCAGCGGGTGAGGCAGCATCTATGGAGAGAAGGAATAGGCAACGTTTCGGGTCACCTATTCCTTCTCTCCATAGATGCTGCCTCACCCGTTGAGTTTCTCCAGCATTTTTTGTCTACCTACAAAATGTCTCCACGTTATTTAAAGAATATACATTTCACAAGTTCCAAGAGCAGAATTAGACCATTCGGCCCATCAAGTCTACTCTGCCATTCAATCATGGCTGATCTATATCTCTCCCTCTCAACCCCATTCTCCTGCCTTCTCCCCACAACCCCTCACTGACACCCATACTAATCAAGAATCTGTCAATCTCTGCCTAAAAGATATCCATTGACTTGTCCTCCACAGCCGTCCGTGGCAATGAATTCCACAGATCCACCACCCTCTGACTAAAATAATTCCTCCTCATCTCCTTTCTAAAGGTACGTCATTTTATTCTGAGGCTACGGCCTCTGGTCCTAGACCCTCCCACTAGTGGAAACATCCTCGCCACAGGTCTCTATATCTATCCAGGTCTCCATACATGCACAATACAGAAACCACAGAATATAATGGACCCTGATGATTAAAGCACAACCATGGGGAGGGATTAAAAAGGTGACTCCAGAGTCTCTGGAAAAGAAAGCTGGGGAATGATAAAGATAGAGGCCTACCTTGGGTTGCATGCAGAGCAATGTATTGAGTTTTGCACTATATTGGGTTTTACACTATTGTTTATTTTATATACTGAACTTCTTTATTATATTATCTTATTTATTATATTATCTATTGAGTACTCTGTTTGCAAACCTGTTGTGCTACTGCTGTAAGTAAGAATTTCATTGTTCCTTTTCAAGACATTTGACAATTTGGGTGGCACGATGGTGCAGCGGTAGAGTTACTGCCTTAATCAGAGGCCCGTTTCCGATCCTGACTACGGGCACTTGTCTGTGCGGAGTTTGTATGTTCTCCCCGTGACCTGCGTGCGTCTTCTCAAAAAAATTGTACCTAGTGTGTGTCGGGTAGTGTCAATGTGCGATGATCGCTGGTCAGTAAGGACTCGGTGGGCCGAAGGGCCTGCTTCTCCAAACTGAAAAAAAACACTCTTGCCTCTTGGCTTTAAGTTTTAGGAAGAGATTTGCAGGATTGCCAAAGGAACTTTTTCACATGTTGATGGTGACATGATTGGGATTATTAAATCCAGGGGCCATAAGTACACGTGAGTTACAAATAAACTTCATACAGATTTAAGGAGAAGTTTTCTTGAAGAGAATGGCTTGAGTGGGGAGCTTCCTGTTTCAAAAAAAGTATTGAGGTCCTTAGCATAGTTAAAGTTGAGAAGAAGGCAGGCAAATGCAGTGGACTATTGCTGTAGACTTTGGAGATGCAGCAGGGCAACAGGCCCTTCGGCCCACCAAGTCCGCGCCGACCAGCGATCGCCCTGTACACTAGAGACAATTTGCAATTTTTACCGAAGCCAATTAGCCTACAAACCTACACGTCTTTGGTGTGTGGGAGGAAACCGGAGCACCTGGAGAAAACCCACATGGTTACTCAGAGAATATATAAACTCAGTCTAGAGAGCGCCCGTAGTCAGGATCGAACCCGTGTCTCTGGCGCTGTCAGGCAGCAACTCTACCACTGTGCCGCCAGTATGTTATTGTGATTGTCAGATGAAAAGGGTTAAGAGGATAAAGCACAAGCACTGGCACGGACTTCTCGGGTTAAATGTTCTGCCGCCGACCAATGCTCTCTACAATTCCAAGTAATAAACAGCAAGGCACAACAGATTGTCTTGTATATCTGTTTACATCTCCGAGAGCCATGGAAGGTCAGCAGGGGTAAGACAAAACTGTCAAGAACGGTGTTCATGCAATCAGTTACAATCAAAGGTGTAGCTTCACTGAAAGATAATAGACCCGCTACAGTTTACATTCACCACTAATGATTAGGTCGGCATGGCAGATAAGGGGGATATTAGGGAGCCAGATCACACTATGACCCAGGCAGCGATGAAATATTTTTGCTGCCTGATTTTGCAGTGACGGAGTACTCTAACATCTCCAGACCCTACTATAGTTAACTAAAGTAGATAAACTAATGTAGAGTACCCGTGTCAAATACTTTCATAAATTCATAACTGATTCAGAATCAGGCCATTTGGCCCATCAAGTCTATTCCACCATTCAATCTTGGCTGATCTATCTCCCCCTCCTAACTCCATTCTCCTGCCTTCTCCCCATAACCTCTGACACCAGTACTAATCAAGAATCTACTTATCTCTCCCTTAAAATTATCCATTGACTTGGCCTCCACAGCCCTCTGTAGGAATGACTTCCACAGATTCAGCACCCTCTGACTGCAAAAGTTCCTCCTCATCTCCTTCCTGAAGGAATGTCCTTTAATTCTGAGGATATGACTTCTGGTCCTAGATATCCTCTCCACATCCACTCTATCCAGATGAGGCAGAGGTTCACCTGCACTTCCTCCAACCTCATCTATTGCATCCGCTGTTCTAGGTGTCAACTGCTCTACATCGGTGAGACCAAGCGCAGGCTTGGCGATCGCTTCGCCCAACACCTCCGCTCAGTTCGCATTAACCAACCTGATCTCCCGGTGGCTCAGCACTTCAACTCCCCCTCCCATTCTGAATCCGACCTTTCTGTCCTGGGCCTCCTCCATGGCCAGAGTGAATCCCACCGCAAATTGGAGGAGCAGCACCTCATATTTCGCTTGGGTAGTTAACACCCCAGCAGTATGAACATTGACTTTTCCAATTTCAGGTAGTCCTTGCTTTCTCTCTCCTTCCCTCCCCTTCCCAGCTCTCCCACAGCCCACTGTCTCCGCCTCTTCCTTTCTTCTTCCCCCCCCTCCAACCCCACATCAGAAGAAGGGTCTCGACCCGAAACGTCACCGATTACTTCGCTCCATAGATGCTGCCTCACCCTCTGAGTTTCTCCAGCATTTTTGTCTACCTTCGATTTTGCCAACATCTGCAGTTCTTTCTTAAACACTCTATCCAGAGTTCAGTGCAACAGGTCAAAAGTAAAAGTTGAACTGTCCAAGTTTTCAACATTTCTAATGTCTCTTTGTCAGGGAGTGTGGTATCTAGAATATAAATCATGAGAACCAAGTTTAAAATACAAGGTGGCAAAGAAGATGATAGCCAGACACATAAGCAGCAGAGATATTTTAATTTTAATTGTACAAAAATAATCGCCCATTTGTCAGTTTTACATAGAAATCAACAATTAAAAAATGAATTAATCAATATACAAAAGCAATCAACTTATGAAGAAGGGTCCTGACCCGTAACGTCACCTATCCATGCTCCCTGACCGACTGAGTTTCTCCAGCACTGTGTGTGTTTTACTCTACATGTTAAGAATGGGTAGAAATCAAAAATTAGAGAAGCTAGATTCTTCATAGAACTGCAGAAGATATGGGGGATTGACACAAAAAGCTCAGCGGGTCAAAAAGCATCTCTGGAGAAAAGGAATAAATAAATTCTGAGGGAATTATTTGTCAGAGAAGGCTGTGGAGTAGCAATGTTACAAAATTTTGAGATTTTAAAAATCAAGTCTGTAATTTATCCCATCAGATAAAGCATAAAAAGACGTTTAATTTGACACCTAATTCACTTTCATATCTTCAGTATTAAAAAAGTTATGGCCATTTTCATACTCGGAAATTAGCATCTTGTTCTCTATTGCTTTTCCATTGACTTAACACAAAAGCTGTGATCGAGGACAGTCAAAAGCCCATAACTTTCTTAAAAATTAAGAGAACTGAAAGAAATTTTCAGTTATTATAGATTGAAGCATTCTGAAACAAATATGAAACAATCTTACTTAGATGACATGAAATTAAAGCATATAATTAGTTAGTTACCTAATTGTAGCTAATTACAAAATTCAATTACTAGATCAAAACATCTATCAATTTCTTAAGAATAGATTAACATTTTTAAATAGCCTAAGTGTCCAAATAACATTCACACAAGAATTCACAATATAACATAATTTTTAAATCTCATTGTCATGGATTTACAGGCCAAATGGAAGAAATTTAATGTTTAATACCTGTAAATTAATGGCCATTTAAATCATCTTGCGAGTGGGATTTTCTGTAACGCGATCATTTGGAACGTTGATTTGCGGTGAATTTAACCCCGTATCGGCATGAAAAATTCTGCCGTTAGTTCGGGGAAAAGAATTACCGTTTCGCATTAAAAAATGTGAATTAAAGGCCTCTTAAGAAGCACTTTTATACATTAAAATAAACTGCTTTCGTTTACCTGTCCCATGCGTGAAATCCGTCCCCGTTGTCGGCGTTGACGGCTTTCGAAGCTGATTTTAAAATTGTTCCAGCGCTGAACTTGTCGATCGAATAAAAATAAAAACACACAAAACGCCCGTCGGACCGATTTTTCAGCAAAAGCTGGCACTCCAACGAAATATAATACAGGACAAGGTAGGAGAAACCTGCGTTTTAACCCGCCCCCCCCCCTCAAAGGCGCCAAAATCGCGCACACGGCCAGTGGCAGAATTGCAGCGCCGCTGAAGGTAAGTATTCTAACGTACCTATGTGGAGGCAAAGTCAGTGGATATATTTAAGACAGAGAGAGATAGATTCTTGATTAGTATGGTTGTCAGAGGTTTCGGGAAGAAGGCAGGAGAATGGGGTTAGGAGGGATAGATCAGCCATGGTTGAATGGCGTTAACTTGATGGGCTGAGTGGCCTAATTCTGCTCCCATTACTAATGAAAGGAGCAAATGATGATCTTTATGAATAGGTGACATTTCGAGTCGAGACCCTTCTTCAGACTGTGAGTGAGGGGAAAGTGAAACGAGAGATATAGTGATATAGCGAGATATGGAACAAATGAATGAAAGATATGCAAACAAGTCACGATGATAAAGGAAACGGGCCATTGTTAGCGGTGGGCTAGGTGAACACGAGTTACAGACAATGAGAGTGACGAGGGTGTGGGGGAGAAACCCAAATAAATAGAGCAGGTTTGAAAGAGAAAAGTTGGGCAAAAAGTGCAAGGGAGTAAAAGAGGAATAGAGAAGTTGCCAAAGGTCAACAATGTGTGGCGTGTAAAGGTGGGGGAATCAAATTACAACAGGGCTTTTAATCGCCAATGGGCATGTTCTGGCCGGATTATGTGACGAAAGAAAAGATGTGGAATTACAGTCAATTGACCTGTTTCCACGCTGTATTTCTAGTAAGTAAGTAAGTAAGTACATTTTATTTATATAGCACGTTTAAATCAACTCGCGTTGAAACCAAAGTGCTTTACATAGAAAAAATAATTACGTTTCCGTACATCCATAGAAAAATTAAAAAGTTAAAAAATTAAAAAATCTAAACTAAATTAAAGTAAACTAAACTAAACTAAGTTAAACTAAACTGTGTGAATAACATTTGCCCCTCAGAAATCTTTGCCTGCTCACCTTAAACTGATGTCCTCTGCTCCTTGATTCCCCGTTTCTGGGTAAAAGAGACAGTGCTTCTATCCTGTCTATTCCCCTGATGATCTAACACATCTTCATAAGATCAGCCCTCCTCCTCCTGCGCTCCAACGACAAAAATCATAGCCTACCCATCCTCTCCCTATTTTATAGACTTCTATCCAGTCTCCCTCGATCTCCGACATGCCAGAGAAAACAATCCAAGTGTCTCCAACTTCTCCTTGTAGCTGAAACCTTCTGATTGCGGGAGCATCTGGTAAACCTCCTCTGCACCATCTCCAAAGCCTCCACATCTTTGCTGCGATAGGGCAATGAGAACAGCATGCAAACCTCCAAATGCCCTGCCAAAGCCCGAAAGAGCAGCATCTTAAAAAGTGGCCATCGTTTCGCTGAACACCTGCACTCAGTCCACCTTGGCCTACATGATCCCCCTTTGCCAACCATTTTGACTCCCCTTCCCATTCCCGCACTGACTTTTTCTGTCCTGGGCCTCCTCCGCTGTCAGAGTGAGGCCACACTCAAATTGAAGGAACAACACCTCATATTTCACCCGGGCAGCTAACAACCCAGATTGATTTCTCTACATTTCAAGTAACCCCTGCATTCCCTCTCTCTCTGCCCCCCACCCCCCACCCCCCAGTCATCCTGCCAGTTCCACTGTTCGCATCCATATATCTCTTCGTTATCACCTCTTCCACAGCCAACAATGGACCATTGTGGGCTCCACCTTTCTTTTAGTCATTGGTGCCAGCTCTGATTTGTTCTTACACTTTTCATATCTCTAGTTTCCCCCCCCGACTCTCGGTCTGAAGAAGGGTATCAAGCCGAAACGTCACCTACCCTTTTTCTCCAGAGATGCTGCATGACCCGCTGAGTTACTCCAGCAATTTGTGTCTATCTTGAATGGAAAAAAAAAACTTTTTGAACAACTGCCATTTGGAACAACATTTTGGTTTGCCATGCTACTTTATAACACAGTTAAGACTCAAACAGACTGCCTCGTGTCTGAGTATAAGCCAGGCACATGGCAGATTTCCTTTCAAAAAAACCTCAGTGAGCCAGCTGGTTTTTACACCACTCTCGTGTTTGAAAGGTCACCATTCCTTTTCCTTTCCCCTCATCCACCAGATTTGTTTAATTAACTGAACTTAAAATGTCCCATTCTGCCACAATGGGATTTAGCAACAACATCAAATAATCAGTCCAGGAATCTGGATGACACGTCAAGCTGTATAAACGCTAAATTACTGCATGCTGGATTTATATCAAGTTTAGCTTTGACATCGGGAGAAGAATGGAGAACGGCAGAGAGACAATGACTTTGCCTTCCATCACAGTGAGGAGGAGATTCACTGTGATGGATGTTTGTGTAAATTGTGTTGGTTGTGCGTCTTGGGTTCTTTTCTTGTTGTATGACTGCGGAAACCAAATTTCGTTTGAACTTCATTTGTGGTTCAAATGACAATAAACGGTATTGTATTGTATCATATTGTATTGTTTAGTTTAGAGGAAACAGGCCCTTCAGCCCGTCCGAGCCGACCGGAGATTCCCCGCACATTCCCCGCGATTCCCCGAACAAGAGACTTGAACTTTATTTTGCCTTCCATCACAGTGAGGAATGTGTAGGAGTCACTGTGGTGGATGTTCATGTTAAAATGTGTTTTTGAGTCTGTTGCTCTTAATTGTATGACTGACCTGGCCAGTGAAATTCCTCGTATGTTGCCAAACATACTTGGCGAATAAATTCTGATTCTGATTAAAACTATCCTACACACACTAGGGACAATATCCAAATATATAGCAAGCCAATTAACCTGCAAACCTGTACATCTGTAGAGTGTGGGAGGAAACCGAAGATCTCGGAGAAAACCCACACGGTCACGGGAGAACGTACAAACTCAGTCTGAAGAAAGGTCTCGACCCAAAATGTCACCCATTCCTTCTCTCCAAAGATGCTGCCTGTCCCGCTGAGTTACTCCAGCTTTTTTGTGTCTATCTTCGGTACAAACTCCATACAAGCAGCACCCGTAGTCGGGATCAAACTCGGGTCTCTGGCTCTATAAGTGTTGCACGGCAGCAACGTTGCCGCTGTGCCACTGTGCCGCCCGCCACTGCATAACGTATGTCAGTGGCTTGCAATGTAGAATGAAGAAAGTGTCCTCTGTGAGATAGGTCTTCAGTAAATGATGAGGTATGATAATCACCGTTCAAATGACTGCTCCGAGAGACCTACAGAACATAAAAGGGATAGATTACATGGTGGTCTCCACTCAGCATTAGAAAAATATGGTACGGTGACTTAATTAAACACACAGTGGTCCATGCAAGAGAAAGGGAAGGACAGCTGAGATGATGTGAAACCTAGCTGTCCACTAGTACACTTCCTATAGTTAATTGCACTGCATTAGTTTAGTTTATTATTGTCACGTGTACTAAGGTACGGAGAAAAGCGTTTTGTTGTGTGCTAACCAGTCAGTGAAAAATATCCACATGATTACAATCAAGAGTCAGTACGGTCACGATGGGTTCAATGGCCTCTTTCCCTGCAGTGAAATTTGAGTCTAGTTTCATTTAGAGAAACAGCGCAGAAACAAGCCACGCCGACCAGCGATCTCCGTAAACAAGCACTATCCTAAACACACGGGACTAATTTTTACCGAAGCCAATTAAACTACAACCTGTACGTCTTTAGAGTGTGGGAGGAAACCGGATCACCCAGGAAAACCCGCTCAGTCACGGGGAGAACGTACAAACTCTGAACAGACAGCACCCATAGTTAGGATCGAGCCTGGGTCTCTGGCACTGTAACGCAGCAACTCTACCACTGTGCCACCATGCTGCCTCAACTTACCATGCTGCCTCAACTTATTTCTTCAGTTCTGCTTCATCTTCTGCTCATTCCGTCCATTCGCACAGTGCGTCCAATGGTTCACTGTGGATGATCATCTACAGGTTCTTTGGTAACTCATGGACATTGAGATTACTCATGTGATGGTAGCATCAAGCACAGAGCCACACTATGTAAACGGCCTGCTCATCCTCATGCACTGAAGCTATTTATCTTTTAGTTTAGTTTAGTTTTTTCGTTTAGAGATAAAGCACGGAAACAGGCCCTTCGGCCCACCGAGTCCGCACCGACCAGTGATCCCCGCACACTAACACTACACACATTAGGGACAATTTACATTTACACCAAGCCAATTAACCTGCAAACCTGTACGTCTTTGGAGTGTGGGAGGATCTCGGAGAAAACCCACGCGGTCACGAGGAGAACGTACCAACTCCGTACAGACAGCCCCCTTGGTTGGAATCGAACCCGGGTCTCCGGCGCTATAAGCGCTGGAAGGCAGCAACTCTACCGCTGCGCCACCGTGCCACCCCCGTTCCTCATCATCATCACTTGACACGTTGGGTAGCCGTTGTTTTCTCTCTGTGGTTCACCAGCAACGTATACTGTTGCTATTTCCTTTAGCTGCTGCCCGACAAGCCAGTGTCTCTGGTTGGAGCCCGTGACTAATTTCAACACCCATCTGACTCCAATCATGTTATTATGCAACTATGAATCCAACCCTGGTACACGTGAACCGTGGAACAGATGAACAAATTAGTGCTGTACTTTGTGCAACAGGAGGCATCGCTGGCCGCTGGAATAAATCATCCATTCGTCTTTGCCTTGATTTAAGTGCATGTCTGGAATCTTAATCTGTCACATAGGATCTGCCCTGACAGATTGCCACCTTTCAACATGCACGTCACTGAAGTCACCCAACAAGAGGGAACGGCACGGTGGCGCAGCGGTAGTGTTGTTGCCTGACAGCGCCAGGGATCCAAGTTCGATCCTGACTACAGGTGGGGTATCTGTACGGACTTTGCCCATTCTCCCTGTGACCGCGTGGGTTTTCTCCGGGTGCTCCGGTTTCCTCCCACATTCCAAATACATCCAGGTTTGTAGGTTAATTGGCTGCTGTAAATTGTCCCCAGTGCGTAGGATAGAAACATAGAAACATAGATACATAGACAATAGGTGCTGGAGTAGGCCATTCGGCCCTTCGAGCCTGCACCGCCATTCAATATGATCATGGCAGATCATCCAACTCAGTATCCCGTACCGGCCTTCTCTCCATACCCCCTGATCCCCTTAGCCACAAGGGCCACATCTAACTCCCTCTTAAATATAGCCAATGAACTGGCCTCAACTACCCTCTGTGGCAGAGAGTTCCAGAGATTCACCACTCTCTGTGTGAAAAAGTTTTTCCTCATCTCGGTCTTAAAGGATTTCCCCCTTATCCTTAAGCTGTGACCCCTTGTCCTGGACTTCCCCAACATCGGGAACAATCTTCCTGCATCTAGCCTGTCCAACCCCATAAGAATTTTGTACGTTTCTATAAGATCCCCTCTCAATCTCCTAAATTCTAGCGAGTATAAGCCAAGTCTATCCAGTCTTTCTTCATATGAAAGTCCTGACATCCCAGGAATCAGTCTGGTGAACCTTCTCTGCACTCCCTCTATGGCTATAATGTCCTTCCTCAGATTTGGAGACCAAAACTGTACGCAATACTCCAGGTGTGGTCTCACCAAGACCCTGTACAACTGCAGTAGAACCTCCCTGCTCCTATACTCAAATCCTCTTGCTATTAAGGCCAACATACCATTCGCTTTCTTCACTGCCTGCTGCACCTGCATGCCTACTTTCAATGACTGGTGTACCATGACACCCAGGTCTCGCTGCATCTCCCCATTTCCTAATCGGCCACCATTTAGATAATAGTCTGCCTTCCCGTTCTTGCCACCAAAGTGGATAACCTCACATTTATCCACATTATACTGCATCTGCCAAACATTTGCCCACTCACCCAGCCTATCCAAGTCACCTTGCAGTCTCCTAGCATCCTCCTCACAGCTAACACTGCCCCCCAGCTTAGTGTCATCCGCAAACTTGGAGATGTTGCTTTCAATTCCCTCGTCCAGATCATTAATATAAATTGTAAATAGCTGGGGTCCCAGCACTGAGCCTTGCGGTACCCCACTAGTCACTGCCTGCCATTGTGAAAAGGACCCCGTTTACTCCTACTCTTTGCTTCCTGTTTGCCAGCCAGTTCTCTATCCACATCAATACTGAACCCCCAATACCGTGTGATTTAAGTTTGTATCCTAATCTCTTATGTGGTACCTTGTCGAAAGCCTTCTGAAAGTCCAGTTACAACACATCCACTGGTTCTCCCCTATCCACTCTACTAGTTACATCCTCGAAAAATTCTATAAGATTCGTCAGACACGATTTACCTTTCGTAAATCCATGCTGACTTTGTCCAATGATTTCACCACTTTCCAAATGTGCTGCTATCCCATCTTTAATAACTGACTCTAGCAGTTTCCCCACTACCGATGTTAGACTAACTGGTCTGTAATTCCCCGTTTTCTCTCTCCCTCCCTTCTTAAAAAGTGGGGTTACGTTTGCTACCCTCCAATCCTCAGGAACTACTCCAGTATCTAAAGAGTTTTGAAAAATTAGCACTAATGCATCCACTATTTCTGGAGCTACTTCCTTAAGTACTCTGGGATGCAGCCTATCTGGCCCTGGTGATTTATCGGCCTTTAATCCATTCAATTTACCCAACACCACTTCCCGACTAACCTGGATTTCACTCAGTTCCTCCATCTCCTTTGGCCCGCGGCCCCCTGCTATTTCCGGCAGATTATTTATGTCTTCCTTAGTGAAGACGGAACCAAAGTAGTTATTCAATTGGTCCGCCATAACCTTGTTCCCCATGATCAATTCACCTGTTTCTGACTGCAAGGGACCTACATTTGTTTTAACTAATCTCTTTCTCTTCACATATCTATAAAAACTTTTGCAGTCAGTTTTTATGTTCCCTGCCAGTTTCCTTTCATAATCTATTTTCCCTTTCCTAATTAAGCCCTTTGTCCTCCTCTGCTGGTCTCTGAATTTCTCCCAGTCCTCTGGTATGCTGCTTTTTCTGGCTAATTTGTGCGCATCATCTTTCGCTTTGATACCATCCCTGATTTCCCTTGTTATCCACGGATGCACTACCTTCCCTGATTTATTCTTTTGCCAAACTGGGATGAACAATTTTTGTAGTTCATCCATGCAGTCTTTAAATGCCTTCCATTGCATATCCACCGTCAACCCTTTTAGAACTAATTGCCAGTCAATCTTGGCCAATTCACGTCTCATACCCTCAAAGTTACCTTTCTTTAAGTTCAGAACCGTTGTTTCTGAATTAACAATGTCACTCTCCATCCTAATGAAGAACTCAACCATATTATGGTCACTCTTGCCCAAGGGGGCACGCACAACAAGTCTGCTAACTAACCCTTCCTCATTACTGGTGTACGGGTGGGCCGAAGGGCCTGCTCCCACACTGCATCTCTAAATTAAACAAAACTAAGAAGCAAGACCTAAGTGTCATCCAGACGTAGAGTCATGGCATACAGAAGCAAGCCCTTCAGCCCATCTTGTCCATACCGACCCACCAAGGCAACCCATCAAAACTAGGCCCAAAACTAGGCCCAACGTTTGACCCATATCCCGCTCAATCTTTCCGATCCATGTACCTGTCCAAATGTATTTTAAATATCATTATGGTATCTGCCTCAACAGAAATACATTATGTAGAACATACCTTTCAAGGTAGGCAAAATATGCTGGAGTAACTCAGCGGGTGAGGCAGCATCTCTGGAGAGAAAGAATGGGTAATGTTTCCTTCTCTCCAGAGATGCTGCCTCACCCGCTGAGTTACTCCAGCATTTTGTGTCCACCTTCGATTTTAACCAGCATCTGCAGTTCTTTCTTACACACTTCTTATACCTTTCAAGGTATTTCAAATGCCTTGTGGCTAATGAAATTTGCTTTGAAGTGCAATCATTACAGCCAAGCGGAGTCGTCATTAAAGGATAGAAAGTGTTGGAGTAACTCAGCAGGTCAGGCGGCATCTGTGTTTTCTTCTTCTTCTTGCATATGGCGTGCACAGCCTAAAGTTGTAGAACAACTTGTTCTATTTGATCTGATTTGATTGTGCACACCAGGTTGATTGCATTCGTAGAAACAGGTTGAAGGTACCACGTGAAGGTTGCAATCTCCCACCCCACTCTATCTAATGTTTAATGTTTAAGAAAGAATTGCAGATGCAGGAAAAAATCGAAGGTAGACAAAAATGCTGGGGAAACTCAGCGGGTGAGGCAGCATCAATGGACCAAGGGTCTCGACCCAAAACGTCGCCTATTCCTTCGCTCCATAGATGCTGCCTGACCCGTTGAGTTTCTCCAGCATTTTCGTCTAACTCTATCTAACAAGACTGTGTTGGTGTCAATAGTCAATAGTCAATGTGGAATTCTCTGCTTCAGAGGGCAGTGGTGCAGAACATGGGATTGGTGACGTTTCAGGTCGGGACCTTCTTCAGACGGATTGAAGTGGGGCGGGGAGGGGGAGGGAAGGAAGCTGGAAGAGGGGAGATGGTTGTTTTAAGAGCTTGCTGGGTGCAAATGCACTGTTGCGTTTCCTCGGTTCACTGACATTTCCAAAAAAGTGGAAATCCTGAAAAGGCACAAAGTGCTGGAGTGACTCAGCAGGTCAGGCAGCATCTTTGGAGCACACGGACAAGTGACGTTTCACGTCAGGACCCTTCTCCAACATGGAGACCCTTGAAATGCTGAAGCCGTGGATGCCACCACATAGACATAAAAGTTTCCATTATTTATTATAACGTTATTGAATATTATTATTTCCTAATCCTTCAATTGCACGTATAACACACTTTAAGATGTTGTAATCACCAGTTAGATTGACTAACACGTAACAGTGATAAAAATAACAAAAGAAAAACCACACTCCAGCCCAGATCCACAAAATCTGCAATTAGTAGGAGACAATACTGAGCGAGCTCTATTTCACATGTAACTAAGAACTAATTTTACTCAGTAATATTCCCACAAGCTTGCCAATGAAGCCTTAATTGTAAATTGCAAGTTCCACAAGATAGACATTCCCTGGAGCTCAAAACCTTTGGGTCCTCGGCAATAATTATACAGTGTTCATGTATAATAAAATTGGATGAATGCACTTCTAACGTCCATGAGTTATTCTGTAATGGACGGGAAATCAAGATAGAAAAATCAATTTTGACAAAGCAACAGCAACGTGCACAGAAACAGCAAGAAAAGAATTTGGATTTGAACAGCGCGATAACTGAGGAAGGACGTTTTCGTTTTTTTTAGTTTTTTAGTTTTAGTTTTAGAGATACACCGCGGAAACAGGCCCTTCGGCCCGCCGGGTCCGTGCCGACCAATAATCCCCGCGTATTAACACTGTCCTTACACACACAAGGGACAATTTTTACATTTACCAAGCCAATTAACCTACATACCTGTACGTCTTTGGAGTGTGGGAGGAAACCGAAGATCTCGGAGAAAACCCACGCGGTCACGGGGAGAAGGTACAAAACTCCATACAGACAGCGCCCGTAGTCGGGATCGAACCCGGGTCTCCGGCGCTGCAAGCGCTGTAAGGCAGCAACTCTACCGCTGCGCCACCGTGCTGCCCGACGTGTTGGGCATTGGAGAGGGTCCAGAAGAGGTTTACAAGAATTATCCCAAGAATGATTTGGTTAGCATATGATGAGTGTTTCACGGCACTGGGCCTGCACTGGCTGGAGTTTAAAAGGATGAGGGGGACCTCATTGGAACTTACCGAATAATGAATGGCCTGGATGGAGTGGATGTGAAAGAGGATGCTTCCACTAGTGGGAGAGTCTAGAACCAGAGACCATAGCCTCAAGAATAAAAGGACGTACATTTTGAAAGGAGATGAGGAGGAATTTCTTTAGTCAGAGGGTGGTGAATCTGTGGAGATCTAATGAAGGCTGTGGAGGCCTAGTCAATGGATATTTGTAAGGTGGAGATTGACAGATTCTTGACTAGTCAGAGGGTATGGGATGAAGGCAGGAGAATGGGTTGAGAGGGAAAGGTAGATAAGCCATGATTAAAATGCAGGGTAGACGATGGCCTGAATGGCCTAATTCTGCTCTTATAACTTATGAACGCCTTTACATAGATACATAGAAAATAGGTGAAGGAGTAGGCCATTTGGCCCTTCGAGCCAGCACCGCTAGTCAATGTGATCATGGCTGATCGTCCACAGTCAGTACCCCACTAGCCCTAAGAGCTCTATCTAACTCTCTTTTGAATGCATCCAGTGAATCGGCCTCCACTGTCTTCTGAGACAGAGAATTCCACAAATTCACAACTCTCTGGGTGAAAACGTTTTTCCTCATCTCCGTTCTAAATGGCCTACCCCTTATTCTTAAACTGTGGCCCCTGGTTCTGGACTCCCCCAACATCGGGAACATGTTTCCTGCATCTATAGCATGTCCAATCCCTTAATAATTGGATATGTTTCTATAAGATACCCTCTCATCCTTCTAAATTCCAGCGAAAACAAGCCCAGTCGTTCCATTCTTTCATCATATGACAGAGTCCCGACATCCCGGGAATTAACCTCGTGAACCTACGCTGCACTCGCTCAATAGCAAGAATGTCCTTCCTCAAATTAGGAGACCAAAACTGCACACAATACTCCAGTTGTGGACTCACCAGGGCCCTGTACAACAGCAGAAGGACCTTTAATGTGTTGCAGCTCATAGACCTAACTGTAACGTTAGCGGAAAATAATCTGACACCAAGGTACATAAGGCTGAGGAGTTAGAGATCTAATGATTTTCGAAGGAGCTCCTCATGTCAAAGGGGTAGAGAGGCAGACTGTTATGTTAGGGAATTGCAGAAGCAAAAGGTCTGGACTGCAAAGAATAACATGACTGCCGATAATGAAGCGCAAACCCCCCCACCCACAAAGTGCTGGAGTAACTCAGCGGATCAGGCAGCATCTCTGGAGAACATGGATTGGTGACGTTTTGGATCAGGACCATTTTTCAGACTGGTTGTAGTAGAGGGGGTAGAAAGATGCAAATGAAGTGAGGGCAAGACAAAGGAGAGATAGGTGGCTATGGGTGGGTGATAGATGGATACAGGTGAGTGATAGGTGGATACAGATGAGTGATAGGTGGATACAGATGAGTGATAGGTGGCTACGGGTGGGTGATAGATGGATACATGTGAGTGATAGGTGCAGACAGGTGAGTGATAGGTGCATAAGGTGACATAGGTGCAGACAGGTGAGTGATAGGTGGCGACAGGTGACCGATAGGCAGATGCAGCTGAGTGATAGGTGGATACGGGTGAGTGACAGGTGGATACAGGGAACGCGGGGGTTTGTTGGCAGATGGTCAGCAAAGGCTAGAGATGTCGAGGAGACAAAAGAGTAATGCACAAGAGCGCAGAGTTGGAGGAAGCTTGAATGCTCGGAGGAGATAACTGAGCAGGGTGAGGCAAACGGAGGGACCTGAAAAAATAATTTCAATTTGAGAGGGTCTTCCTGCGTGGGTTTCAGGTCCACCCGAACAGCAAGGGTGGAGGGATGAATGGAGAGGACACAAAGGAACAGATAGACTCGGGTCCCATCCATTTCCCCACCACCCAATGGAGCTGCCTTCTGAAATTGCCCACTCAGTTTGAGATGAGTATTGATGGCTAATAAACACGTGTATACCAGTTATACCAGTGTATAACTAAACAAACCTCTTGAGGGAAGGGATTTAAAAAGGGAAGGGAGACTAATCGGCAGTTCTTTCAAAGAGTCAGTATAGTCACGATGGGCTGACTGGCCTCTTTCCTTGCTGTAAAATATGAAGGGACTAGTTTAGTTTAGACTAGAGCAACAGCACAGAAACAGCCCCACTGAGTCCTTGGTGATCAGCCACCCCCCGTACACCAGGACTATCGTGCACACTAGGGACAGTTTTTACCGAAGCCTTATTAACCTACAAGTCTGTAGGTCTTTGGAGTGTGGGAGGAAACGGAGCACCCGGGGAAAACCCCACACGGTCACGGGGAGAACGTAAAACTCCATACAGACAGCATCTGTAGTTAGGATAGAATCTGGGTCCTCGGACAAGAATGGCATGTTCCCTGATTTGTCCTGGGATGTTTTGGTCTGGGAGCTAGATAGGGCTCTTAAAAATAGCGGAGTCAGGGGATATGGGGAGAAGGCAGGAACGGGGTACTGATTGGGGATGATCAGCTGTGGTCACATTGAATGGCGGTGCTGGCTCGAAGGGCCGAATGGCCTACTCCTGCACCTATTGTCTATTGTCTATTGAAACTGCACCCAAAAACTCATTCTATCCTTTCCAACTTTATTAACCCAACCTGGGCGACTGGGCAAGGAGAGGGACGACGGTTCGCTGGACGATCCGGACGGAGGCGACGGCTGGAGGCCCTGCAGCAGCCTGGGACTCGCCTGGATCGGGCCCTGCTCCGGGAGACCCAGCGCACGGAACCCGACTGGACTTTGGAAATGGCGCCAAAACCTGCCGACTCTTGTATGCGGCCTCAGTGGACTTCTTCTATACGGATTGTTTACATCAGGGCTTGTGCCTAGGTATGGTGATACTTTACTGAACTGCAAAGCTGCAAAAAACAAAAATAGTTTCACTGTGAGTCTGTACATGTGACAATAAGGAACCATTGAATCATTGTAGAAGAAAGGAGGTTAGTTTGGAAAGTGACAAGTATAACTAAAGCAGATTTTCATGGCTACTTGTAAC
This sequence comes from Malacoraja senta, assembly GCA_038087875.1. Taxonomy (NCBI): domain Eukaryota; kingdom Metazoa; phylum Chordata; class Chondrichthyes; order Rajiformes; family Rajidae; genus Malacoraja; species Malacoraja senta. The sequence goes on from JAXLNO010003215.1 coordinate 335,542, forward strand.
CTCCCCGCAGAAATCAGACACCATTGTCTCTTAAGAACACAGGCAGTCAGTTTCACCACAGGAAACCACTTAAGAGTTACTTTGGAAATTGACTAGTAAAGACTTCTATTGATACGTGCTACCACACTCGAACCAACATGTAACGTACTGCTTGCAGTGACACAAGCATTGTGGGCCGGATATCAAATAGTGATGAGTCTGAGTACTGTATGGAGATTGAGAACCTTGTGACCCGGTGCCGAGACAACAACCTTTCTCCCAGTGTCAGCAAGACAAAGGAGATAGTGATCGGCGTCGGGAAGCGAAGCGGTTCACATACCCCTTCGTGCCGAGGTAGAGATGGTTGAAAACTTCAAATTCCTCAGAGTAAATATCACCAACAACTTCTCCTGGACCACCCACATTGAAGCAACGACCAAGAAAGCACACCAACGCCTCTACTTCTTTAGAAGGCTTAAGCCCCTGTCCCACTTACGTGCCCTTGGCACGCTAATTACGCGACCTCGTGGTTGCGTTGAGGTGCGACGGTCCCGCAAAGGTCGCGCGCGACTTCATGCGTCCGCACAGCCGTCTGGAGCGCGTGACGTCGTTTGAAGATGGACACAAAATGCAGGAGTAACTCAGCGGGACCGGCAGCGTCTCTGGAGAGGAAGCAGTGGGTGATGTTTCGGGTCGAGACTCTTCTTCAGTCTGAAAGAAGGGTCTTGAGCCGAAACGTCACCCATTCCTAGATGGCGCGCTAAGATGTTGTACATCACAAAATCCTGCCATGCCGCGTGCGGCCGCGCGTCACTGCCTATGTCATCGCGCACCATGCGTGCGTAATGCACACCATGCACGTCACTGAACAAAGTGTGTTGGAGATGGAGACACAAGGAACTGCAGACGAGGGGTCACATCCCAAAGCGTTTAGTTTATTTCGTTTATTTTGGGCACGTGTGCCGAGGCACTGTGCAAATGGCGGCCAAGTGGGACAGGCCCTTAACAATGGCCTGTTTCCTTTATCATCGTTACCTTTTTGCATATATTTCATTCATTGTTTTTTATCTCTCTACATCATTGTCCATATCTCTCGTTTCCCTTATCTCTAACCAGTCTGAAGAAGGATCTCGACCTGAAACATCACCCCTTCCTTCTCTCCAGAGACGCTGCCGGTACTGCAGATGGTGCCTGTCCATCATCTGCAGTTCCTTCCTACACATTGTACGTCGGAGTATTGCATGCAGTTCCAATCCCCCCCCCATTACCGGAAGGATGTGGAGGCTTTAGAGAGAGCACAGAAGAGGTTTACTCGCATGATACCTGGATTAGGAGGTATTATCTAGAAGGAGAGGCTGGACAGACTTGGGAATGTTTTCTCCGGAATGTGAGAGGTTGAGGGAGACCAGACAGAAGTGTATAATGAAGATAGACACAGAAAACTCAGCGGGTCAGGCAGAATCTCTGAAGAAAAGGAATAGGTGACGTTTCGGGTGGAGACCCTTCTTCAGACTGTGTATAATGTTATGAGGGGCATAGTCAGGATAGACAGTCAGAATTGTTTTACTCAAGGTGGAAATATCAAAGACGAGAGGGCACAGCTTTAAGGCGAGAGGGGTAAAATTATTAAATGTGAGGTGTGGGGCAAGTTTTATTTTACAGAGTGGTGGGTGACTGGATCGTGCTGCCAGGAGTGGGGGTGGAGGCAGGTACCATAGTGGTGTTTACGAGGGGTATGGATCATGTGCAGGCACATGGGTCTAGCTTATATTGGCACTGACATTGGGGCTGAAGGGCCTGTTCCTATCGTGGTGGAACCAGCACAGAGCAAACTGGGTAACAGTAACCTTTCTTTTGAGCAAAGATGATGAATATTTTATATTGGAACTCTATAATTTTTACAATTTAGTTTAGTTTAGTTAGAGATACAGAGCGGAAACAGGCCCTTCGGCCCACCGACTCCGCACCGACCTGCGATCCCCACACATTAACACTATCCTACACACACGAGGGACAATTTTACATTTACACCAAGCCAAGTAACCTACAAACCGGCACGTCTTTGGAGTGCAGGAGGAAACCGGAGATCTCGGAGAAAACCCACACAGGTCACGGGGAGAACGTACAAACTCCGTCCAGACAGCACCCGTAGTCAGGGCACTGGCACTGTAAGGCAGTAGCTCTACTGGTGCGCCACCATGCTGTAGCATCTCAAGACAGAAAAAATGGAATTAAAGAATTGAAGAAATTCCATGCAATTTTCTTTGTTCAAGTCAACATGAAACACTGATTCCATTTGTAAAAAGTTAAAATAACTAAAGCAACATGTGCACAAGTGCTGCATTGATTTTCCAATGTGGTACAGACTGAGAGGTGCACTTTCAGGAGGTCTTGTCTATTGGAGTCATAGAGTCTTACAGCATGGAAACAGGCCCTTCAGCCCAACCTGCCCACACTGGCCAACATCTACACCAATCCTTCGGGGTTTAAACAGTTATTATCCAGCCTCGGTCTAAGTTGGCACATGGAAACATAGAAAATAAGTGCAGGAGTAGGCCATTCAGCCCTTCGAGCCAGCACCACCATACAATATGATCATGGCTGATCATCCAAAATTAGTACCCCGTTCCTGCCTTCTCCCCACATCCCTTGATTCCGTTAGCCCCAAGAACGATATCTAACTCTCTCTTGAAAACATCCAGTGAATTGGCCTCCACTGCCTTCTGTGGCAGAGAATTCTGCAGATTCACAACTCTCTGGGTGGGAAAGTGAAAAGGTCACACTGTATCAGGTGGCTCTTCAGAGGGTAGGGTGGTTACTGGACTAATAATCCAGAAACCTGCGCTGGCCTTTAATCTCAGCAAGGCAGCTGGAGTGTTTAGATTCACTTAATTAAATAAATGTGAGGGAAAGCTGGCTAATAACCTCAACCACAAAAGGACCAGCTTGTTCTCAAAACCCATCTATCTGCCAGCAGAAATGGCCATTCAATCATATTAAAGCCTCTCGCGCATTAGTTTAGTTTAGGTTAGTTTAGAGATACAGCGCAGAAACAGGCCCTTCGGCCCACCGAGTCTGCACCATCCAGCGATCCCCGCACATTAACACTATCCTGCACACACTAGGGACAATTTACATTTATACCAAGCCAATTAACCTATAACCCTGTAGGTCTTTGGAGAACGGGTGGAAACCAAAGATCTCGGAGAAAACCCACGTGGTCACGGGAGAACGTACAAACTCCGTACAGACAGCACCCGCAGTCGGGATCGAACCTGGGTCTCCGGCGCTGCAACTCTACCGCTGCGCCGCCGTGTCCGCCCTTAACCGGCATCTTCACCGCAATGACGGTAACAACTCAAGTCGACAACTGGCAAGCACCTTCTCAAGACCTTGCCAACAATCCTCACACCCTGAGTATGTAGAGGTTCCCTCGGTCTTCAATGACCTTGTGTGGCACATTCTGACTGAGCCAGCTGCCTTAATAAAGAAAGAAAAGACCCAGTTACTCACACACTGTTTTTTGTTCTCCCTTTTGTTCACAATTCTCCTCTCACAACCTATAACATGGACAGCATCATGTCCACTCGGTTATTTGGCTTTTCAGCGTCGTTTCCGTTCGGTATCTTGGCTTCCACTTCTTCGCTTCGGCTTCTCGTCCTTCGACGCCTCGTCCGCACATGTTGAGGGATATGGGCCAAACGCAGGCAGGTGGGACCAGTGTAGTTGGGGCATGTTGGCCGGTGTGGGAAAGTTGGGCTGAAGGGCCTGTTTCTATGCTGTAAGACACTATGATTCTCTATGATTCTATGACAATGATCAATTCCATCAGAGCATCCTTTTTCAGTTTTTGTCATTGGTATAGCAATAATCAGGGCAAACCCAAGGTGTCCTGATGAGTTCATACATTCATAGTTGATAAATTATTGGAGCAGAATTAGGCCATTCTGCCCATCAAGTCAACTCTGCCATTCAATCATGGCTGATCTATCTTTCCCTCTCAACCTCATTCTCCTGCCTTCGTCCCATACCCCTGACCCCCGTATTAATCAGGAATCTATCAATCACCGCCCTTAAAATATCCATTGACTTGGCCTCCACAGCCTTCTGTGGCAATGAATTCCACAGATTCACCACCCTCTGACTAAAGAAATTCCTCCTCATCTCCTTTCTAAAGGTACGTCCTTTTATTCTGATGCTGTGGCCTCTGGTCGTATAGACTCCCACTAGTGGAAGAGTGGACGTGGAGATAATGTTTCTTATTAATGCATTCAAATGGTGTGGACGTCAAGTTTGAGAGCAAGTCAGAATGATCATATACACCAATTCACTTCAGCTCAATACAAGTAGGAGCAAAGCAAATAATGCTAATCCCAGCCCCAAATCCCATTCACTCCCCCACTTAGATTAAATTTACTTATTTATAGTCAAAGTCATAGAGTGATGCAGTGTGGAAACAGGCCCTTCGGCCCAACTTGCCCACACCGCCCAACATGTCCCAGCCACACTGGTCCCACCTGCCTACCTTTGGCCCATATCCCTCCAATCCTGTCTTATCCATGTACCTGTCTAACTGTTTCTTAAACGTTGGGATAGTCTCAGCCTCAACTACCACTTCTGGCAGCTTGTTCCATACTCCCACCACCCTTTGCGTGAAAAAGCTACCCATCAGAAAAAGTTACCCCTTCACCTTAAACCTATGTCCTCTGGGCCTCGAACCCTAGAGGATTGAAACATCCTCCTGAACCCAAAGACACCTGTAATGAGTGAATTCACAAGGCACAAGATGCTGATGATTGGAATTCTCAGCTCTTATATGGAGGCCCAGAATGATTCCTGCAGCAAGAGTGATAGTCTCAAGCAAGACACAAAGTGCTGGAGTAACTCAGCCGGTCAGGCAGCATCTCTGGAGAACACGGATAGGTGACGTTTCAGGTTGGGACCCTTCTTCGGACTGTTTGCAGGGGGGGGGGAGTGGTGGGGGGGGGGGGGAGCTGGAAGAGAAGAGGGGCAGGACAAAGCAAGGACAAGGCCGGTAATAGGTGAGGTGGGTTTTTGTAACGACAGACAAACTGCTGGACAAAGGCCAGAGGCGAGAAAACAGGTTTGAGCCAAAAGGACAAAGACGTGAATTGTGAAGCTGGAGGAAAGAAAAGTCACAAATTGTGATGCTGGAGGAAGGAATGTCGGTGGAGGGTGGGGAGGGGTAGTGAAGAAACTGGTGCAATCAGACAGATATCGTGGAGGAGAATGGGGGAGGGGAATGGGGGGGGGGGTTGCAGAAGTTGCATAATTGTAGAATTCAATGTTCATATTTTATGATGCTTTTAAGTGCCTCGTAAATATTTTACTACGTACAGCTTATTTAATAAAGCGAGCCATTGTTGCTACTTATTTAGGTTTTGAAACACTTTAAAATTCTAGAGTTTAAATTCCTTTCCTTTAACCAGAAACAGATTGACGGTTCAGGTTGAACTGCCAGGTCTGTCTTGCTCACTCCATCCATAACATGTCATTGTCAAAATGGACAAAAAGATTCAACAAATAAACCACCAGAATTTCAAGTATTCTGCTTCTTCAGCATCTTATCGATCTACAGACGTGCCGTAGAAAGTACGCCGACGGGTGGCATCACACCTTGGTTTGGGGACAGTTCTGCCCAAGACCGCAAGAAATTACACAGGGTTGCTTGGTCGATGCAGCCCAGACCATCACACAGTCCAGACTCCGCACCACTGACTCCAGCTACATAGGGGCGCCGCAGCTGTAGAGCTGCTGCCTGAAGGGCCTGTCCCACTGTACGAGTTTACCCAAGAGCTCTCCCGAGTTTTTTAAATAAAATCAAACTCGTGGTAAGCACGTAGAATGTACGTCGCGGGTACGTCGGAGCTCGGGGACGTCTCTTAGCGGCTCGTAACGCTAACGGCAGGTACTCGGGAAACGCAGTAAGCTCGTGAAGGCTGGTGAAGATTTTTCAACATGTTGAAAAATGTCCACGACAGCCCCGATTACCTACGAGCGGCCATTGCCGTAATTCTCCCGAGTTCGAATCAGGGCAAACTCGGAAGAACTTTTGAATTAGCTCGTACAGTGGGACAGCCCCATTACAGCCCCAGAGACCCGGGATCGAATCTAACTACAGGTGCTGTCTGTGCGGAGTTTGTCCAGGAGCTCCGGTTTCCTCCCACGCTCCAAAGATGTACAGGTTTTCTAGGTTGATTGGCTTCGGTAAAAATTGTCAGGTTGTCCCTAGTGTGTAGCATAGTGTCCGTGTATAGGGATCGCTGGTCGGACTCGGTGGACCGAAGTGCCTGCTTCCGCGCTGTATCTCTAAACCAGACTGAACTAAATCACGCTGCCTCGGAAAAGCATCCAACATCATCAAAGATTTGTCGTACCGCAATCATTCCTTCCTTCTCTCTGCTCCCGTCCAACAGAAGTACAGAAGCTGCAAAGCGCGCACACCAGGCTCAGGAATAGCTCCTTCCCCTCTGTTATCAGCCTTCCATAAGCTAGCGCACTGTCCGATTCACCTCTACCCCATTGTGGACATTGTCCATGAAACTGATGCGCGACAGTGCTGAGAACCTCTGCTCAAGCTCTTGTGCTTGAGTTTGAACTGATTGTATCTATGTGTGGTACAGGAGCCTGTAACGTCCAGGTTCAGGAACAGCATCTTCCCTGCAGCCATCAGGCTATTATACACTACAACCTCATAAGCTATGAACTACAATAGACTATTATTATTATTATTATTATTATTATTATTATTATATTGGTTGTTCTTTTTTGATTCTGAGTTTTTGTTGTATTATTTATTAAGATTACATATTCTATTGTGCTGCGGCAAGTAAGAATTTCATTGTTCTACCTGGGACTTATGACGATAGAACTCTTAACTCTTGACTCTATATCTGATATGTTTGGATAGCTTGCAAAAGAAAGCTTTTCACTGTACCTCAGTACACGTGACAATAATACACCTAAACCTAATCCTCTTCCTCCACCACCAGAAAGCTAGAGTATGTTTAAGCACGGACAGACTGCAGGATGTGTTCAAGTAGGACGTCCATAACTTTGCACAGGACTAGGACACGGGATACATAGGAACCTTCTTATCACCTCCAAAAGTTGTACAATCTTAACTTGGGCAGATGTACTTATTTTCATCATCACTTGCTGGGTCAAAATCCAGGGACTTCCTGCCTGAGGGAGCACTTTCAGTCAGTTCAGTTTAGAGATACAGCATGGAAACAGGCCCTTCCACCCACCGAGTCCATGCCGACCATCGAACACCCGTACACTAGTTCCATCCTACACGCTATGGACAATTTACAGAAGCCAATTAACCGACAAACCTGTACGTCTTCGGAGTGTGGGAGGAAACCGAAGCACCCAGAGGAAACTCATGCAGTCACAGGGAGAACATGCAAACTCCATACAAACAGCACCCGTAGTCAGGATCGAAACCCGGTATCTGGCGCTGCGAGACAACAAGTCCAACACTGCGCTACTGTGCCACCCTTTAGTTTAGATGTACAGCATGGGAACAGTCACTTCAGCCCACCGAGTCCATGCTAACCATTGATCACCCCTTCACACTAGTTCCATGTTATCCCACATCCACTCCTTACGCACTAGGGACAATTTTACAGAGGCCAATTAGCCAACAAACCTGCACATCTTTTGGATGTGGGAGGAAACCGGAGCACCCAGAGAAAACCCACATGGTCACAGGGAGCGTGGGAAGTCTACGCAGACAGCAGTAGAGGTCAGGATTGAACCCGGGTCTCCGGCGCAGTGAGGCAGCAGCTCTACCAGCTGCTCCGCTGTGCTGCCCTTTGGAGCATGTGCATTGGTAAAGATGTCACCTTTGACTGTCCATGCAGCCAGATGTTGAAGGTGCCATCACCCCTCATTAAGCAACCCACTTACTGAAAAGACTAGTGCAAAATAACTGAAAGAACAGAGGAGTTAGCATAAGTACGATGGGCCAAATGTTCCCACTTGAAGAGCAGAGCAGTTCTTCCAACGTCCTAATCATTCAATATCACCAAAAATTTTGTTTCTTGTTCTAATATGTTTGCAGTGCACCAATCCACCCACGGACCAGTGATGACTTAAAAGTGTGATTCATTGGATTTCTCCGTTAAACTTCAATTCATACAAAAAGCTGCTTTCGCTATTACCTGAAACATTACTATTTTCTGCAAGATGATTTTGCCATTTAATTTTGCAAACTAAAGATGAAAATCTATCCTGCTTTCTCCGAACCGAACCGGGGTCTCTGGTGCTGTAGAGGAGTCGCCTGTGGGACACGCCCAAAAGGCAGCAACTCCACCGCTGCTCTTCCGCGCCAACCCAAATTTCTCTTGTGTCTCCATTGTCACTCTCTGAGCTGTGCCTCTCCGCCGTCCAAATTAGCTGATCAGGAGGGAATTTTCATTTGTCACTTGTACCATCCTTTAACTGTGGATGGACTTGCTTCATATTTTGGTTCTGGGTGATATTTGAGATGGCCAGGGCTGGGAACAGCTGCCACTGGGCTGATGTGGAATGTGACTCTACAGCAACTCTACCGCTGTGCCACCGTGCCTCCCTAATGGGTCTTAATATGTGGATTCGTTTGAGGTTTTGTGGCCTTTGCCCTGAAGCAACTTTGGAATATTTGGCTTCACTAAAAGTGTTTTTGGATAAGCAGATTAGTGTTGCAGAAGAAGCATGTTTCATACCTCATACACCCCATATGTCGCTTGGGCAGCTTGCAACCCAGCGGTACGAAGATGGGTCTCGACGCGAAACGTCACCCATTCCTTCTCTCCAGAGATGCTGCCTGTCCCGCTGAGTTACTCCAGCATTTTGAGTCCACCAGCAGTATAAATATTGATTTCTCTAACTCAAATTTCCCTTGCATCCCCCCCCTCTCCATCCCCCCCCACCCAAGCCGTACTAGCTTCAAGTCGTCCCGTTGAGTCTCATTATCTGTAACTCTTTTTCGCCCAACTCACAGCCAAAAATGGCCTTTCCTTTATCAGCGTTACTTTTTTGCATGTTTCATTCATTTCTTTCATGTCTCTATATAATCACAGTATATATCTCTTGTTTCCTTTCCACCAACTCTCAGTCTGAAGAAGGGCCTCGACCCGAAACGTCACCTATCCTTTTGTCCAGAGATGCTGCCTGACCCGCTGAGTTACTCCAGCTTTTTGTGTCTATCTTCGGTTTAAACCAGCATCTGCAGTTCCTTCCTACACAAGTATTGTTTTGATTGCTCGAGTGTTTTTGGTGCCCAGATCTTTGCAGTCCAAGTCGGAATTCCAGCAGCACTTTCACTTTAAGATCAACAATCATTGTAACCCCTGCAGGCATGGGTTCAAAGAGAGCCAATTATTTTAACACTGAGCTCAGAATTAATTCCATTCAATGCTCTGCGAACTCATTAACTTTCAACTCCTATTCCCAATTGAGATATTTAAACCCAGTTGAACAACAAGTCTAAAGGGGTAAAGTATTTCTTTGGCTGGCCTCGTGTTTGGGTAATTTAAAAACAGGCGCATACTCATTTCAAATCTGTTCACTTAAACATGTAGCCCTCGGGGAGGGTTGGTAAATATAACGTTTAAATCAATGTTTCTACACGCTGGTAGATAGTTCAAACCGCCGATGTTAACAGCGAAACAAAGGACGACGCTGGCAGGAAATCTGAAGTCAAGGGGCCTTTATGGGAAATATTCTTGCATCTCAACTCAAATGCCGACTGACCGCTGCGCAATTCTAGCACTTTTAACTTTTATTGCTGATTGTGTCTCAACTGGTGGCGCAGTGGTAGGGTTGTTGCCTTACAGTGCCAGAGACCCGGGTTCGATCCTGACTATGGGTGCGGTCTCAGGGAATTTGTACGTTCTCCCTGGGTTTTCTCCGGTTTCCTCCCACACTCCAAAAACATGCGGGTTTGTAGGTTAATGTAGGTTTGTAGGCTTCTTCCTGCGGCTCAGCTTCTTCCCTGCGGCTGTTACACTACTCAACACTGTACCTCGGTGACTGCCAATCACCCCCCCCCCCCGGACACACCTCCCACCAGGAAAAATACTATGACTGTATGCATGTAAATAGATTTATTTATTGCTCATATTTATGTCGCTCTTCTAGGGAGATGCTAACTGCATTTCGTTGTCTCTGTACTGTACACTGCACAATGACAATTAAGTTGAATCTGAATCTGAATCTAATTGGCCCTTGTACATTGTCCCTAGTGTGTAGGGATAGAACAGGTGAACGGGCGAGTACTGATCAGACTGGACTCTGTGGGCCACACTGTATCTACAAACTAAACTAAACTAAACTGTAATTGTGGTTTGGGACCATGTTACTGAAACCTTCTTGCAACTTGCCTTGGAATACTTTACTGCATTGAAAGTGCCGCTTAAAAGAGAGAGACCATTTCATGGATAACATAATATTTGGATCCAAAAGTTTCCTTTCCCAACTCGTTCTAGAAAATGAAACATACCTTAACAAAGATCTTCTTCAAACTCCTCCTCCCTACATCGTTAGGTGTTTCACCTGCCCTCTGAGGACAACGTATAGGCACCAACCATGGGTGACATCTTCATTGCCCTTAAAAGAATCAGCAAACATTTTACTTGAGGCTTCAAAGAAAATATAAATCTATACTTGTTGTCTACTTTGGAATGATACAATGCCCAATATTTAGTTTAGTTTATTATTGTCACGTATACCGAGGTACAGTGAAAAGCTTTGTATATATAGTGTGCTATCCAAACAGATCAATACTTTGAGGTACTTTATTTGTCACACGTACAGTTTCATTTTTGTATGCAGTTCCGTGCAAGTATCACTGAACATAAGAACTTCGATATAAGGCATCGCAGATACAGTTCAAATGTATAGCCGTAGTACACTAATACAGTGTACAGCGTTGCCAGTTTGGCACCATTTTCAATATACCCTACATAAATACAATCAGTTCAATGTAGAGCAAAAGGGAAGATACAGAATGCAGAACATAGTCCTCAGCATTGTAGTGCATCTGTTCAAAAAACAAAGTCCAATGTCCTCAATGGGGTAAAGACTATATATGATTACAAGTGTAGGAAAGAACTGCAGATGCTGGTTTTCACCGAAGATAGACACAAAAAGCTGGAGTAATTCAGCAGGTCAGGCAGCATCTCTGGAGTAAAGGAATAGGTGATGTTATGGAATGAGACTTCTTTGGGTCTGAAGAAGGGTCTCGACTCGAAAGGTCACCTATTCCTTTTCTCCATATATGATTACAATCAAGCCGTCTACAGTGTACAAAGGGAATAATGTTTAGTGCTAGATAAAGTCCAGTAAAGTCAGATTAAAGAAAGTCGAAAAGTCTCCAATGAGGTCGACGATAGGTCAGGACAGCTCTCTAGTTGATGATAGGATGGTTCAGTTGCCTGAATAATAGCTGGGAAGAAACTGTCCTTGAATCTGGAGGTGTGCGTTTTCAGACTTCTGTTTCTTGGTTCTTCGTTCTTGGTTTCCTGGTCCTCCAAAAAATATTCCAAATTGAATTTAAACTGGAATTACCTGATGGGAGAGGGGAATAGAGGAAGTGACCAGGGTGAGTTTCTCTTCAGGTAGCCCCGACATTCCCTCTCTCTCTATCCCTCCCCACGCAAGTTGTACTAACTTCTCATTTTCACCCTAGAAATGGCTTACAATGACATGTTTCCTTATCATCGTTACTTTTTTGCATATCTTTCATTCGTCGTTCTTTATCTCTCCACATCTATGTCTCTTGTTTCCCTTATCCATAACCAGTCTGAAGAAGGGTCTCGACCCGAAACGTCACCCATTCCTTCTCTCCAGAGACGCTGTCTGTCTCGCTGAGTTACTGCAGCATAGAAACATAGAAACATAGAAAATAGGTGCAGGAGTAGGCCATTCGGCCCTTCGAGCCTGCACCGCCATTCAATATGATCATGGCTGATCATCCAACTCAGTATCCTGTACCTGCCTTCTCTCCATACCCCCTGATCCCTTTAGCCACAAGGGCCACATCTAACTCCCTCTTAAATATAGCCAATGAACTGTTGTTATATGGAGCAATGGATCCACAACCTCACTGTTGCAGTGCTAGTAGTGAAACTGGGTAAATGTGCAATCCAGAGGCAACGCATTTAGTTTAATTAGAGAATTGGAGAATTAGATATAGATCGGCATATTGTGTCTATCTTTCTGTATGAAAGTAAAATTATCCCTGGAGTGTGTAGGATAGTGTTAGTGTGCGGGGATCGCTGGTCGACACTCGGCGGGGACTCGGTGGGCCGAAACTAAACCTCTGTATCTCTAAACTAACCGAAACCAGAGCAGACTGGAGTTACTCCAGCATTTTAGTGCCTTTTCTTCGCTGGTCGGCACTCGGCGGGCCTAAACTAAACCTCTGTATCTCTAAACTAAACGAAACCAGAATGGACTGGAGTTACTCCAGTATTCTAGTGCCTTTTCTTCGCTTTAAACCAGCATCTGCAGTTGCTGCTTCCTTCACAACACAACAGTTGCACAAAAGGCAACATTGACAAAACTGTTACATGACATTCCAGGCAGGGCCGGCCCTGGTCCCGCCCCTTCCCCCAAGGCCCGCCTATCCGCGGCGCCCCTCGGCCTAGCCCGCCCTCGCCATTGGTCGGGCGGCCCGTCCATCACCGGGGGAGGGGCAACCCCGCCAGTGTCTCCGCGTTCCAATCGGCGCTACGTCATGGAACATGCCGCGCATTCCGCGCCGGCATCCCCCCGGGGCTCCTCCCTCCCTCCCTCCCTCCCTCCCTCCCTCCCTCCCTCCTTCCTTCCCCCCTCCCTCTAAAAGGGACAGAAGTCCCGGGAAACTCAGCGCCGATTTTTTTCAAACCAGCCATTGGTGCTGTTTTAAGAAAAAACACAATTAAAAAGACGATGCCCCTTCCTTCTCTCCAGAGACGCTGCCTGTCCCGCTGACTGAGTTACTGCAGCATGCTGTGTCAACCTTCGGTTTAAACCAGCTTCTGCAGTTCCTTGGTCGACAAAAGTGCTGGAGAAACTCAGCGGGTGCAGCAGCATCTATGGAGCGAAGGAAATAGGCAACGTTTCGGGCCGAAACGTTGCCTATTTCCTTCGCTCCATAGATGCTGCTGCACCCGCTGAGTTTCTCCAGCACTTTTGTCTACCTTCGATTTTCCAGCATCTGCAGTTCCTTCTTAAACATTCTGCAGTTCCTTCACACATTAAAAAAAAGTCTGTGCAATTCGATAGAGCAATACTCAATGACAATGTGGCAAATTCAACAACGGTTGCAGCCACATTTGTTTGCACTCCATGTGCATCTTATTTTGTGTAGGGAGGAACTGCTGAAGATAGACGCATAATGCTGGAGTAACTCAGCGGGACGGGCAGCGTCTGGAGAGAAGGAATGCGTGACGTTTCGGGTCGTGACCTTTCTTCAGACTCGCACTTTGCACACTAATGTCATGTTCATAAGTTCTAGGAGCAGATTTAGGCCATTAGGCCCATCAAGTCTACTCCACCATTCAATCATGGCTGATCTATCTTTTCCTTTCAAGTCCATTCTCCTGCCTTCTCCCTATAACCCCTGGCACACATACTAATCAAGATTCTGTCAATATTATCAAAAAATATCCATTGACTTGGCCTCCACAGCCTTCTGTGGCACACAACGAGCACTTTAGAGAGAATTGGAGGAGCAGCACCTCATATTTCACTTGGGTAGTTTACACCCCAACATTGACTTCTCCAATTTCAGGTAGTCCTTGCTTTCTCCCTCCTTCCCCTCCCCTTCCCAGCTCTCCCACAGCCCACTGTCTGTGCCTCTCTTCCTTTCTTCTTCCCCCCCCCCCCCCCCCACATCCCCAAATCAGTCTGAAGAAGGGTCTCGACCCGAAAGTCACCTATTCCTTCCCTCCATAGATGCTGCCTCACCCGCTGAATTTCTCCAGCATTTTTGTCTACCTTCGATTTTTCCAGCATCTGCAGTTCTTTCTTAAACCTTCGAGATACCAGTCACTAATCTCCAATCTATAGTTTAGTTTTAGAGATACAGCCCTTCAACCCACCACATCCACACTGACCATTACTAGTGCTGGGGTCGCCAACTGTCCCGTATTAGCCGGGACATCCCGTATATTGGGCTAAATTGGTTTGTCCAATACGGGACCGCCCTTGTCCCGTATTTGACTGCTACTACTCGGGTCGCGAGGACTGTCTGGTCGGAGCGGCGCGTCCAGCCTCGCCTCACCCGTCCCACGTAGTGCAGCCCATGGAGTGCAGCAGCAGGAGCGCCTCGCCCGTGGCCCTGTCCAGCTGTCCGACCTTCGGACCTTCGCTTACCGCCGAACCACCACCCTCCTTCTCATGGCCGATCATCGGTTCATGAGTTGGAAGGGGTGCCGGACATCGCCCAGGGCCAAAACTCCTCAGCTGTCCGCCCGGCTGGGCTTTGTGTGCAGTCCAGCACCCGGGTCAACTCATCATTCACCCAGCCACGGCCGAGTCGGTCAACGGATTGCCGGTCGGGAATTTGTCCCTTTTTTTACCTTTTGTCCCTTATTTGGGAGTGAGAAGTTGGCTACCCCTAATCCACACTGACTAGCACTACCACGATTCCACACACTAGGGACAATTTACAGAAGCCAATTAACCTACAAACCTGTACGTCTTTGGAGTGTGGGAGGAAACCGGAGCACTCTGAGAAAACCCACGGGGTCACGGGGAGAACGTGCAAACTCCGTACAGACAGCACCTGTAGTCAGGATCAGACCCGGGTCTCTGACGCTGTAATGCAGCAACTCCACCACTGCGCCACCGTGACTCTCAGCTGAGGAGCTGCAGATGTTGGTTCACCAAAGAGAGACAAGGCCTCCATCCCAGACCCCGACCCGAAACATCATTTATCCATGTTCTCCAGAGATGCTGCTGCCCGCTGAGTTACACCAGCACTTTGTGTCTTCTAATACCGCGTTGTCTTTTGGAGCGGAGGCAAGTCATTGAACATTGCCAGTCTCATCCCCAAAGGACTGCCAAGGCAGAAAATTATCCATTGATGCCACGTCCCACTTTGGAATCAAGTCTAGTCATGCAGCACCCGAAACAGGCCCATCAGCCCAACTCTCCCATGCAGACCATGATGCCCCATCTAAGCTGGTCCTATTTGCCTGTGTTTAACCCATATCCCTCTCAGCATTTCCTTTTCATGCACCTGTCCAAGTGTATTTTAAATGTTGTTTACCTACCTGCCTCAACTATCTCCTTCTAGACACCCACCACCCTCTGAGTGGAAAAGTTACCCCTCAGGTTCCTATTAACTCTTTCCCCTCTCGCCTTTAAATCTATGTCCTCCAGATATCCATTTACTCCAGAGATGCTGCCTGGCCCACTGAGTTCTTCCAGCACTTTGTGTTTTGCTCCCTAGTTCTATATTCCCCTATCTTGGGGGAAAATACTCTGTGCTTTCGCCCTACGTATTCCCCTCATGATTTTATACACCTCCATAAGTTCACCCCCACAGCATTCTGAGCTCCATGCAATACATTTCTAGCCTGCTCAACCTGCCCCAATAGCTCAGGTGCTCGAGTCCTGGCAAAGTCATCGTAAAGAATGGCACACAATGTGCTGGGGTAACTCAGCGGGACAGGCAGCATCAAAGATCCTATAGCGAGCAAGATAGTCCACTCAACGAAAAAGACGTAGTACGGTCATGGGCAGATTCATGGGTAATTTTCGGCCCCATTTCCGTAACCGGCTTCCGTCTCCACACCAAAGATCCCATAGCGGAGCAAAGATACTACTGCGGAGACGGAAGCCGGTTACGGAAACATCCTCGTAAACATAAAAGTTATTTGGTAAAAATCTTCTCCTCATTTTCAGAATTATAATTTATTAACAAAAACTGTTCCCCCGCAACGTTGATTACACTGCGAGTCGGGTCGGGTCGGGTCCGGTTACGGAAATGGATGAAAAAAAGGCCCACGTTCCGTTCCGTTGAGTACTACACGTCAGCCCATTGCATTTAGCAGGAGTGGTCTATCTTGCTCCGCTATAGGATCTTTATGCAGCATCATTGGAGAAAATAGGATGGGTAACGCTTCAGGTCTGGACCCTTCTTCAGACTATAAATCATCGTAAATCTTCTCTGACTTGCTTGTTTTCACACTAGTTGTGTGAGATCTCACACGGCTGATGAGGCAAGTGTGGCGACAACAGATTTTGCCGCATTTGGGAGATTGAAGTCAGTTTAGTTTTTTTGTTGTGCGAAAAGCTTTTTGTTGCATGCTAACCATTCAGCAGAAAGACAATGCATGATTACAATCGAGGCATTTACAGTGTGTAGATACACGATAAGGGAATAATGGTTAGTGCAAGATAAAGACAGCAAAGTCTGATCAAGGATAGTGCGATGGGTCACCAAAGAGGTAGATTTTTTTAATTAATACAGCGCGGAAACAGCCCCTTTGGTCCAGAGATGCTGCCTGTCCCGCTGAGTTACTCCAGCATTTTGTGTCTATCTTTGGTTTGAATCAGCATCTGCAGTTCCTTCATACACATGCTGTCTGACCCGCTGAATGACTCCAGCTTTTTTGTGTCGCAGTGGTAGAGTTGCTGCCTTGCAGCGCTTGCAGCGCCAGAGACCCGGGTTTGATCCCGACTACGGGTGCTGTCTCTACAGAGTTTGTATGTTCTCCCCGTGACCGCGTGGGTTTTCTCCCAGATCTTCGGTTTCCTCCCACACTCCAAAGACGTACAGGTTTGTAGGTTAATTGGCTTCGTATGAGTATAGAAACATAGAAACATAGAAAATAGGTGCAAGAGGAGGCCATTCAGCCCTTCGAGCCAGCACCGCCATTCATTGTGATCATGGCTGATCATTCCCTATCAATAACCCGTGCCTGCCTTCTCCCCATATCCCTTGACTCCACTAGCCCCTAGAGCTCTATCTAACACTCTCTTAAATCCATCCAGTGACTTGGCCTCCACTGCCCTCTGTGGCAGGGAATTCCATAAATTCACAACTCTCTGGGTGAAAACGTTTTTTCTCACCTCAGTCTTAAATGACCTCCCCTTTATTCTAAGACTGTGGCCCCTGGTTCTGGACTCGCCCAACATTGGGAACATTTTTCCTGCATCTAGCTTGTCCAGTCCTTTTATAATTTTATATGTTTCTATAAGATCCCCCCTTATCCTTCTAAACTCCAGTGAATACAAACCTAGTCTTTTCAATCTTTCCTCATATGACAGTCCCACCATCCCAGGGATCAATCTCGTGCACCTACGCTGCACTGCCTCAATCACAAGGATGTCCTTCCTCAAATTAGGAGACCAAAACTGTACACAAAACGGTATAAAATTGTCCTTGGTGTGTATATGATTGTGTTAATGTGCGGGGATCACTGGTTAGTGTGGTCTCAGTGGGCCGAAGGGCCTGTTTGCGCGCTGTATCTCTAAACTAAAACTAAATCTTCTCTCTGTTTCTGGAGTTTGGCCACACACAAACTGGAGGAAGCACACTTCACATTCTGCCTCAAAAAATATATATATTCAGCACAGGACACGTGAACGTAGTTCATTCTGAACTTAGAGTCATATTTTTATGTTTTCTAATATAAATTCCTCTGAAGTCATTTATTTAACCTAATATTTGAATATTATTGAAACCAAAATGAATTCATCTCATGGATGTGGAATGTCTACCTTTCATCGCGCTCCCCCCCTTTAAATCACATCATATTAAAATGTAAATATTCATTTTTTTAAATTGCAATGAGTAAACACGCCCAGACCACAAATCTTTCTTCCTTTTGTAATCATTGGTGACCATATTTGGGTGTTAAAAGTTTTCAATCCATGTTCGTGAACATCGATCTTTATAATGTACTTCTGGATGTTAGGTGCTTGAAGGTTCTTTCTTAGAGATTCTGAAATGTCCCTGCTTTATCACCATCTTGTGTTCTTCTTCTTCTTGCGTACGGCGTGCACAGCCTAAAGTTGTAGGACACCTTGTTCTATTTGATCTTATTTGATTGTACACGCCAGGTTAATTGCATTCGTCGAAACAGGGCGGAAGGTTGCAATCTCCCTCCCCATCTTGTGTACTGAAAGGAAAAGTTTAAAAAAAAATTCTGTTACATTTTCCCATTGTATCAAATTTGACAATTCCTTTAACTTTTCATTTTATTTTTGAAGGCAAATTGAAAATAAAAGCATTTTATTTTAATGCGTGCCACATATTTCATTATATTTATTCTTCTACGTATTCAATGCTTCAATGGTTCAATTGTCCTTTATTGTCACATGTGTACTGCACAGTCAAATTCTTTCTGCATTGATCACATTTGTATGAGCTGCTATGTTTTGGCAGCATTTACAAAAAAGTCCATCGTCCGGTCAACGCCCTCAATGTACTGGTGTGGCTCCAAATCCAGGTGAGCCCCAGGGCCTCCTCCGTCACCCTCGACCGGCTCCGCCCGCCAACCGACTCCCCTCTCCTCACCCGACCGCCTCTGTGTCCCAGGACCGCCTCCTGCAGCTGACCTTGAAGGCGCTGGAGGCATGACCCCAGTTCTTCCGCTTGCCGGCCCACTCCTCGGGTCCGTCGGCACCAGTATTCCAGCTGACCGGAGTGATGTGTGGACTTTGGAGATCGTATTAGATAACTGGCATTCTACATTGGCCATAGTGCTTCAATTTCCCCAAGGCTGGGACATTAGAGTCAATACTTAATTTCAATTTGAAACTGATGCATTGCAAAGGGCGGCACGGTGGCACAGCAGAAGAGTCCCTGCCTCACAGCACCAGAGACCTGGGTTCGATCCCGACTACGGGTGCTGTCTGTACGGAGATGGCACGTTCTTCCAGTGACCGCGTGGGTTTCACCGGGTGCTCTGGTTTCCTGCCACACTCCAAAGACAGTCATAATTGTTATCAGTTTTTGTGCAGCACACTGGAGCAGCGTTGGAGTTGCTGCCTTACAATGCCAGTGACCCGGGTTCGATCCTGACCACGGGTGCTGCCTGTACGGAGTTTGTCCGTTCTCCCTGTAACCTCGTGGGTTTTCTCTGGGTGCTCCGGTTTCCTCCCCCATCCCAAAGATGTGCAGGTTTGCAGGTCAATTGGTCTCCGAATATATTGCCCCTCATGTGTGGAGAATGGATGCAAATATAGAATAACATAGAACTAATGAGAACGGGTATAATGAGACGTTTAAGAAGGAACTGCAGATGCAGGAAAATCGAAGGTAAACAAAAGTGCTGGAGCAACTCAGCGGGTGAGGCAGCATCTATGGAGCGAAGGAAATAGGCAACGTTTCGGGTCGAGACCCTTCTTCAGACCAGGTATAATGAGATCGCTGGTTGGCGCGGACTCGGTGGGCCGAAGGTTCTGTTTCCACGCTGTATCACTAAGGCAAAGTAAAAGCCTATTAAGGGAGAGAAGTAACTATTCATATGAAGCCAGCATTTTTTTTCCACATTTTTCACTAAATCCGCAGTCAAAGCAAAGCATACACAGACATTTGGTAAACAACGAACATATCACAGCCAAGAATTTGTGGTCAGAATAACAGGTAGGTTGCCAGGGCTTAACATTATAGTAGCAACTACTAGATGCACATGTTCTGTCAAACACAGAATCCAGACTGATGCCCTAATCCTCACAAGGATAGGTGCGTTGGAGGCACAGGGAACTGCAGGTGCCGGTTTACAACAAAAAAAACACAAAGTGCTGGAGTAACTCAGCCGGTCAGGCAGCATGTTCGGACATGGAAATGCGATGTTCAGTTTAATTTATCGTGTACCCAAGGTGCAGGGAAAAGTATTTTGTTGCGTGCTAACCAGTTATCAGAAAGACAATACATGATTACAATCAATCCATTTACAATGTATAGATAGATACATGATAAGGGAATAATGTTTAGTGCAAGGTAAAGCTAGCAAAGGATAGTCCGATGGACATCAAAGAGGTAGATAGTAGTTCAGCACTGGTCTCTGGTTGTGGTAGGGTGATTCAGTTAATGTTTCGGGTTGGGACCCTTCTCAATGTGAGTCAAGAGTAAAGAGTGTTTTATTGCTATATATCCCAAAATGGAACAATGACGTTCGTACTTGCAGCAGCAGCATAACAGGTGTGTAAACACTGTACATTATAGATAACATAACAAACAAGCAAACAACAAAAAAATTGATAAATGAAAAAATAGATAGTAAAAAAACTTACCCAAGCCCTAAGTCCATAGTGCAAACCAGACAGTATGTAGTTTGGACACAAAGTGCTGGAATAACTCAGCAGGTCAGGCAGCATCTCTTGAGAACATGGATAAGTGACGTTTCGTGTCGGGACCCTTCTTCAGACTGATTGTAGTGGGGGAGAAGAAAGCTGGAAACAAGGAGAGGCAGGAGGAAGCGTGAAAGGTAATATGTCGGGACGGGTGGGGGATAGGCAGATGGTTGGAACAAAGGCCAGGGGTAAGAACAGAAGGCGCGAGACAGGTTGAGAGGTTTGCAGAGCTGCGGATTGTGAAGCCAGAGGGAGGAATGAGTGAGTGAATGAATGAATGAATACTTTATTGGCATATGTGACGAGTCACAGTGAAAGTCTTTGTTTTGCTTTCCCATGGTATGCAAAGAGTCGCCACGTAATGGGCGTCGACAGAGTAGCGGGTAGTGGAGGGCAGGGGGTGTGGAGGGGAGAAATAGGTGAGAATCCAGGTGGGGCACAGGGGAGCGAAGGGGGGGAGGGGATGGTGGGGTGGAGAGAGGGGGCGTGTGAGGGAGAAACAGGGTGGGGGGGGGGGAAGAGCGCAGCGGGAAGGAGATTTGGCTGGGGGATTAGTCAGAGGTTACAAGTTTGGAGAATTCAATATTCGGAGTTTAGTTGGAGTTCGTAATGTGTGGTTGCTTTCCTCAGTGTAGCGACAGAATCAGTGATCTAAAAAGAACTTAAGACACTTACAAAGTATTTCTATTGTTAAAAAATGTTGCAACTCATTGGATAAGATGTAACTGAGTTTATTAATGGCACACGAAGCCATCATTACTGTTTAACAATCTCTTTGGGTCTTTACAATCTAATATTCTACAGTAGAGGGTCGTCCTCCCAAATAAACATTGATGCACGCTCTGTGGATACCCAGTATTTTATAATTTTGCACATAATCTTCCTGCTGTTGTATTCTATGCCCCAGCTAATGAAGGCATGATTCTTCACCTCCCTATCTATCCATGCTGCAAACTTCAGGGATCACCGGACTTGCACACCGAGGTCCCATTGTTGATAGGCACACAATGCTGGAGGAACTCAGCGGGTCAGGCAGCAAGCATCCCTGGAGAAAAGGAATAGGTGACGTTTCGGGTCGAGACCCTTCTTCAGGCTGAGAGTCAGGGGGAGAAGAGAGGGAGACTAGAGGTATGAAAAGGTACAGAACAGATCAGAGAAGGCTCCGATGGCTGAAGAGCCCACAATGGTCCATTGTTGGCTGAGGAGGATGTGATAACGAAGGGATAAGAGCAGTAAAACGAGGAGGACGTGGGGTAGGGATGGAGAGAGAGGGACTGCAAGGGTGACTTGAAATTAGAGAAGCCAATATTCTTATTCCTCTCGTGAGGCTGTTTATCAAACAGTTACACCCATTCACTATTTAAATTAGAGATACAGCATGGAAACTGGCCCTTTGGCCCATCGGGGCATGCTGACCATCGATCACCCGTTCACATGAATTATACACGATCCCATTTTCCTTTCCACTGCCCGCACCATTAGGGCACCTCTTTACAGAGGCCAATTAACCTACAAACCCGCACGTCTCTTCACTGAGCCTCGGTACACGTGACAATAAACTAAACTGAACTGAACTGAACGTCTTTGGGAGGTGGGAGGAAACCGGAGCACCTGGAGGAAACCTACGTGGTCACGGGGAGAACATGCAAACTCCACACAAACAGCACCCCAAGGTCCGGATCAAAAACCGGGCCGCTAGCGTTACGAGGCAGCAGCTCTACCAACTGCGCCAGTCATCTCATTACAACATTCAGTCTGCTTCATTAGTTGTGACTTCCACTTCACAAATCGAAGTGAGTTTTTCTCATCAGCTGAAAATTTTCAGGCTGTTCAGCCACCCTAGCCAAAATTATCCAACAACAGATGTTTGAGTAATTGGTTTGTAATGATGCGGTTTCTGTCACTATTCTTTCCCAACTTGAAGAACGTCAAGCACAACTTTATCAATCTAGTCAAATGGTTCTTCAGCATAGAGTTGGATGAGTGCTTTTAGTTTCTAGTTTCAGAGATCCAGCATGGTAATACGTTCAAGAAGGAACTGCAGATGCTGGAAAATCGAAGGTAGACAAAATTGCTGGAGAAACTCAGCGGGTGCGGCAGCATCTATGGGGCGAAGGAAATAGGCAACGTTTCGGGACGAAACGTTGCCTATTTCCTTCGCTCCATAGACAGCAATTCTGTCTACCAGCGTGGTAATACGTCATTTGTTCCACTGAGTCAAACTCCGACCACGATCACCTGCATGCTCGTTCGATCCAACACTCTGGGGACAATTTAGGGAAGCCAATAAACCAACAAACTCGCACACCTTTTGGGATGCGGGAAGGAACCGGAGCTCCCAGAGAAAACCCACGCGGTCCCAGGGAGAATGTACAGACTGCGTACAGACAGTGCCCGTAGTCAGTATCAAACCCGGGTCTCTGGCGCTGTGAGGCAGCAACTATACCTCTGCCTTTTGAAGGGTCGTCACTGCGGTGTTGTGGGAAATACAGAAGACATTTTACATCCGCACAGCGTCACAGATAGGTAAAGACAGTGGGAAAATAATTCATTTTGGGTGTAATGTAAGGTTCAAATACATCTTTGGCACAGTGAGTGGTATCCCTCCCCCCCCCCCCCCCCCCCGCCACGGGTACCATGTAATCCCGAGCTACCCGCTCCATGGTCGTGTAGTCGGCGACTAAACCGTCTCACCCACCTGGTTTGCCAGGTGAGGAGGGGGCTGTGGACCCCCAGCAGGACCAAAAACAAGACCTGTCAAAGGGCGGGTGAGCTTCTAGCGAGCCAACGGCCATCCACACTTCAGTAGAAGTTGCGATCACTATCGTACACAGCATTGTAAGGAAGGATGATAAAGCACACACACCAAAATCCTATAGAAACATAGAAACATAGAAAATAGGTGCAGGAGGAGGCCATTCGTCCCTTCGAGCCAGCACCGCCATTAATTGTGATCATGGCTGATCGTCGCCAATCAATAACCCGTGCCTGCCCTCTCCCCATATCCCTTGATTTAACTAGAGCTCTATCTAACTTTCTCTTAAATCCATCCAGTGACTTGGCCTCCACTGCCCTCTGTGGCAGGGAATTACACAAATTCACAACTCTCTGGGTGAAAACGTTTTTTCTCACCTCAGTCTTAAATGGCCTCCCCTTTATTCTAAGACTGTGGCCCCTGGTTCTGGACTCGCCCAACATTGGGAACATTTTTCCTGCATCTAGCTTGTCCAGTCCTTTTATAATTTTATATGTTTCTACAAGATCCCCCCTCATCTTTCTAAACTCCATGGAATACAAGCCTAGTCTTTTCAATCTTTCCACATATGACAGCCCTGCCATCCTAGGGATCAATCTTGTGAACCTACGCTGCACTGCCTCAATCACAAGGATGTCCTTCCTCAAATTAGGAGACCAAAACTGTACGCAATACTCCAGATGTGGTCTCACCAGAGCCCTATACAACTGCAGAAGAACCTCTTTACTCCTATACTGGAATCCTCTTGTTATGAAGGCCAACATTCCATTAGCTTTCTTCACTGCCTGCTGTACCTGCACGCCAACTTTCAGTGACCGGTGTACAAGGACACCCAGGTCTCGCTGCACCTCCCCCTTACCTAACCTAACCCCATTGAGATAATAATCTGCCCCCTTGTTTTTGCCACCAAAGTGGATAACCTCACATTTATCTATATTTATCTATACTTCCAGTGGCAGAAGTCCGCAGGAACTGGAGGACAGAGATGTGTGGTGCGTCCGTCACCGTTCCTGTCGGTAACCAGCACCACTGCGTCGCTAATGTTTTCAACAATGATGAGGAGGATGTACTGTTTAGAAACAAAGTACTGCAGATGCTGGTTTATACCAAAGATAGACACAAAGTTCCAGAGTAACTCAGCGGGTCAGGCAGCATCTCTGGAGAAAAATGGATGGGTGACGTTTTCGTTTGGGACCCTACTGCAGACGGAAGAAAGGTCCCGATCGGAAACATCACCCATCCTTTTTCTCCAGAGATGCTGCCTGACCCACTGAGTTACTCCGGAGCTCTGCGTCTATCCCTGGATGTTCTATTTAATTCCACTTTGAAGTTTAAGCGTGTAAGTGAGGCACAGATTCTAAGGCAGATGCCATGCAATACAGTCAGATGGAAGCCAATCCTTGGCCCTAATTCCGTCCTATACCTATTTCAATACAGGAAAGTGTTTTTTGAGTCATTAAGTAAACATTCTCCTTTAAACCAATATCTCCAAAGAGCAACAGCTTAAGGGATCATTTGTTTTAAGGACTGAACAGTTGTTTGTAGTATCTGTGAGATCTTGCTGCTTACCAAAATGACTCATCTAGTCTGCCTCATTTGTGCAAAGTACCAGTGCATCCCTGTGTAGGAAGCAACTGCAGATGCTGGTTTACACCGAAGATCATAAGGACATATCATAAGTGATAGGAGTAGAATTAGGCCATTCAGCCCATCAAGTTTTCAAGAGAGAGTTAGATTTAGCTCTTAGGGCTAACAGAATTAAGGGATATGGGGAAAAAGCAGGAACGGGGTACTGATTTTGGATGATCAGCCATGATCACATTGAATGGCGGTGCTGGCTCGAAGGGCCGAATGGCCTACTTGTGCACCTACTTTCTATGTTTTTATGTATCTAAGTCTACTCCACCATTCAATCGTCTCTCTCCCTCCTAACCCCATTCTCCTGCCTTCTCCGTCAACACCCTGACACCTGTACTAATCAAGAATCTATCTATCTCTGCCTTAAAATGATCCATTAGCTTGGCCTACACAGCGTTCTGTGGCAAAGAATTCCAAAGAGTCACCGCCCTCTGACTGAAGAAATTCCTCCTCGTCTCCTTCCTAAAGGAACGCCCTTTAATTCTGAGGCTATGACCTCTAGTCCTAGACTCTCCCACTAGTGGAAACATCCTCTCCACA
Source organism: Malacoraja senta (assembly GCA_038087875.1). Taxonomy (NCBI): domain Eukaryota; kingdom Metazoa; phylum Chordata; class Chondrichthyes; order Rajiformes; family Rajidae; genus Malacoraja; species Malacoraja senta. The sequence continues at coordinate 360,761 of JAXLNO010003215.1, forward strand.
TCGACTCTATCCAAGCCTTTCACTATTCGGATCTATCTTTCCCTCTCAACCCTCTGAGTGTACTGGAATATTAGATCAAGAAAATTGCTATCAATCTCCAGGATACATTTGGTCACATTATAGGCTTATAATGAGCAGTTTTCAAAAATATATATTAATATATGGAGTAGCCAAAGCAACTCCATATTGCATTTTACACAATGGATGGGCTGTGCTCACAAATTCAACTCATTCTGAGGCCCAGTGTGATAATGAGTGGTGTGTAATCTGAAACAGTGTGGGAGTGGATCTCTCGTGGGGAAACTGAAGGGACTCAGATGGGAAATTTTAGTGCATGCGTCTGTGACAAACCATTGACATTTTCACCTCATCTTCTCACGTGTGAGGCCAAGGAACAGCTTCCCCAATCTTCACAGGTGTCATTTTGAATGATGGTTTTATTCCATCAGTTGGCTCCAAATCTGCCTTTTAAATCAAACTGTTCATGTTCATCAGTGACAGGAGCAGAATTAGACCATTCAGCCCATCAAGTCTACTCTGCCATTCAATCTTAAAAATATCTCATCCACAGGCTTGGCCTCCACAGCCGTCTGTGGCAATGAATTTCACAGATTCACCGCCCTCTTTGCTGAGAGGTGGATATTGAGAGGATGTTTCTACTGGTGGGAGAGTCTAGGACCAGAGAGCACATCCTCAGAATAAGAGGACATAACTTTAGAAAGGAAGTGAGGAGGAATTTATTTAGTCAGAAGGTGGTGATTCTGTCGAATTCATTGCCACAGATGGCTGTGGAGGCCAAGTCAATGGATATTTTTAAGGCAGAGATTAACAGATTCTTGATTAGTACGGGTGTCAGGGGTTTTTGGGGAGATGGCAGGGGAATGGGGTTAAGAGGGAAAGATAGATCAGCCATGATTGAATGGCGGAATAGACTTGATGGGCCAAATGATCTAATTCTGCTCCTAGAACTTGTGAACTTATGGAAAGGAGTTCCATGTACCTAGGAAGTACCATTGAATGTGATGGCGAGCTGCCTTGTTGTACCAGTGCAGTCCATCAACTGTAGATACCACTGGTGGATGGGGGAGTTCCAGGATTTAGAACCAACAATGATGGAAAAAAATGTTTCCAACTAAGATTTGTGTGACTTGGAAACAGAATTGCAGGTCCTGTCCTTGCCCCTTTCTTCTAGGTATTAGGCATTGGAGATTGTTTAAGAAGGAACTGCAGAAGCTGGAAAATCGAAGGTAGACAAAAGTGCTGGAGAAACTCAGTGGGTGCAGCAGCATCCATGGAGCGAAGGAAATAGGCAACGTTTCGGGCCGAAACCCTTCAGGAAGGAAATAGGCAACGTTTCGGGCCGAAACCCTTCCGGGTTTCGGCCCGAAATGTTGCCTATTTCCTTCGCTCCATGGATGCTGCTGCACCCGCTGAGTTTCTCCAGCACTTTTGTCTACCAGGCATTGGAGATTAATGGGACCTGTTGTTGAAGAGATTGTAATGATATCAGATCTCCTGCCTCAACAAGCTACTTGCCCGTGGTCCACTGCGCCACCTTCTGTCGAAACAGAAAACACTCCAGTTCATACAGATGGCCGTGATAAGTCTTCCCAACTCATGTCAAGAAACTCAAACTGCTGGAGCAACTCAGCGGGACAGGCAGCATCTCTGGAGTTTCCTCTGCCACCTTCTTCAGAAGGGTCTCGACCCGAAACGTCACCCATTCCTTCTCTCCAGAGATGCCGCCTGTCCCGGCTGAGTTACTCTAGCATTTTGGGTCCGTCTTTGGCTTAAACCGGCATCTGCAGTTCCTTCCCCTACACACGCCGAGAGCCGCACAGCTCGGGGACAATGTAAACAACTACATCATGTATGGGTCTGAGTGGGACCAATTGTACACTGTTTAGCACAGTTAGGCGAAATGAGACACTTCAGAACAAACCGAGCTCAGAAAGGTCAGAAGGAGCAAACTATTGGAGGGGATTGAATGTAGGTTGGGGCGGCATGGTGACGCAGTGGTAGAGTTGCTGCCTTACAGCGCCAGTGACCCGGGTTCAATCCTGACCTTGGGAGCTGTCTGCACGGAGCTTGTAACTTCTCCAGCGTGGGTGGATTTTCTCCAGATGCTCTGCTTCCCTCCCACACTCCAAAGACGGTACAGGTTTGTCGGTTAATTGGCTTCAGTAAGTTGTAAAACTTGTCCCTAATGTGTACGATAGTGCCAGTGTATGGGTGATCACTAGCCATCAGGGAATCAGTGGGCCGAAGGGCCTGTTTCTGTACTGTATGTCGAAATGGTCTACATCTGAAAGTGATTGAATGCAGGTAATCTGAAAGAATTTTAAAAGTTACTGAGTCTATACGGCTGATTTGAGAAGGTAAGCTCGTGATTAGTAAGGGCGTCAAGGGTTATGGAGAGAAGGTAGACAAAAATGCTGGAGAAACTCAGCGGGTGCAGCAGCATCTATGGAGCGAAGGAAATAGGCAACGTTTCGGGCCGAAACCCTTCTTCAGACCCTTATGGAGAGAAGGCTGGAGAATGGATTTGAGAGGGAAAAATAGATCAGCTATGATCAAATGGCAGTAGACTCGATGGGCCGAATGGCCTACTTCTGCTCCTGTGTTTTAGTTTAGAGATACACTACAGAAACCGGGTCCGCGCCGACCAGCAATCCCCGCACATTAACACTATCCTACACCCACTAGGGACATTTTTTTTTACATTTACCAAGCCAATTAACCTACAAACCTGTACGTCCTTGGAGTGTGGGAGGAAACCGAAGATCTCGGAGAAAACCCACACAGGTCACGGGGAGAACGTACAAAGTCCGTACAGACAGCACCCGTAGTCGGGATCGAACCCGGGTCTCCAGCGCTGCATTCGCTGTAAGGCAGCAACTCTACCGCTGCGCCATCGTGACTGCCCTTGCGCCACCATGACCACCCTTTTATGGTCATAAGGTTTGGACCTGATAGCTCAGAACAATGGCCTCCACTCAAAGGGATGCCCAGATGATTCCAATTCATGATTAACCAGCTGTGTATATTCTGTATAGCACATTTTGTATTGTTTTCTCATGGGCTTAAGAAAGATTTAACAGCCAAAGAATGAAAAAGAACTTCAGGCAAAGAAAACCAAAGAGCACCTCATATGTCCAGAGCTTCGTATTTGCTCAAGTTTCCAGCATCTCCAGTCTCTTGTGAATAAGGGTCCCGACCTGAAACATCGTCTGTCTTTGTTCTCCAGACATGTTGCATGGCCTGCTGAGTTACTCCAGCACTTTGTGTCTATCTTTGGTATAAACCAGCATCTGCAGTTCTTTGCTGCTAAACTCTTACCTGCTGCAGCTTAACAAGTCCGTTAAGGCAATAGGTCTCAGATAAATATATAATAATCAATAATACAATAAATACATAAGAGTAAGACGAAGTACCACAGTGGTTCAAAAGTGAAGTCTGTAGTTTAACCAAAGACAGTCAATAGACAATAGACAAAAGACAATAGGTGGAGGAGTAGGCCATTCGGCCCTTCGAGCCAGCACCGCCATTCAATGTGATCATGGCTGATCATCCCCAATCAGTACCCCGTTCCCGCCTTCCCCCCATATCCCCTGACTCCGCTATCTTTAAGAGCCCTATCTAGCTCTCTCTTGAAAGCATCCAGAGAACCGGCCTCCGAGGCAGAGAATTCCACAGACTCACCACTCTCTGTGAGAAAAAGTGTTTCCTCGTCTCCGTTCTAAATGGCTTACTCCTTATTCTTAAACTGTGGCCCCTGGTTCTGGACTCCCCCAACACCGGGAACATGTTTCCTGCCTCTAGCGTGTCCACAGAAGATCAGTATTGTTGTTGTAGTGGATAAGGCATGACCAATCCCATTTTGAAATACAGTATATGCTGTTAAGCCACGGTGCAATTGGTACACGTGACAATAGATGGAACTTGAACTTGAACTTGAATTATTTTTTAACCTTGGTCTCAACATTGCATTTTCTTTACAGGAAGGATATTATTCACATGCTTGAATTTCCATCTTTTTTTACTTTCTGTTACAAACACTTCAATAAAACAGTGATCTTTTACAACTCCAAATAAGGTATGCGTGGTGTAAATCGTGCACTGAAGATAGACACAAAATACTGGAGTAACTCAGCAGGTCAGGCAGCATCACTGGCGATAAGGAATAGGTGATGTTTCGGGTCGAGCCCCTTCATCAGTTTGGGTCCCGACCCGAAACGTCACCTATTCCTTACCTCCAGAGATGCTGCCTGACCTGCTGAGTTGCTCCAGCATTTTGTGTCTATCTTCTGTGTAAAGCAGCATCTGCAGTTCTTTCTTACACATAAATCATACACTGATCTCTGCAACCACTGCTGGTATTTACAAGGGGGGAGGGGGGGGGGTGGGGTGGAGAGATAAGACCTTTCTAAGGGAACAATGAAATAAATTTCAAGGTAAAGAATCCCACCGGATCTTTCCAACTGCTTTAAATTCTGCCTTTTTGACAAGATTTGCTGACGCCGGTAGAGTTTGGAGTTCACAAAAAGACCCATTGTTTAGCATGTGTATGGGTTGGAGGCAAGTGTTGCAATATTGCCATAAAATCTTACATGATTCGCACAAAATAAGGTCATTTAGTGGCCTGCTAAGTCTCTGTGAACTCAGTCAAGGGGCGATGTAATTAATTCCGCACCCCTGTTCTTTCCCCATTTTCCTCCAATGATTTCTTCTTCAGGAGGGACATATAGTCATAAGGTCATAAGGAATAGGAGTATAATTAAGCCATTCAGCCCATCAAGCCTACTCTGCCATTCAATCATGGCTGATCTTTCTCTATCTCCTAATCCCATTCTCCTGCCTTAGACAATAGACAATAGACAATAGGTCTCCCCATAACAATAGACAATAGGTGCAGGAGTAGGACATTCGGCCCTTTGAGCCAGCACTGCCATTCGATGTGATCATGGCTGATCATCCACAATCAGTACCCCGTTCCTGCCTTCTCCCCATAGCCCTTGACTCCGCTATCTTTAAGAGCTCTGTCAAGCTCTCGAAACCTCTGACACCTGTACACATCAAGAATCTATCTATCTCTGCCTTAAAAATATCCACTGACTTGGCCTCTACAGCCTTCTGTGGCAAAGAATTCCCACAGTCAGAATTGCACAGCTCAGACACCAGTGTTTTGACTCACCATGCCAATACTGGCCATTTTGCCCTCTACGCTAATCCCATTTACTAGCATTATGTCTTTCTTTCTTTGGAGATACCACGTGGAAACAGGCCCTTTGGCCCACCGAGTCTGCGCCAACCATCGATCACCAGTGCACTAGTTCCATGTTATCCTAGATTCGCATCCTACACACTCGGAGCAGTTGTAAAGAAGCCAATTAACCTGCAAACCTGCACGTCTTTGGAATGTGGGAGGAAACCAGAGCACCCAGAGGAAACCCACGTGGTCACAGGGAGAACGTACAAACTCCGTACAGACAGCACCCATAGTCAGGATCGATCCTGGGCCTCTGGCGCTGCCAGGCAGCAACTCTACCATTGCGCCACCGTGCTGTCATACTATATATTTCATGGGTGTCTAAAGGTTTCTTAAAAGTAATGGTTGTATCTGATATCTGCCACACCTCTAGCAGAGAGTTCCAAATAACAACCACTCAATGTAAAAACCCTACGGCTCAGATGCACTTTAAAACTTTTTTCCAGTTGGTATGTCCCATTTGCGTAATGCTCATAAAAATATTTGTTTCTCTCTTTTTCCTCTTTCTCTTCTCTTTCTTTTCTAGGGTCTATTTCTTAACTCTTTTTCTTTTGTTTTTAATTTTGCCTCTTATAGGGTCTTCGTCCTTTTTTGTTGTCACATTTTCTACACTCACTTTTTCCTTCACTTTCTTCTTTCTTTCAATCTTTTCCTTTTCTAGTGTAAAAAATAAATGGAGTGCATTAATTGTAAGAAGACATAAGTGACGAGTACTAATGTATGTGGTTGTAATGTAATGTACTTCTAATAAATAAAAAAATTAAAAAATTAAAAAATAAATTAAAACACTTTTTCCTCACACCTTAAACCTATGCTCTCATATTTTTGATACTCCTTAGTTACTCCAGAATATAGTTCTAGGCATTGTAGCACATTGTACTGCCTCAGTTTCACAGACAAATTCCAATGTCCAATGTTCCAATTGGGTAGAGGTGAATTGCACTGTACCCTAGTTTATGGGGGGTTGTGGTGAATCGGAGGTTGGACTAAACAGGGGCTGTGAACTCATTCATTCTTTCTTCATTCTTGTGTTTCGTTATAGGCCTTGGTTGAGAACGGGATATTCTCAGCTAAGAAGCTGTGTACGTCATATATTGTTGAAATTCCATGGCAGAAACACTGTGACTCCTCAGCAAATGGATGGTCCTTGTGAAGTATTGGTGGGAGCTGAAAGCTGGCACATCCACATCTGCCACCCGTTAAACCAAAGACTCAAGAATATGGCAGTCCAACCTGGCTTAACTGCAGAACCGACTGCTACCTCGTCACCATCAGTTTATCAATACCGTTGGGCCCCCTCTAATGTTCAAAGATACTCCTCTGCGATGCTGCGTTTATCTGAGACAAAAATAAATGGGTGGTTTTGCTATTGGGTTTTTTTTTGCAGTGAAGAGAGCTAATGGCATGTTGGCCTTCATTGCGAGAGGATTTGAGTTAAGGAGCAAGGGGGTCCTACTGCAGTTGTATGGGGCTCTGGTGAGACCGCACCCTGGAGTATTGTGTGCAATTATGGTCTCCTAATTTGAGGATGGACAATATTGCTATTGAGGGAGTGTAGCATAGGTTCAGCAGGTTAATTCCCGGGGTGACGGGACTGACATATGATGAAAGAATGAATCGACTGGGCTTGTATTCGCTGGAATTTAGAAGGATGAGAGGTGATCTTATAGAAACATATAAAATTCTTAGAGGATTGGAGAGGGTAGATGCAGGAAAAATGTTCCTGATGTTGGGGGAGTTCAGAACTAGGGGTATGAGGACTATGCCATTTAAGACTGAGATGAGGAAAAACGTTTTCACCCAGAGAGTTGTGAATCTGTGGAATTCTCTGCCACAGAAGGCAGTGGAGGCCAATCCACTGGATGTTTTCAAGAGAGAGTTAGATTTAGCTCTTAGGGCTCAGGGAATCAAGGGATATGGGGGGGGAAAGCAGGAACGGGGTACTGATTTTGGATGATCAGCAATGATCATATTAAATAGCGGTGCTGGCTCGTAGGCCGAATGACCTACTCCTGCACCTATTTTTTTTCTATGTTCCTATGTGCTATCCAGGCAAATCATATCGTACAGAGTGCATCATGGAGAGGAAAACAGAAAATAAGCAAAGTGCAGGATATGGTGTTACAGCTACAGAGAAAGTGCAGATAAACGAAAAAGTGCAAGGGCCGCCACCAGGTGGATTGGAAGATCGAGAAATTCATCCCTAGTATGTGGGAGGTCCATTCAAAAGAATGATGGCAGTGGGAAGAAGGTACTACCACTAAAACTGTTAGGCACTGACACAAAGAATGAGAAAGGGTCAGTGATATTAACACTAAAACCTTGCAGTTTAATGGAGTTTTCTTCTGAAATGGTGTGAAGCTGAATATCACTTTAACTCATTCACCCCTTCAGACGCAGAACATCGAGTGCAACTCAACCGTTTCATGTGGGCGTCAATCCTAACTGAAGCCCGGAGAATGGTACGGTTATGTTCCACTTGATTGCCACATGACATGGTTACTTAAACTTGTGGCAACCCGCCAAACATAATGTAGCAACAAGGAACTGCAGTCGCTGGTTTACAAAAGAAGGCACAGAGTGCTGGAGTAGCTCAGAGGGTCAGAACGCATCTCAGGAGAACATGGATAGGCAACGTTTTCCGTCGGGACCCTTCTTCAGACTGGAGAATATGGATAGATCATGTTTTGGGTCGGGACCTTTCTTCAGACTGGAGAAGATGAATAGGCAATGTTTCATGTCAGGACTTCTCCGATCTGAAGGGTCCTGATCCAAAACATGCCTATCCATGTTCTCCTCAGATGTTTCCTGACCCACTGAGTTACTTCCGCACTTTGTGCAAACTTAACATAGCAGCTTCCTCAACAATTGGTGATACACACAGTACAGGCCCAATGAATGAACTAATGCAGGAAGCACTGGTGGCAGCTTGTGAGTTGGAGGTGAAATTGACCAGAGTATCTTATGTCATGTTTCAGATGGCTGAATATGCTGCTTTGGCATTACAGCCATGGTCCCCATTACCAAGCGAGGTAAGGTCCAGAGATGCCCCCACTTGCAATTTCCCCTCCAAGTTGCATATCATCCTGATTTAGAAGTCTATCGGAGGGAGGGATGGAGGGAGGGAGGGAGGGAGGGAGGGAGGGAGGGAGGGAGGGAGGGAGGAAGGGAGGAAGGGAGGAAGGAAGGGAGGAAGGGAGGAAGGGAGGAAGGAAGGGAGGGAGGAAGGAAGGGAGGGAGGGAGGGAGGGAGGAAGGGATGGAGGGAGGGAGGGAGGGAGGGAGGAAGGAAGGGAGGAAAGAAGGAAGGAAGGAAGGAAGGAAGGAAGGAAGGAAGGAAGGAAGGGAGGGAGGGAGGGAGGGAGGGAGGGAAGGGAGGGAGGGAGGGAGGGAGGGAGGGAGGGATGGAGGGAAGGAGGGAAGGAGGGAAGGAGGGAAGGAGGGAAGGAGGGAAGGAGGGAAGGAGGGAAGGAGGGAAGGAAGGAAGGAAGGAAGGAAGGAAGGAAGGAGGAAGGAAGGAAGGAAGGAAGGAAGGAAGGAAGGAAGGAAGGAAGGGAGGAAGGAAGGAAGGATGGATGGATGGATGGATGGATGATGGGCAACTTTCTTTAGTTTAGTTTAGTTTAGTTTAGAGATACAGCGTGGAAACAGTCCCTTCGGCCCACCAATTCCGCACCGACCAGCGATCCCTGCACATCAACACTATCTACACACACTGGGGACAATTTTACACTTATACCAAGCCAATTAACCTACAAACCTGTATGTCTTTGGAGTGTGGAAGGAACCTGAAGATCACGGAGAAAACCCACTTGGTCACGGGGAGAAAGTACAAACTCCATACAGACAGCACCCATAGTCGGGATCGAACCCGGGTCTCTGGCGCAGTAAGTTAGGTTTCAGGTTTAGGTTTAGGTTTATCTATTCCTTAACTCTACCTATTGTACTTCAGTTTGGCTTGAGTGTGTTTGTGTGTAGTATTAAGGCCCTGTCCCACATTCCCGAGTTACTCACGAACTCTCCCGAGTTTTCCCCTTTATTCGAACTCTGGGCATGTCGGGTAATGTCGGTAGCGTGCTCGTAGAAGCCCGATGGAGTCCGTAGATGTTTCATAGCGGCTCGTAATGGCAGCCGTAGGAACTCGGGGCATCAGGTAAGTCGGAACGTTTTTTCAACATGTTGAAAAATGTCCACGAGTTAAAGAAAATAGCCCAGAGTACCTACGAACGGCTATTACCGTAATTCTCCGAGTTCGAATCAAGGGGAAAACTCGGGAGAGTTCGTGAGTAACTCGGGAAAGTGGGACAGGGCCTTTATCTGATTTGATTGAATAGCACACAAGACAAAGCTTTTCCTTGTATCTCATCGAGTGTACCAAGGTACAGGGAAAAGCTATGTTTTGTATGCTATCCAATCAAATCAGATAATACTATACACAAATACAATCAAGCCAAAGTCAGGTACAATAGGTAGAGTGAAGGGAAAGATACTGAATACTGTCCTTAGCATTGTAACGCACCAGTTCCAGAGACAGAGCCCAATGTCTGCAATGTGGTAGAGGATAAACAGACAATACACTATCTTATGGAACGACCATCAGAATCAGAATGCAGGGCGACTTGGACATATTGGGGGAGTGGGCAGATGCATGGCAGATGGTTTAATGCGGATAAATGTGAGGTTATCCACTTTGGTAGCAAAAACAGGAAGGCAGATTACGATCTAAATGGCGTCAAGTTGGGAAAAGGGGAAGTACAATGGGATCTGGGGGTCCTTATACACCAGTCTATGAAAGTAAGCATGCAGGTACAGCAGGCAGCGAAGAAAGCGAATGGCATGTTGGCCTTTATAAAAAGAGGAATCAAATATAGGAGCAAAGAGGTCCTTCTGCAGTTGCACAGAGCCCTAGTGAGACCACACCTGGAGTCTTGTGTGCAGTTTTGGTCCCCTAAATTGAGGAAGGACATTCTTGCTATTGAGGGAGTGCAGCGTAGGTTTACAAGGTTAATTCCCGGGATGGCGGGACTGTCATATGCTGAGAGAATGGAGCAGCTGGGATTGTACACTCTGGAGTTTAGAAGGATGAGAGGGGATCTCATTGAAACATATAAGATTGTTAAGGGTTTGGAAATGCTAGAGGCAGGAAACATGTTCCCGATGTTGGGGGAGTCCAGAACCAGGGGCCACAATTTAAGAATAACGAGTAAGCCATTTAGAACGGAGACGAGGAAACACTTTTTCTCACAGAGAGTGGTGAGTCTGTGGAATTCTCTGCCTCAGAGGGCAGTGGAGGCAGGTTCTCTGGATGCTTTCAAGAGAGAGCTAGATAGGGCACTTAAAGATAGCGGAGTCCGGGGATATGGGGAGAAGGCAGGAACGGGGTACTGATTGGGGATGATCAGCCATGAGCACATTGAATGGTGGTGCTGGCTCGAAGGGCCGAATGGCCTACTCCGGCACCTATTGTCTATTGTCTATAATCCTGAGTAGAAGAAGCTGTTCCTGAGTCTTGCGGTGTGCACATTCAAGCCTCTGTGTCTTCTGCCCAACGGAAACAAGGAGAAGAGGGAATAACCGGGGTGGGTCAAGTCTTTGATTATGTTGGCTGCGTTTCCAAGGCAGCGGAAAGTTGTATACCTCAGCAAGTTTGTATTTGAGTGCACAGATTCCTCTCGATCACAGTTTGATTATTTGGATTGTCATCTTACTTAAAAACGGGCATGTGACTGATTGTTCTCGAGATTAGTTGGCAGATGAACAACGGTCGAATGGTTCGGGTACATTAACCTCAGAAACGTTCATAGGAAAATATAACCTGTCCTGGTTTTTGCTCCACTTTTAATGGCACCTCACTGCTTAAAAAAAATCTGATTTATAGTAACAATAATATTATGTTCTTCACACAAAAGTATGGACTGTTCCCTGATCTGCTTAATTACTTCTTGAACGTAAGAGGAAGGTGTTTCTCTGCATATTAATGCCGTTCCATGGACTTGGTTGTTCCTTTGCTGGTTCACCCTGTCAAGCCTCTCGTCAATCCCACCTCATCCAATTTGCAATTAAGAAGATGAATCTCCACAAATCGAACTGTTTTTTTTTGTTGAGAAAGTTAAAATAAACTTCGCTTCAAAGCCACTGTTATATTTGGAAAGGTTTGGTTTTTTCAGTGCCTGGGCCGAAATCCAGACCAGACCAAAGGAGGAAAATCTCTTCCAATGACAACAAGGTCAGTCGAATGTGTTTAAACAATCCAGCTGCTGTAGGCATGTGCCCTACCACACCAAACTGCCTTTAAATTAGCATCAACAATCCTCTCAGAGTTTCCTGGAATCCCCTGCAATTGAAGATTAACCTCTTTGAGTCAAAGTTGGCACTAAAACACCAAAAGCCACCTAAGCCCAGATAATTTGCATCCCAGTGCATCAAAGGAGGTAGCTGTGGAGATTAATTTAATTTAGTTTAAATATACCGCGTGGAAGCAGGCCCTTCGGCCCGCTGGGTCCGCGCCCACCAACAATCACCCCGTACACTAGTCCTACGCTACACGCAGCAGACAATTTACAGAAGCCAATTAACCTACAAACCCGCACGTCTTTGGAACGTGGGAGCACAGCGGTCGGGTTGCTGTGTTACTGTGCCAGAGAACCGGGTTCGATCCTGACTACGGGTGCTGTCCGTACGGAGTTTGTACGTTCTCTATGTGACCTGCGTGGGTGTTCTCCGGGAGCTCTGGTTTCCTCCCACTCTCCAAAGACGTGCAGGTTTATAGGTTCATTGGCTTGGGTAAGTTTGTTCCTGGTGTGTAGGATAGTGCTTGTCAGCGCCAGTTCGGTGGGCCTGTTTCCACGCTGATTCTCGAGTCTAAAGTCCAAATCATAAAAACAGAAAGACAAAACAGGGAATTGTAGAGAGTTTTCAGTGATGGTTAAATTGAATCAAATTGTATCAGCATCTGCTCATCCTTGTGTCTCTCGATTATTGTAGTGATAAACATACAGTCATTGAACTTCTTAGAACATCTCTACCTGCCCGTTAGCAAACATTAGAATTAAAGGACGTACTTTTAGGAAGATGAGGAGAAATTTATTTCGTCAGAGGATGGTGAATCTGTCGAATATATATCCAAGTCAGTGGATATTTTTTAAGGTAGACATGGATAGATTCTTGATTAGTACGTGTGTCAGGGGTTATGGGGTGAAGGCAGGTTAGGAGGGAGAGATAGATCAGCCATGATTGAATGGCGGTGTAGACTTGATGGGCCGAATGGCCTAATTCTGCTCCTATTCCTTATGACCTTCTGTCCTCCCCAGGTTATGATCGCCGGGCGTATGTACAACCCAAGTGACCGGGGTTTGGGAAGACCAGGGGGGTGGACCTGTTGGCTGCTGTGGGACTGCAGGCATCTCTGCCGCATTTCCGACCAGTGAACTGACCTGGTGACAAACAGTTCCCAGGAAGGGAACACTTCCGTTACCCGCAATCCATTCACAACCGTAATTGAGGTCAGAGAACCAACAGAAGCGATTATGTTATAACCCAAAACATTCGGATAATACCAACATGCATGAAAAATAGCGGGTCCCTCTGGATGTTCTGCTCTGATTTTCTTCTGAAAAGGCATCTGAAACTTATTTCAGTCTAATAGGTTTTGCAGTGTTCATGGTTTGAAGCACAGCTTGCTTCTGTTACCTTCAGGAATGTCTGTATTTCAGGCACAAGAACTAATTACTGTATTGGATGATAGCTTGATGTAAAACAGGTTGACTTCAACACCAGAGTTGAATACGGCAGGTCCTTCTCGCTTATAAAAGGCCAAGGTTCCCCACCAGACAAATTTAAGCAGCGCACAAGAGTGAGAGAGCACCACTCGCCCTTGGAAACGAGTTTGTGATTAGGGAACGGAGCTGATTTCAGAATCCAAAGACGGTGACGTCAGTCTTTCCAATATTTAGTAGGAGCAAGATTTTGCCGATTTAGTTCTAGAGTTCATACAAATCGTTAGTCAAGCTAGAGCCAGAGACTCCAGGATGCCTCTAACACTCTGTAAGTTCATAAGTTCCAGGAACTTCTGAATCAGGCCATTCGGCCCATCAAGTCTACTCTGCCATTCAATCGTGGCTGACCTAACTTTCCCTCTCAACCCCAGTCTCCTGCCTTCTCCCCATAACCCCTGACACCCTGAAACGTCATCTTCCACAACAGATCCGCTGAGTTCCTGCAACATTTTGTCTTTCGTGTAAGATTCTGATATCTGCATTTCATTGTGTCTCCGTTCATGTTGGTTGAGTTGAACCAAATCTTTTGATCTGCATTTACTGCGCTGTTATTTGGTGAGCCAAGCTCAGATGATTGCAATCATGTCAGTGTCATGCCCAGTCATTGACAATTGCAATCCCAGTCGAGGGGGTGGAATACTTTCTGGCAGAAAATTCGACTTTTTCCATCTTTGACCTCACGAACGTGAAGCCAACATTCGGTACCTGATTTCCCCTTGGTATAATGGTGAATGTGTTCACCTCACTATTATGCTTATCCAGCTAATGCTAATACGTCGGAACGACTTATTCGGGGGTTAAAAAAACATGGGAAAATCCTCCAATCATTTCAGTAACCATCTAAAATTCGCTCCCAATTCTCACTAAGCTTGTCATTAAATGCATGCCATGAAAGTTCTGTAAAATGTGAATCAGAAGGGAATCTTTTGCCTCCTGTTTTCATTTTGGAAGTTTAAAGTACATCTGGAGACCATTGACAAACTAACCCCTCTCCTTAAACATGTTGTCGAACATCCTGCTCTATTACATGCACTGCACTGTAAACTTGGAATGCTGTTTGTTCTGGACACCCTAAGTCAGAAAATCTTTGTACAGCTGCTAGTCAAACTATCACAAGTTTTTAAAAAAAACAGGAGCGGCTCAATTCTGTGAGACAAGTTGAAGCCACTTGTTACAGCTCATAAACTAGGAGTGAAAATAAAAGGTGGAAGAAGGAATTGCAGATGCTGGATTAGACCAAAAGTAGACACAAAATGCTGGAGTAACTCGGCGGGACAGGCAGCATCTCCGAAGATAAGGAATGGGCGGCGTTTCGCGTCTGAAGAAGGGTGTCGACCTGAAACCAGGGGATCTCTTTGAAACATATAAGATTGTTAAGGGCTTGGACACACTAGAGGCAAGAAACCTGTTCCCGATGTTGGGGGAGTCCAGAACCAGGGGCCACAGTTTAAGAATAAGGAGTAAGCCATTTAGAACGGAGATGAGGAAACACTTTTTCTCACAGAGAGTGGTGAGTCTGTGGAATTCTCTGCCTCAGAGGGCGGTGGAGGCAGGTTCTCTGAATACTTTCAAGAGAGAGCTAGATAGGGCCCTTAAAAATAGCGGAGTCAGGGGATATGGGGATAAGGCAGGAACGGGGTACTGATTGGGGATGATCAGCCATGATCACAATGAATGGCGGTGCTGGCTCGAAGGGCCAAATGGCCTGTTCCTGCACCTATTGTCTATTGAAACGTCACCCATTCCTTCTCTCCAGAGATGCTGCCTGTCCCGCTGAGTTACTCCAGCATTTTGTGAAAATAAAAGGATTGGATCCAATCTACACAAGCTCCAGGTCCACCAATTGTTTGACTTTCAAGTTTTCATCCTTGTTTTCAAGTCCTTTTGTTGCCTCGGCCGTCTCTATCTGTCACATCCTCCAACCCCACAATGTGAGGGGCAAAGTGCTGGCACAAGGCAGCGACTCCCAAAACATTTCAGTTCATAAGTGATAGGAGCAGAATTAGGCCATTCAGCCCATCATAATCTACTCCTCCATTCAATCATGGCAGGTCTATCACTCCATTATAACCCCATTCTCCTGCCATCTCCCCATAACCCCTGACTCCCGTACTAATCAAGAATCTATCTATCTCTGCCTTAAAAGTATCAATTGACGGCCTCCACAGCCTTCCGTGGCAAAGAATTCCACAGGTTCACCACCTTCTGACTGAAGAAATTCCTCCTCATCTCCTTCCCAAATGAACATTGTGTTGTTGCACAGAGTCTCTTGCCATGATAGTGGAATCGAGAACCAGAGGACACAGGCATAAGGTGAAGGGGGAAAGATTTAATAGGAATCTGACGGGGTAACTTTTTCACACAAAGGTTGGTGGATGTATGGGACGAGTTGCCAGAGGAGGTAGCTGAGGCATGGATTATCGCAATGTTTAAGAAACAATTAGACAAGTGCATGGATAGGACAGGTTTAGAGGGACTTGGGCCCATTGCCAGTAGGTGGGACTAGTGTAGCTGGGACATGTTGGTCGGTATGGGCAAGATGGGCTGAAGGGCCTGTTTCCATGCTTTAGGTCTCTATGGCTGGAGGGCCTGTTTCCTTGCAGGATTACCGTAAGACCACCCCTCCAAGATCCCTGCACTCCTCCGTTCCCAAGTTCTTCCAAATCCCTGCTTGCAATCACTCCATTGTGGATACAGTTGCCTTCGAAACGTTTCTCAAATTTCCGACCAAAATCTTGCCATGTCTCCTACCCTCTTTCCTCATCTGACAGATGCTCCTTAAAACGTGATTATGTCCATAGAAAAAGAGCGGCGTACAGGTATGGAAACAGGTCCTTTGGCCGACCAAACCCAAGCCAATCATCAGAATTCCCACTTAAAGCCCTGTCCCACGGTACGAGTTCATTCCAAGAGCTCTCCCGAGTTTGCCCTGATTCGAACTCGGAGATTTACGGTAATGGCCACTAGTCGGTACTCGGGGCTCTCGTGGACATTTTTCAACATGTTGAAAAATCTTCACGAGTCTTCCCGAGCTTACCTGCCGTTAGTGAGTCTTCCCGAGTACCTGCCGTTAGCGTTACGAGCCGCTAAGAGACGTCCCCGAGCTCCAACGTACCCGCTACGTTCATTCTCCGTGCTTACCACGAGTTTGATTTTTTTTAAACTCGGGAGAGCTCTTGAATGAACTCGTACAGTGGGACAGGGCTTTTACGCTAACATTACACATTATATCTCCCCACATTCCCGTCAGCTCTGCCTCCACTGACCTCCCTCTCTCCCACTGGTTCTATTACCAATCTACACACATTAGTAATGCTGCACTTGGGATACAGTGTTCAGTTTTAGTCACCCTGCCATAGGAAAGATGCCATTGAACTGGAAAGAGTGCAGTGAAGATTAATGAGGATATTGCCAGGTCACGAGGGCATGAACTATAGGGAGATGTCGGGCAGGCTAGCACTTTATTCCTTGGAGGAGGAGGAGGCTGAGGGGCGATCTGATAGTGGGAGTAGATAGGGTGAATGCACAGAGCGTTTACCCAGGGTAGAGGAACCAAGAATTAGAGGGCATACGTTTAAGGTGAGAGGGGGAAGAATCAATAAAAACCTGAGGGGTGACTTTTTCTGTATACAGAACTCCAATCAAGTCTCCGTCCGATGATCCAAAGGAAATAATCCAGGTTTATCCAGCCTCTCGTGTGAAATAGGTTCTGACTGTCCATCCTATCTATGTATCTCACAATTTTATACACTTCTAGCAGATCCCCCCTCAACTTCCAATGTTTCAGAGAAAGCAATGCAACTGGTGCAAGGACTGCACCGCTGCATTTAAACTTCACAGCTGGGGTACGGGTAGAAGGAAGAGGACAGCCCAGGTCGAAAAATGTTCCACTTATGAACTGTAAAAAGCCTCAAGCGCAAAAATACAAGCCGGTTAATTGGCAAACCTGTTGGACACCCTCGGTCCTTATTCAGATTTCATAACCACAAAACCCAGCAAAAAACAAAAAATATTTTGCGTAAATTCGGACTGCAACTCCCGCTGCTAACAGAAACCACCTGCAGGACAACACCACAGACATTCATTTTCCACCCGGCTGACAATGCCTCCCACTAGACAACCTGTGAAGAGTAACTGTTGACACATTAACGAGAGAAACCAGCAGCAGCATTACTTCACTCAGACACAAAGTGAACAATTACTGCAGAGAATAAGGTGGTAGAATTGCGGCTTTACAGCTCCAGGGACCCGGGTTCGATCCTGACTCCGGGCGCTGCCTGTACTGAGTTTGTACATTCTCCCCGTGACTAGGGTAGTGTTAATGTGCGGGGATCGGTGCGGACTCGGTGGGCCGAATGGCCTGTATCCGCGCTGTATCTCTAAACTAAAATATCAGGAGAATAACTGGAGTGGGGTGGCTCGAGTAAAGGATGACATCTTAAATGTTAGATGTTAAATGTAATGAAATAGTATGCTAATGTCAAGAGTCAAGAGTTAGGAGTGTTCAATGTACCAAAACAGATCATAGAGTCATACAGTGTGGAAACAGGCCCTTTGGCCCAACTTGCCCACACCGAGCAACATGTCCCATCCACACCAGTCCCACCTGCCTGTGTTTGGCCCATATCCCTCTAAACCTGCCCTATCTATGTACCTGTCTAAATGTTTCTTAAACGTTGGAATAGTGCCTGCAATAGTACCAACCTCAATGAAATTCAGCAGCTTAACAGGTCATTGAACACGGATCTCATCGATAACATAATAAACAAAAAAAAATCAATTAATTAAAAAAAACAATATTATTGCAAAAAACACAAAGTCCTTAGTGCAACCAAGACAGTTCGCAGTTCATTGTTTAATTCGCGTTTGTGGTGTTCGAGAGTTTGATGGTTATTGGGAAGAAGCTGTTCTTGAACCGGGAGGTCATGGTTTTCAGACTACTGTACCTGCTGGCTGATGGCTGGTGAGAAATGAGAATGTGACCAGGTCTTCGATAAGGCTGTGAAGAACTTGAATGTAAGATACACAGTAAATAATTCGAACACGACAAAAACCCCGATCGCCCCGACTGCGGATGGTCCGACTGTGGATGGTCCGACTGCCCCGATCACAGCAGATTAGACTTTATTGCCTCCATCACAGTGAGGAACGTGGGGAATCAGCTGTGGTGGATGTTTATGTTAACTTTTATGTAGTTGTGTGTCTTGTTGCTTTTATTTAGTATGGGCGTGAATCAAATTTCACTGTACCTTAATTGGTACATGTGACAATAAACTGGCCTTGAAACCTTGAAACAATTACGGCCGGATAAACAGTGGCAAAGGTAATGAGGAAAATGTTTTAAAAGGTATCACGGAGAAATCCCTTTGCTTTTCTTCAGAGTAGTACTGGAAGGGCAGGCAGGGCCTGATGGTATATTGTTGCTGCCACCACAATGTAGTGTCTGTCACCACTGTTTTTATGCTTAAGCTTCTTGAGTGGGACATTAACTTCTGTTTGTTGAATGAAAGGCAAATGCTCTTCCCAGAACCACAGCTGATATCTGTGCTAGTGAGTACAAGGAGGATCTTGGTTTCGAATTTAGACCCTAGACTTTAGAGATACAGCGCGAAAACAGGCCCTTCGGCCTAACGAGTCCGTGCTGATCAGCGATCCCCCCAGACTAACACTGTCTTACACACACTAGGGACAATTTACAATTCTACCGAAGCCAATTAACCTACAAACCCGCATGTCTTTGGAATGTGGGGGAAACCGGAGTACCTGGAGGAAACCCACGCAGGTCACAGGGAGGACGTACAAACTCGGTACAGACAGCACCCGTGGTCAAGATCGCCTGGCGCTGTGAGGCAGCAACTCTACCGCTGCGTCACTGTGCTGTCCTAAATACAGAAGAGGCTGAAGATGGGGTAGATGGTGGAATCTGGAGCAACAAACAGACTGCTGGATGAATTCCAGTTGGAATAGGATGAGTCCATTCAAGCCCTCATGCATGTACTATCAACTGTACAAGCAGCTTCACCAGTCGGCAGGGAAAGAAGTATTTAATCGTTGAAAACCAGTGCTTTTTATTTTGTAGTCATAAAGGCTCTGATATGCATATTGTTCCTTGCTGTCTATGGGGTTTGTCGACATAGAAACATAGAAACATAGAAAATAGGTGCAGGAGGAGGCCATTCGGCCCTTCAAGCCAGCACCGCCATTCATTGTGATCATGGCTGATCGTCCCCAATCAATAACCCGTGCCTGCCTTCTCCCCATACCCCTTGATTCCACTAGCCCCTAGAGCTCTATCTAACTCTCTCTTAAATCCATCCAGTGACTTGGCCTCCACTGCCCTCTGTGGCAGGGAATTCCACAAATTCACAACCCTCTGGGTGAAAAAGTTTTTTCTCACCTCAGTCTTAAATGGCCTCCCCTTTATTCTAAGACTGTGGCCCCTGGTTCTGGACTCGCCCAACATTGGGAACATTTTTCCTGCATCTAGCTTGTCCAGTCCATTTATAGTTTTATATGTTTCTATAAGATCCCCCTCATCCTTCTAAACTCCAGTGAATACAAGCCTAGTCTTTTCAATTTTTCCACATATGACAGTCCCGCCATCCCAGGGATCAATCTCGTGAACCTACGCTGCACTGCCTCAATCACAAGGATTGACCTTTAAGCTGCTTAAACTGTTTAAGGGCCTGACCCCCTAATTTAATGAATACATTTTATTTTTAAACTTTAGTAATCTTTCTGAAAGTAAAAAAATGAGAAAATCTAAGTTTAACCTTGCAGGCAGGCGTGTAGGGTTAGACTAATATCACCGCTGAACACAGATGTAAGATTTATGTTTCTGCTGCTAATAAACATAAACAAGTTGGAGAAATGACTGTAGTAATTCAAGTAGGTGAGGAATCTTAAGCTTAGATCTTAAAAATTTGAAGGTTATCATAATACGCAATAAGTTTGGCATAATTCACATTTTGTAACAGGCTAACATAGTGTCATATTTCACTTGCTAGTATTCAAACATTCTCAGAGTTACGAGGAACTGCAGATGCTGGGATCTTGCGTAGATTGGTTTGACTTGGCATCATGTCCGGCACAAACATTGTGGGCCGAAGGGCCCATAGCTGTGCTGTACTGTTCTGTGTTCTGACACAAAGTGCTGGAGTAACTCAGCGGGTCAGGCAGCATCTCTGGAGGGCACGGATAGGCGACATTTTTGGTCGGGACCCTTCTTTCGACATTCTTAGTCTCTCTGAGGGACATTGACAATGACTCAGTCTGAAGGTTGTAGATTCAAGTTCCCCTGCATGAGCTTCAGCAGGAGACCCAAGCTGACTTTGTGATGTTGTTCTGATGGCATCGTCTTTTGGACTAGATGTTGAACCTAGTCCTTGTTTCCCCACCAGACAAATGTAAACAATCTCACGGCAATATCGGAAGAGGGACAGGGGAACATGAAGGATTTTGGAAGGTCCTGTAAAGTAATATATAAATGCAAGTCCCTTTGTTCCCATTGACAGGCATCTGTACCTCCTGCCCAATGCTGCAGTAAGAAGAAGATATGATCAGACGGTGGGACTCTTAATGATAGATGCCACCTTCTTGAGGCAGATCCTCAAACCAATAGATGATTTGATGGTGTAGAGGTCTGTGTCCCCAATGGACTAGGCTGCTACCTTTTGTATTCCAGTGCATTGAATTTGCCACATGGGGCCATGATACAACCAAGTCAGGAAGGAACTGCAGATGCTGGTTTAAACTGAAGATAGACACAAAAAGCTGGAATAAATCAGCGGGACAGGCAGCATCTCCGGAGAAAAGAAATAGGTAACATTTTGGGTCGAGACCCTTCTTCAGACTATCTACAGTATAACTGTACAAGTGCAATTCGGCATTGCAAAGAACATTTGGTTAATAGTAGACAATAGACAATAGACAATAGGTGCAGGAATAGGCCATTTGGCCCTTCGAGCCAGCACCGCCATTCAATGTGATCATGGCTGATCATCCCCAATCAGTACGTTTGAGTCTGAAGAAGGGTTTCGACCCGAAACGTTGCCTATTTCCTTTGCTCCATAGATGCTGCCTCACCCGCTGAGTTTCTCCAGCATTTTTGTCTATCCCCAATCAGTACCCCGTTCCTGCCTTCTCCCCATATCCCCTGACCCCTCTATCTTTAAGAACACTTTCTAGTTCTCTCTTGAAAGTATCCTATCACTATTTCTCTTGAAATAGTGATCAGGATACATGGTTGTTACCTCACTGCTGTCGGTGGGAGCTCAGTGTGGGAGGACAAATTTACTGTAGACACAAAGAACTGCAGTAGAACTCTTCTGAGGGGTCCCAACCTGAAAGGTGACCTATCCGTGTTCCCTTAAGATGCTGCCAGACCTGCTGAGTTACTCCAGCACTTGGTTTAATTTGTTCTTTTGAGCACAAATTTACGACCTTGTTTTAAGTGTCAGCAATGACTAAACTTCAAAAGGGTCCTGAGAAGGGTCTCGACCCGAAAAGTCACCCATTCCTTCTCTCCAGAGATGCTGCCTGACCCGCTGAGTTACTCCAGCACGTTGTGTCCTTTTTAGCACAATAGTGATTCCACTGGGTGCCCGGTACTTTGGGAGTGTTAGGCAATTCCTGTCTTTCAGATGCTTTTTTCCCGACGAGACAAACAGTGAGGTGCACAGCCGTTCCCATGCTCTCAGGCCTCTGAGGTTCAATTGTAAAGGAAACACATGTAAAGAAGTCGGACTCGTTTGGGTTTTAAAGAACCCATGGCAATATTTGAAAAGATCCCCCTGGTGTCTCAGCCATTAGTTATGGTCAAAGGTTCTTTATTACCACATGTACTGACGAACAGTGAAATCGTTTTCTTTTTTTGCATGCAGTTCAGTAATGCATTGCCATACCTAAGCAAAATCCCTGAGGAGGGCACGGTGGCACAGCAGTAGAGCTACTGCCTTACAGCGCTAGAGACCCAGGTTCAATCCTGACTACGGTTGCTGCCTGTACAGAGTTTGTACGTTCTCCCCGTGACCCGCGTGGGTTTTCTCCGAGATCTTTGGTTTCCTCCCACACTCCAAAGACGCACAGGTTTGTAGGTTAATTGGCTCGGTAGAAATGTAAAATTGTCCTTAGTGTGTGTCAATGTGTGGGGATCGCTGGTCGGTGTAGACTTGGTGGGCCGAAGGGTATGTGTCTGCACTGTATCTCTAAACTAAACTAGTATAAGCGTACAGAAATAGTCCAATGCGTCTGCAGGTGCCAGATTTTGGCACCATTTTCAAAGTCCAGTCTGGTCAACTTTGTCTTCTAGAGTGTAAATAAACTAAACTAACTAACTATGTGCCTGCAATGCTGCTGAAAGCAAGTTTTTCATTATATCTGTACCTCATCCTATTTAACCATTTGACAATGAACTTGACGTGCCTTGACTCAAGTATTGGCCATGAAGGACTTTGGAAGGTCCTGTAAATAAATATATAAAAGGGCTGTCCCACTTGGGCGATCTAATTGGCAAGTTTAGAAGAGTTTGAAAAAATGACAACTTGAAGACCTCCTTCGACCTCCTTCGACTGTGTTGAAGACCAGCTACGACTAGCTACGACTAACTTCGGGAAAATTGGACACCGAATAGTGGAGAGTGAAGACGACCTCCTTCGATCTCCTTCGACCTTCCTTCGACCTCCCTTCGACTATGATGAAGACTATCTACGACTACCTTCGACTACCTTCGACTACCCTCGATTATCTACGACTCACATGCCGACCTACTACGACCTACTACGACTCAACCTACAAGTAAAAAAAGTATCGACCTTTTTTAACTCGCGGGCATTTTTTAACATATCGAAAATAATCGCCGCGACCCAGCTGAGGCCTCGAGTACGCGGAGACCACTCTCGAGCATGAAGGAGAGTTACGAAGACCTCCTACGACCTCATGTCGACCCTGCTGCGAGTATGAGTCGAGGGCAAACTCGCCAGAACTCGCGGATTAGGTCGCCCAAGTGGGACAGGCTCTTAAATGCAAGTTATTTTATTCCAATTGAAATTAAAGAATATATAAGCACTATAATATGTGAAGTTTACAGTAAACCCCTGAGACCAAGTAATGTTAAAACTAAATATATTTTGCTTCATTTCGCTCTGTACAGAGCAATCTTTATTCATGTTATTAGGTTTCATGACAACAATCCAGTATAATATGATTTGAACATGTCTAATTTGATAACCAAAAGTGAAGTCATGTTTATTTCAAAACCACAATCTTAGCATATTTTTCATTCTTTCATTATTGTAAAGTTTATAAATAAGTTAGATTGGAAATTCGTTTCACAGCAGATCCCCTCATGACCATCTGTAACTTGGGCAGTTCATAAAGTTAATCATGAATCCATCAAGATATAACTTGTAGGAAAGAACTGCAGTTGCTGGTTGACACCAAAGAAAGGCACAAAATGCTGGAGTAACTCAGCGAGACTGGCATCATCCCTGGTATTAAGGGGCTGTCCCACTTGGGCGACTTAATTGGCGAGTTTAGAAGAGTTTGAAAAAATGACATATTGAAGACCTCCTTCAACTATGTTGAAGACTAGCTACGACTAGCTAGGAGTAGCTACGACTAACTTCAGGAAAATTGGACACCGATTAGTGGAGAGTGAAGGCGGCCTCCTTCGATCTCCTTCGACCTCCGACTATGATGAAGACTATCTACGACTACCTTTGACTACCCTCGATTACCTACGATTAACATGCCGACCTACTACGACTAAACCTACGAGTATAACAAGTATTGATTTTTTCTATGGCGGCCATTTATTTACTCGCGGGCATTTTTTAACATGATGAAAAATACGCCGCGACCTAGCTGAGGCCTCGAGTACACGGAGACCACTCTCGAGCATGAAGGAGAGTTACGAAGACCTCCTATGACCTCGTGTCGACCCTGCTGCGAGTACGAGTCGAGGGCAAACTCGCCAGAACTCGCGGATTAGGTCGCCCAAGTGGGACAGGTCCTTTAGTTTCACTGAACGCCTCCGCTCAGTCCGCCTAGGCCGACGCAATCTCCCGGTCGCTGCCAGTCCCGCTGAGTTACTCCAGCATTTTGCGTCTATCTTCAAGATAAAACTAGGGCTGTGCCTTTTGTTTCAGGCCGTGGAATATTTTCTTGTGATCTGACATTCAACAAAAGAGAAAAGTCACAGTGATTAAAAAGGAGTGATTAGATAACGGTAACTGATGACTACCTCAAACTAAGCTTTTTTTTTTAACATCTTTAAGATGAATGCCTCAAAGTAGCTGAATATATACGACTGAGAATGGGCTAGAAGGCAGTGAGTCAACTGGGTGGCACTCTTGATTTTTAAGAGATGGTTATGTGAGACCAACTCGTTATGTGAGACCAAGTTAATGGATATTTTTAAGGCTGAGATTGACAGATTCTTGATTAGTAAGTGTCAGGGGTTATGGGAAGAAGGCATGAGAATGGGGTTGAGAGGGAAAGATAGATCAGCCATGATCGAATGGCGGAGTAGTCTCAATGGGCTGAATGGCCCAATTAATTGGGTTCAGTAAAATTATAAATTGTCCCTAGTGTGTAGGTTAGTGCTAGTGTATGGGGTGATCACTGCAAAATTGACAATAGACAATAGACAATAGACAATCGACAATAGACAATAGACAATAGACAATTGTTCGGCACAGACTCGGTGAATCGAAGGGCCTGTTTCTGCGCTGTATCTCTAAAGTCTAAAGTAAAGTAATGTTTCTTGGAAACTCTTCAGAAACCTAACTGCATAATCAAAAGCAGCAGTATATAGAATTACGAGAGGCGTAGATATGGTAGATAGTCAGAACCTTTTTGCCAGGGTGGAAATGTCAAAGACTATTGTGCATAGCTGTAAGGCGAGGGAGTCAAAGTTTAAAGGAGTTATAGACAATAGACAATAGGTGCAGGAGTAGGCCATTCGGCCCTTCGAGCCAGCACGGCCATTCAATGTGAACATTGCTCATCATCCACAATCAGTACCCCGTTCCTGCCTTCTCACCATAGCCCTTGACTCCGCTATCTTTAAGAGCTCTATCTAACTCTCTCTTGAAAGCATCCAGAGAACCGGCCTCCACCGCCCTCTGTGGCAGAGAATTCCACAGACTCACAACTCTCTGCGTGAAAAAGTGTTTCCTCATCTCCGTTCTAAATGGTTTACCCCGTATTCTTAAACTGTGGCCCCTGGTTCTGGACGCCCCCAACATCGGGAACATGTTTCCTGCCTCTAGCGTGTCCAACCCATTAATAATCTTATATGTTTCAATAAGATTCCCTCTCATCCTTCTAAATTGCAGAGTATACAAGCCCAGCTGCTCCATTCCATCAACATATGACAGTCCCGCCATCCCGGGAATTAACCTTGTGAACCTACGCTGCACTCCCTCAACAGCAAGAGTTATGCGGGGCAAGTTTTTTTTGCACAGAGACTGCATAGTCTGTGCTCCCAGCGGTGGGGATAGTGGTGTTTAAGGGGCTATTAGACAGGCACATGGATATGCAGAGAATTGAGGGAAATGGATCATGTGCAGGCTAAGGAGATTAGTTTAACTTGGCATCTTGTGTAGCATGATCATTGTGGGCCAAAGGGCCTGTTGCTGTGCTGCAGTGTTCTATATTCGACGTAATCAGACAACACGAATCGTGGTGTCAAAATCCAGAGAAAATAGACCCTGATTGTTTATTTCCATTTAAGACCAATTACCATCTGTGACCCTTCTGTATCATAGAAACATAGAAACATAGAAAGTAGGTGCGAGAGTAGACCACCAGGCCCATCGAGCCCGCACCGCCATTCGCTCATGGCTGAACACTAAACAGACACCCTTACCCACAAACAGTAGACACAAGACACAGAACACAAGACACTACCCTCCCCTTTATATCGCTATCACCCCTCTCCACCCCAAGAACCGCGTGATCTCCTGGGGGAGGCAAAAAACCGGATAAAAACCCAGGTCCAATTCGGGAAAAAAATCCGGGAAATTCCTCTCCGACCCCAATCCAGGCGATCGACACTTGTCCAGGAGATCACTCAGGTCTTACTATACTAACCATACCTAGGTCCATATCCCTGCCCTCTCCCCGTAGCCCCTTATCCCCTTGGCAGCTAAAAAACCATCTATTTTAGATTTAAATATATTTAATGTTTCTGCTTCCACTGCTCCCTGGGGCAGTGAATTCCATAAATTAACCACCCTCTGGGTGAAGAAGTTCTTCCCTCATCTCAGTTTTAAAAGAGCCCCCTCTTATTCTACAACTATGTCCCCTAGTTCTAGTTTCCCCGATCATTGGGAACATCCTCGGTGCATCCACCCGATCAAGGCCCCTCACGATCTTATATGTTTCAATGAGATCGCCTCTCATTCTTCTAAACTCCAAAGAGTAGAGTTCCAGCCTACTTAACCTTTCCTCATATGTCAATCCCCTCATTGCAGGAATTAATCTTGTAAACCTTCGCTGCACTGCCTCCAGGGCCAGTACATCCTTTCTTAAGTATGGACCCCAGAACTGTACACAGTATTCCAAATGTGGTCTCACTAATACTGTGTACAGCTGCAGCAAGACCTCCGTGTTTTTATACTCAATCCCCCTAGCAATAAAGGCCAAAACTCCATTGGGCTTCCTGATTGCTTGCTGCACCTGCATACTAACTTTTAGTGATTCATGTACTACTACCCCTAGATCCCTTTGCGTTGCATTACAACGCAGCTCCACCTCATTTAGAAAATAACTTGCCCTATCATTTTTTTTCCCAAAGTGAATGACTTCACATTTATTAGTATTAAATTTCATCTGCCAAGTTGTTGCCCACTCACCTAGCTTATCTATATCCTTTTGCAGACTCTTCCTATCCTCCTCATCCCCTACTTTTCCTCCCATTTTTGTATCGTCCGCAAATTTTGATATATTACACTTGGTTCCCTCCTCCAAATCATTTATATAAATTGTAAACAACTGGGGTCCCAGCACCGACCCTTGCGGAACCCCGCTAGTTACCGGTTGCCATCCCGAGTATGAACCATTTATCCCCACTCTCTGTTTCCTATTTGTTAGCCAATCCTCTACCCATGCTAATATATTACCCCCAATCCCATAATTTTTTATTTTTAGCAATAGTCTCTTATGTGGCACCTTGTCAAAAGCCTTTTGGAAGTCCAAGTATACCACATCCACCGGTTCCCCTTTATCCACCCGGGTTGTTACTTCCTCAAAGAATTCGAGCAGATTCGTTAAACAGGACTTCCCCTTCACAAAACCATGCTGGTTCTGTCCGATGAAGTCATGTTTATCCAAGTGCCCCGTTAGTGTTTCTTTAATAATTGTCTCTAACATTTTACCCACCGCCGATGTTAGACTAACCGGTCTATAGTTACCCGCCTTCTGTTTACTTCCTTTTTTAAATATAGGTGTTACATTGGCCATTTTCCAATCCACTGGGACCGTTCCTGCCTCCAGGGAGTTTTGGAAAATTATCACCAATGCATCCACAATCCCCACCGCTATCTCCCTCAAGACCCTTGGATGTAATCCATCAGGCCCAGGGGATTTATCCTCCTTCAGTCTCATTAATTTCCCTAATACCACCTCCTTGGTGATCTTAATAGTATTTAGCTCCTCCATTCCTACCGCCCCCTGTTTATCCAGCGTTGGAATATTTTTTGTGTCTTCTATGGTGAAGACTGATACAAAATACTCGTTTAATGCCTTTGCCATTTCCATGTTCCCCACCAACAACTCTCCAGTCTCACCCTCCAATGGACCAACGTTCACCTTAGCCACCCTTTTTATTTTTATATAGCTATAAAAACTCTTACTATTAGTTTTTATGTTGTTCGCTAAATTCCTTTCATAGTCTATTTTCCCCGTCTTAATTAATCTCTTAGTTATTTTTTGCTGACCTTTAAATGCTTCCCAATCCTCTACCCTCCCACTATCTCTAGCTACCTTATATGCCCTTGCCTTCAGCCGAATACTATCCTTTATAGTTTTACTGAGCCATGGCTGACTGTTCTTTCCCTTACCCCTTTTTTTCTTCATAGGAATAAATTTTTCTTGAAGGTTATACAGTAGATCCTTAAACGTACACCACTGCTCATGTACCGTCTTATTCTTGAGTCTGCTATCCCAGTCAACTTTGATCAGCTCAGTCCTCATACCTTCATAATCCCCTTTATTTAGACTAAGTACCCTAGCCTGAGTTTCAACCTGCTCTCCTTCTATTTGAATATGGAATTCGACCATATTGTGGTCACTTGTTCCCAACGAGTCCCTAACTATGACATTTTTAATTAATCCTGCTTCATTACACAGGACCAGATCCAAGATTGCCTCCCTCCTTGTCGGTTCTGTGACATACTGTTCTAGGAACCCGTCTCTAATACATTCTATAAACTCTTCCTCTAGTCTACCCTGCCCAGTTTGGTTTGCCCAATTAATATGAAAATTAAAGTCCCCCATGATTACAGCAGTTCCCTTTTTACATGCGTCAACTATTTGCAGATTTATGTTCTGACTAACAGCGTCACAGCTATTTGGAGGTCTATAAATTACACCCACTAGTGTTTTTTTCCCCTTGTTATTCTCTATCTGTACCCAAGCTGTTTCACTATCCTGATCCTTCAACGCAATATCCTTCCTCTCTATTGCCGTTATTCCCTCCCTTATTAAAAGGGCCACCCCTCCTCCCTTTCTTTCCTGTCTATCTTTTCTAATTGTCGAGTACCCCTCTATATTTAACTCCCAATCCTGATCCCCTTGCAGCCATGTCTCCGTAATGGCCACGATATCATAACTATATGTACTTAATTGCACCGTTAATTCATTTATCTTATTTCGAATACTCCGTGCATTTAGATACAGCACTTTCAGATGATTTTTACTACCCTTCCTTTCTGTTTTTGCCCCTTTTACATCTAGAGCTTTATCTTCACACATTCTGGATCCTCCTGTCACATTTTGATTTTCCGTTTCCCCACTGATACCCTGCTCTATTTCCTCTACCCCTGCCGTTATTACCCCCCTTGATACCTCCCCCCCGCTACTTAGTTTAAAGACCTCTCTACTGCCCTAGTTATATGATTTGCCAGGACCCCAGTCCCAGCACCGTTCAGGTGAAGTCCGTCCTTACAGAACAGATCCCCCCTGTCCCAGTACTGGTGCCAGTGGCCCAAGAAACCAAACCCATTTTTCCCACACCAGTCTTTGAGCCACGCATTCAGCTTGTTAATTTTTCGTACCCTCGCCGATTTGGCCCGTGGCTCAGGTAGCAATCCGGAGATCAGTACCCTCGAGGTTCTGCTTTTTAATTTATTCCCTAACTGCTCAAACTCGTTCAGCAGATCCTCCTTCCTCGTCCTTCCTATGTCATTGGTCCCCACATGGACCACGACCACTGGATCCTCCCCCTCACTCTGCAAATTTCTCTCCAGCATCGCAGAGATATCCTTAACCCTAGCACCGGGTAGGCAACACAGCCTTCGGGACATGTTCTGCTGGCCGCAGAGAACCTTATCTACCCCCCGAATAATACTATCCCCTATCACCACGGCATTTCTTCTAACTCCCCCCTCTTGAATGGCCCCCTGATCCACGGTGCTGCAGCCAGGTTGCTCATCCCTCCCACAGCCCCTGATCCCGTCCTCACATTGAGTAAGAGCCTCGGTCATGCTCGTCAGGGACAAGGGCTGTGGCTCCTGCCGCATCTCCTCCTGGTTCCCCCTACCTGCCTCGCTTATGGCCACACCTTCCTTTCCCTGCTCACTAACTACTGAATTAGTTAAACTGGTCGGTGTGACCATCCCCTGGCACAAAACATCCAGGTAATACTCTCCCTCCCTGATGCACCGCAGCGTATGAAGTTGGGTCTCCAGCTCATCAATGCGGAGCTCGAGTTCCGCTAGCTTCAAACACTTACTGCAGCTGTAGGGATCATCTACATCAATGGTGTCGACAATTTCCCACATCTCACAGTATTGGCACATCTCCTGGCCACCCATCTTGTTCTGAATCCTCTATGGGAAACAGATTAGCTAGTCCAATTAAAATCTCAAGAAACCCGCATTCCTTTCTCAAGAGACGAATCCATTTTATTTATTTGAGTGACAAGTGACAGTGCACATCACCAACTTCCCAATCCCTGTCTTTTGAAGGAGTGGGGAAAGCCTCTTTAGTCTCAAACATTATTCCCAATATTCCAGCTTTGATTAGAAGTCGGTGTCATGGTAAACCGGCATCTGCAGTTCCTTGTGCCAACCTGAAGTGTCCACCTGGTTTCCTCTCTCTTACAGATGCTGTCTACTTTAGACAATAGGCAATAGGTGCAGGAGTAGGTCATTCGGCCATTCGAGGCAGCGCTCCCCATTCAATGTGATCATGGCTGATCATTCCCAATCAGTACCCCGTTCCTGCCTCATCCCCATATCCCCTGACTCCGCTATTTTTGCTGCATTTCTCCAAGATTCAGATTTCCAGCGTCCGCAGAACACCCTGTTTGTGCAACGTTCTTTACAAACAAAGTTAACCTCGAGAAGGCTGAGAGGTTTGGTTCAGTTTCACGTGCACCGAGGTACAGTGAAAAGCTTTTGCTGTGTGCTGACCAGCCAGCGGAATGACAGTACATGATTACAATCGAGCCACTCGCAGTGCACAGATACACGATAAGGGAATAATGTTTGGTGCAAAGTATAGCCAGCAAAGTCCTATCAAAGATAGTCCGAGGGTCCCCAATGTGCCTCTCCCTGTAGCGATTACCCTCTAATCCAGGCAGCATTACTGGACAACCTCCTCTGTGCGGATGGTGGTGGGAGATTGGTGTCAGTTTGAGAGGGTTTACTGCCTTCCCCCAAACTGTTAGCAGTAACAACTTACTGCTAAATTGTCCTTCCCAATATCCTTCAGTTAATTTTGTTTTCATTGCTGCAATCTGTTAGCAGAGGAGATGGTTCACGTGTTGCTTCATTTTGCTCTTCCGTAGCTTCAGAGAGCTTGGTAGTTTCGTTCAACACGTTATGTCCACTATATCGAGAAGGATGGATGGTCACGCACCAGAATTGGTGAATTTATGGAAGGAACAAATGCACTGATCCATGTATTTCCACCACGGCCAACATGGCTGACTTTCACAGGAGTCGGACTATTTGAAGAATGCATCCTCCCTCTGAATGAACTCGTGTGATGGCAGTGGCTCTTTGAAGTGGAATAACTTACAACTGACGGTCGAGAAATCTTTGCCCTCTTGCTCCTCACACCTGTTCCTCCGTCCGTCGAAGGAGCATCATTTCTGTTCTCTCTGCAAAACTTACAACCAGGCTGACGCATTTGGGGCACATGAATTATACCTGAGGGCGACAAAAAGCAGAGCACTCCCGCGTGAAGGGAGGAAAATTCTCAGGTTTGGACTCTTGAAGCGGCTTGTTTTGGCTCGAGCACAGAACCTCGACATGATTGAACATGCATCCGGAACATTCCATGATAGCGATTAACACTAATCTGCCACGAAAGACATGACTGAGTTGTGAGACAATTCCTCACATCTGGACACGCAAGCATTGGAACCACAATCCTTTGTCCTGAAGTAACTGCCCTAACAGCTGTTTCGTGTAAGGAAGAAATAGCAGATTAAAAACTAACAGATGTGAGGGTGAAGTGTTCACGTAAAACCAATTGTTGCCTGTTGTCGCGAGCAAACATGTCCTAATGTGGTTTTAATCAATGGTTTTTGAACTGAAAGGAACAAACTCTATTGACATCTATATAATTAAAACTCTAATCTTGACCACTGTTTGCGCTCTATATTGATTTTAGAAAAAATGCTACCATGTACGGCTGTGATTTTTGGCCATCTTACTCAGAGTCCCCCTCCGCTCATCACGTGCCGAGGATTTTTCCCATCGATGAAAAATAAAAGAGTTATTAGTGTTTAAAAAATGTTGAGACTCTCTCTCCTGGCAATCATGCCATGAAGGCCACGCCCCTTCTGGTGGGAGGGAGAGGGACTATAAAAGCCGGAAGTGTGGGCGTGGCTGTCTCTGCAAGTTGGGGGAGGGAGAGGTCACGACTCTCTGTCTTTGGTGGCCTTGCATCCTGCTTGAAATGGTATGAAACTGCACTTGAATTTGGTGGCCTTGTACCCTGCTTGAAATGGAATTTCAAGGAATAGCCGTAAGTCAACTGCCAGCCCACCAGCCTTGAGTGAGCTGCCAGCACACCAGGCTTGAGTGACTGAGCTGCCAGCCTAAGAATCCATTTGGCCCACAATGTCCATACTAGCCCTCTGAAAACCAGTCCCTTCAGTCCACAATACCAATACTAGCACTCCAGAAAGCCCCCCCCCACTGGCCACCAATATTAGAATTGGTGGATAGGTGGAATATTGTGTTGGGGGACCAGCCCTCCCGTGTGAACATGGGACCCAACGGGTCCCACTTAGTCTAGTAGTTTTATAAAGTTAACGGACATTCAGATTAAATGCGTCTGAAGAAGGGCCTCGACCCAAAACGTCACCCATTCCTTCTCTCCAGAGATGCTGCCTGTCTCGTTGAGTTACTCCAGCATTTTGTGTCTATCTTTGGACATTCAGGTTGAA
>JAXLNO010003216.1:0-42506 GCA_038087875.1 Malacoraja senta
ACTGACTCCAATAAAATTACAGAGTTCTTGGATAATTGTAATCTTCCAAAGTTAGAGTTGAAGGAACAAGTGGAATTGGGTGCACAAATCTCAATTAAGAATTAGAAGATACAATAAACTCATTAAAGAATGGAAAAACACCAGGTCCTGATGGATTTACTAATGAATTTTTTAAAAGCTTTTATGACAAATTTATACCACGATTGCAAAAAATGTACCAATATGCTTTAAAAAAACAAACATTACCTGATACACTTGCTGAATCAACGATCACACTAATACTTAAAAAAGACAAAGATATAGAAGAACCGGGTTCATATAGAGCTATAGCATTGTTAAACACAGATCAAAAAATATTAGTGAAAACACTAGCTAGAAGATTAAGTAAATATATTAGCAAACTAATAAACCCAGATCAGACGGGTTTATCCTAAAAGATACTCATCTAATAATATGAGACGTCTACTCAATATAATGCATTCACATAAATCTGAAGAACAAGAATTATCAATCATCTCGTTGGACGCTGAAAAAGCATTTGACCAAGTAGAATGGAATTATATGGATAAAGTATTGCAAAAAGTCCAACTGGGAGAGAATTTTATTTTATTGGTTAAACTATTATATAATAAACCTACAGCTAGAATATTAACTGATAACATATTATCCTCGAAATTTCAACTATCAAGGGGAAATAGACAAGGATGCTCATTATCACCACAGTTGTTTGCTCTCATAATTGAACCATTAGCAGAAAAAATTAGAACACACCCAGATATCCATGGTATAATACTAAATATTCAAATAATAAAATATCTTTATATGCGGATGATATATTACTATACATTACAAAACCTCAAATTACTATACCAAATATATTAAACTTAATTGAGGATTTTGGATCCTTTTCTGGATATAGAATAAACTGGAATAAAAGTGAATTATGTCAATAAAACCGAAAGACTCAACACATCTTTTAAAATTCCCTTTTAAAATAGCTACAGAAAAATTTAAATACTTGGGAATCGAAATCACTAGAACATATCAAGGCATGTTTAAAGCAAATTTTGATCCCTTACTTAATAAATTAAATGCACTAATTAAATTTGGAAAACGCTCCCGATGTCTTTAATAGACCGAATAAATGCAATAAAAATGATCTTTTTACCACAAATTTTATACCTATTTCAATCGATTCCTATATACCTACCAAAGAAGTTAAAAAAAAAACTGGATTCAGACATTACGAATTTTATATGGGACTATAAATCACATAGAATACAAAGAACACACTTGAACAAAGCTAAAGTATTAGGGGGCTTAGCACTCCCTAATTTCATGTATTACTATTGGTCAGTAAATATTAAACATATGAT
Organism: Malacoraja senta; assembly: GCA_038087875.1. Classification (NCBI taxonomy): domain Eukaryota; kingdom Metazoa; phylum Chordata; class Chondrichthyes; order Rajiformes; family Rajidae; genus Malacoraja; species Malacoraja senta. Next base: position 1,377 of record JAXLNO010003216.1, read on the forward strand.
TCAACTGATGGACAACTCTGCCCAGCAAGTGGACTGGATAGTAATGGAGAGAGAGGACTGCTCCTCTGGAGACATTGGAGCGATCCTTCTCTCACCAATGAAACTGAATAACATAAATTATAACAAAAACCCAATTATACATAGCACAATTAGAACTTGGAAACAAATAAAACAAAATTTAAAATTAAGAAATTTATCGCTTTTATCTCCCATAATTAATAACCCTTCATTCAATCCCTCTATTACAGACACATCTTTCATACAATGGGATAGACTAGGAATTAAAACGTTCGGTGACTTGTACGAAACTGGAAAATTACTATCATTCCAACAATTACAAATAAAATATAAACTCGGCAATAATCAATATTTTAAATATTTTCAAATATGTGACTATTTGAAAAAATATACAAAAGATCATCATAATACCTAAACAGATGTATTGGATGAAGCAATGCAGATAAAAGCTGAATCAGCAAACTTAATATCATATTTGTATAATATTATTTTAAATGTAGAAATACCATCTACGGAATGTATTAGAAGAGACTGGGAACAAGAATTAGCTATTAAAATTTCAAAGGAAAGGTGGAATGAATATTTATTAAACATGCATAAATGTTCGATTAATGTAAGACACACTTTAATACAATTAAAATTTTTACATAGATAATATTATTCTAAAACTAAAATCAATAAAATATTCCCAAATGTATCATCAATTTGTGATGAATGTCAATCTCAAGAAGCTACTATAGCACACTCATTTGTTTTCTGTACAAAAATTCAAAAGTTTTGGATTGAAATTTTTGACATTTTTACAAAATTATTTAAAATTAAACTGATACCCAAAGCAGAATGGATTATCTTCGGAACAACGGAAGATAGTCCAGAACTAAATGTGTTCCAAAAGAAATTAATAGACTATGGGTTAATAACTGGAAAAAGTTAATCCTAAAATTCTGGAAAAACGCTCCAATACCAACTATAAACATGTGGATTTCAAATATGTTCGAAACATTACACCTAGAAGAGATAAGACTCCTCCTGGCAGGTAAACCAGATCACTTCCACCTGACGTGGTCTGCATTTATAGAATTATTACAAGTATAGGGTGAAAAAGTACTAAAAAACAAACAAACTGAGGTCAGGTAAGGGGGGATGAAAGCTGGAGAGTTGGTATGTCCCATTTGCGTGATGCTTACAAAAAAATATCTGTTTTTCTCTTTTCCCTCTTTCTCTTTTTGCTTCTTTTTTAGGGTCTATTTCTTAACTCTTTCCTTTTGTGTTTAATATCTTTCTTATAGGGTCTTTGTCTTTTTTTTTTTTTTTTGGTCACGTTTTTTACATCTTCACTTTTTTCCTTCACTATCTTCTTTCTCTCAATCTTATCCTTTCCCTTTATTAGTGTAGAAAATAAACGGTACATTAATTGTAATAAGATATATGTGATGAGTACTAGTGTAATTGGTTGTAATGTAATGTACTTCAAATAAATAAAATAAAATTAAAAAATAATTTAATAAATACATCCTATAAAAAGGACAGGCACGTGGGCAGAGGAGGCGGGTGGGTAGCTCTGCTGGTGAGGGAGGGAATTCATTCCCTTGCGAGGGAAGACATAGGGACTGATGAGGTAGAGTTACTGTGGATTGAGTTGAAGAATTGTAAAGGCAAGAAGACACTAATTGGTGTTATTTACAGACCCCCAAATAGTAGCCGGGTGTAGGGTGTAAGTTGCAGCAGGAGTTAAAACTGGCAGGTAACAGAGGTAATGCCACTATGGTGATGGGGGATTTCAATATGCAGGTAGACTGGGAAAATCAGGTTGGTTCAGGACCCCAAGAAAGAGAGTTTGTAGAATGTCTCCGAGATGGATTCTTAGAGCAGCTTGTAATGGAGCCGACCAGAGAAAAGGCAATTCTGGATTTAGTGTTGTCCAATGAACCAGATATGATAATAGAACTCGAGGTAAAGGAACCGCTTGGTGGTAGTGATCATAATATGATTAGTTTTAATCTGCAATTTGAGAAAGAGAACGTTAAATCGGAAGTGGCAGTGATGCAGTTGAACATAGGGGACTATGAAGGCATGAGAGGGGAGCTGGCCAAAGTAGACTGGAAAGGAATCCTAGCAGGAATGACGGTGGAACAGCAATGGCAGGAATTTCTGGGCATAATCCGGGAGACGCAGGATCATTTCATTCCAAAAAGGAAGAAAGATTCTAAGGGGAGTAGGAGGCAACCGTGGCTGACAAGAGAAGTTAGGGATAGAATAAAACTTAAAGAAAAGATGTATAACACAGCAAAGAGTAGCCGGAAGCCAGAGGATTGGGAAACTTTCATGGGACAACAGAAGGAAACAAAACGGGCAATACGGGCTGAAAATATGAAGTACGAGGGGAAGCTGGCCAGGAATATAAAGAAGGACAGTAAAAGCTTCTTTAGATATGTTAAGGGAAAAAGAGTAGCAAAGTCAAATGTGGGTCCCTTGAAGGCAGACACGGGTGAAATTATAATGGGCAACAAAGAAATGGCAGAAGAGTTGAATAGGTACTTCGGATCTGTCTTCACTGAGGAAGACACAAACAATCTCCCAGATGTACTGGAGGACAGAGGATCTAAGGGGGTAGAGGAACTGAAAGAAATTGTCATTAGGCGGGATATAGTATTGGGTAGGCTAATGGGACTGAAGGATGATAAATCCCCTGGGCCTGATGGTCTGCATCCCAGGGTCCTCAGGGAGGTGGCTCTAGAAATAGTGGACGCATTGGTGATCATTTTCCAATGTTCAATAGATTCCGGATCAGTTCCTGTGGATTGGAGGATAGCTAATGTTATCCAACTTTTCAAGAAAGGAGCGAGAGAGAAAACGGGGAATTACAGACCAGTTAGCCTGACTTCGGTGGTGGGAAAGATGCTGAAGTCAATTATTAAAGATGTAATAATGGGGCATTTGGATAGCAGTAAAAGGATTAGTCCAAGTAAACATGGATTTATGAAAGGGAAATCATGCTTGACTAATCTTCTGGAATTTTTTGAGGATGTGACAAGTAAGATGGATGAAGGGGTGCTAGTGGATGTAGTGTATCTAGACTTTCAGAAAGCTTTTGATAAGGTCCCACACTGGAGACTGGTGACTAAAATTAGAGCACATGGTATTGGGGGTAGAGTGTTGACATGGATAGAAAATTGGTTGGCAGACCGAAAGCAAAGAGTAGGAGTGAACCGGTCCTTTTCAGAATGGCAGGCAGTGGCGAGTGGAGTGCCACAAGGCTCGGTGTTGGGGCCGCAACTGTTTACCATATATATTAATGATTTGGAAGAGGGAATTAGGAGCAACACTAGCAAGTTTGCGGATGACACAAAGCTGGGTGGCAGTGTGAACTGTGAAGAGGATGTTAGGAGGTTGCAGGGTGACCTGGACAGGTTGAGTGAGTGGGCAGATGCGTGGCAGATGCAGTATAATATAGATACATGTGCGATTATCAACTTTAGCGGTAAAAACAAGGGGGCAGATTATTATCTCTATGGGGTTAGGTTAGGCAAGGGGGAGGTACAGCGAGACCTGGGTGTCCTTCTACAACGGTCACTGAAAGTTGGCGTGCAGGTACAGCAGGCAGTGAAGAAAGCTAATGGAATGTAGGCCTTCATAACAAGAGGATTTCAGTATAAGAGTAAAGAGGTTCTTCTGCAGTTGTATAGGGCTCTGGTGAGACCACATCTGGAGTATTGTGTACAGTTTTGGTCTCCTAATTTGAGAAGGATATCCTTGTGATTGTGGCAGTGCCACGTAGGTTCAGGAGATTGATCCCTGGGATGGCGGGACTGTCATATGTGGATAGATTGAAAAGACTAGGCTTGTATTCACTGGAGTTTAGAAGGATGAGGGGGGATCTTACACAAACATATAAAATTATAAAAGGACTGGACAAGCTAGATGCAGGAAAAATGTTCCCAATTTTGGGCGAGTCCAGAACCAGGGGCCACAGTCTTAGAATAAAGGGGAGGTCATTTAAGACTGAGTTTAGAAAAAACTTTTCAACCCAGAGAGTTGTGAATTTGTGGAATTCCTCTCCTCAGCCTCCTCGCCGAAGACTCTCAAGCCAAAGACTCTCACTTTTCTCACAGGGCACTTCCCTCACAAGGCCGCTGCCTCACTGCCGCTCCCTAAGAGCCGTCTTGCTTATATTGAGTTATATAAGTTATATAAAGTTATATGGAAGCATACATAGCAGCAGATGTCAACTATTTTACGTAATCATTATAAACATGTCCGAGACGCTACATCTTGAAAATATTTAGAAACATAGAATATAGGTGCAGGAGTAGGCCATTCGGCCCTTCGAGCCTGCACCGCCATTCAATATGATCATGGCTGATCATCCAACTCAGTAAGCCGTGGGAGGATGAGGAGGGGATTTGTGGGCCCGTCGACCTGCCTGGAGGTGAGTGTACGCCTGACTAGGCCATGGGAGGATGAGGAGGGGATTTGTGGGCCCGTCGACCTGCCTGGGGGTTAGTGTAGGCCTCACGAGGCCAGACTGGGCCGTGGGAGGATGAGGAGGGGATTTGTGGGATCGTCGACCTGCCTGGAGGTGTCAAGTCAAGACTTTTATTTCTATAGCACATTTAAAAAACAACTCTCGTTGGCCAAAGTGCTTTACATTGGTGTAAGAATAGACATAGAAACATAGACAATAGGAGCAGGAGTAGGCCATTTGGCCCTTCGAGCCTGCACCGCCATTCAATATGATCATGGCTGATCATCCAACTCAGTATCCTGTACCTGCCTTCTCTCCATACCCCCTGATCCCTTTAGCCACAAGGGCCACATCTCACTCCCTCTCAAATATAGCCAATGAACTGGCCTCAACTACATTCTGTGGCAGAGAATTCCACAGATTCACCAATCTCTGTGTGAATTTTTTTTTCTCATCTCAGTCCTAAAAAACTTCCCCCTTATACTTAAACTGTGACCCCTTGCTCTGGACTTCCCCACCATCGGGAACAATCTTCCTGCATCTAGCCTGTTCAACCCCTTAAGAATTTTGTACGTTTCTATAAGATCCCCCCCAATCTTCTAAATTCTAGCGAGTACAAGCCGATTCTATCCAGTCTTTCTTCATATGAAAGTCCTGACATCCCAGGAATCAGTGTGGTCAACCTTCTCTGTACTCCCTCTATGGCAAGAATGTCCAACCCCATAAAATACAGTCTACACATTATAATGTGTGTGTAACCTTTACCTGTAGCTGGAAAATAAGGGTGGCGAAATAGAGTGAGTTAGAGTGACAGCTGGGAGCTGGCAAAAGAAGGAGATATATGAGGGGTGGTGTAAGAATCTAGATATAAGACTGAAGCAAGGTCAGAAGTTAATGGTGGCGAGACAGAGAATGTCAGAATAGAAGATGGATTGATGCGAGAGGAATGCAGGATGCACCGATGTTTGCAAATAAAGGCTTTTCGTCTTCTTGAAGAATTCTCCGTGTCTGTGTCATCTTATCCAACTCTGAATCTTGTAAACACGACACACCGCATTAAAGGCTGCAGGCCGGCGGTCTGAGCCTTTCTTCTGGCCCGCCATGTTAGAAGTCCGTGCGGGGGAGGGCGAGATGCGACCAAGATAAAATACGTATCTCCGTCCAAGTGAGTGACTGGAAACGCTTTCCCCCCCATTCCCCCTTTTAAGGGTCAACAAACACTCCACATGGACTGCCAGTACCTAACATGGCTGCCCCGGGCATCACTCCCTTTTACTTCAATGGGAGTGCCAGCAGTCAAGATGGCCGCCTCCCTGGGATTCACCTCCCATTGACTTCAATGGAAGTTCCCTGACCAAAGATGGCCGCCTCCCTGGGCTTCACCTCCCAGTGACTTCAATGGAAGCGCCCTGACCAAAGACGGACGCCTCCCTGACCTCACCTCCCATTGACTTCAATGGAAGTGCCCTGAGCAAAGATGGCCGCCACCCTGGGCTTCACTTCCCAGTGACTTCAATGGAAGCGCCTTGACCAAAGATGGCCGCCTCCCTGGCCTCACCTCCCAGTGACTTCAGTGGAAGCGCCTTGACCAAAGATGGCCGCCTCCCTGGCCTCACCTCCCATTGACTTCAATGGAAGCGCCCTGACCAAAGATGGCCGCCAACCTGGGCCTCACCTCCCATTGACTTCAATGGAAGCGCCTTGACCAAAGATGGCCGCCTCCCTGACCTCACCTCCCATTGACTTCAATGTGCCCTGACCAAAAATGGCCGCCCCCTGGAGAGCAGAGGGAAAAGAGATATAGAGGGAGAGAGAGAAAGAGAAAGAAGGAGGGAGAGAGAGAGAAAAAAATGAAGGCTGCCAGTGTCGTGGTTTTAAGACTCCAAGTTTGGATAAGATGACACAGACACGGAGAATTCTTCAAGAAGACGAAAGCCTTTATTTGCAAATATTCAGCTGGAACATTCAGAGACGACACCACCTGCCCGTTCTCTAATTGCTCTCTGATCCACAGAAACAAGCAGCTTTTTATTGCACTCTTTCAGCCTTATCTCTGCTTCATTATCTTGCATGCTTGTACTCCTTTCGCATCAATCTATCTTCAATTCTAATATTCTCTGTCTTGCCACCATTATGTTTCCGACCTTGGTTCAGTTTTATTAAACTTTACATTTCCTCTCTTATCTCTTCCTCTCTTGCCGCCCTGAAATTCCACACTATTGCTTTTAATTTCCCAGCTATGTTTCAGCTAAAGCCAAGGTTAGACGACACCATTTTGTACTGTTACACACACCATTTTATATTGTTACATATTAGCTTATGTTTAATACAAGGATATAAATGTAAAAATAAGTAACTTGTTCATAACTTCCATATAACTTCCTCCTCTGAGACTCCACCGAGTCTCAAAAGACAAAGAAAACCACAAACACATCCCCCAGGTCTAATCACCCATAGAGCCCTAAAATGCAGGCTCATTTAATTAAGTTTGCTTAATGCTGTGTACTGTTCTCTCTCTGGGTCCGTGAGAAACTGGCCAAACCCCCCCCCCCCATTACGAGAGGCAGGAAAAAAGGATCCAGTTTCCCTTACAGACTTCGTTTAACATTTTCCTAACACTTCTTCTCCATCATAGTAGTATTCTATCACCGAGATCCACTTCCCTTGAGGGCCTGATTCGTCTTCACCCGTTATCATTGGCAGTTGCTTCACAGTAGCTTTCACCAGGAGAGACTTAATACAGGGGAAAACACAGCACAACATGATTGCCACTGCAAGTAGTACGACCCCAATCGTTAAACCAATTTTAATCAGCCATGCTCCCCAAACCCCCCAACATGCTCTTCAGCCACCCAAACAATTGATGTCTTAACCCTACGTTTCTTTTAACCTCACTCCTTATCCATGGCTTTAGTGAAAGACCCCTCCGGGCTAGTATTATTACATATGAAGGTGAAGCATTGTTCCCCAAACAAGACACATACCCCCCTTATTCTAATCTTATTTACACCAGTCTCATAGTCACTAATGTCTCCAAAAAACTCACATTATCTTAACCATATAATAATGACAGCAATGAAACAGGCCATCTCGGCCCTTCTAGTCCGTGCCGAACACTTACTCTCACCTAATTCCATCTACCTGCACTCAGACCATAATCCTCCATTCCTTTCCCGTCTACATACCTATCTGGATGCCCAGTTTATTTTTAAATGATAAAATCTAACCTGCCTCCACCACTTCCACTTCTCAAATCATGTCCTCTTGTTTGAATCTTCCCTACTCTCAATTGAAAAAGCTTATCCACGTCAACTCTGTCTATCCCTCTCATCATAACCTTCTGCGCTCCAAACAATAAAGACCTAACTTGTTCAACCTTTCTCTGTAACTTAGATGCTGAAACCCAGGCAACATTCTAGTAAATCTCCTCTGTACTCTCTCTATTTTGTTGACATCTTTCCTATAATTTGAAGACCAAAATTGTACACCATACTCCATAATTGGCCTCACCAATGCCTTGTACAATTTTAACATTACATCCCAACTTCTATACTCAATGCTCTGATTTATAAAGGCCAGCACACCAAAAGCTTTCTTTACCACCCTATCAACATGAGATTGCACCTTCAGGGAACTATGCAGTTATTCCTAGATCCCTCTGTTCATTCCTCAATTCGCTACCATTTACCATGTACGTCCTATGTTGATTTGTCCTGCCAAGATGTAGCACCTCACACTTATCAACATTAATCTCCATCTGCCATCTGCCATCTTTCAGCTCACTCTTCCAAATGGCCTAAATCTCTCTTTAGACTTTGAAAATCTATTTCATTATCCACACCACCTATCTTAGTATCATCTGCATGCTTACTAATCCAATTTACCACACCATCATCCAGATCATTGATGTATATGACAAACAATAGTGGACCCAACACGGATCCCTGAGGCACCCCACTAGTCACCGGCCTCCAACCTGACAAACAGACATCCACCATTACTCTCTGGCATCTCCAATTCAGCCACTGCTCAATCCATCTTGCTACTCCACCATTCCACGTGGAACCTTGTCAAAGGCCTTACTGAATTCCATATAGACAACATCCACCGCTTTACCCTCATCAATTTCCCTAGTAACCTCTTCAAAAATTCAAAAAGATTAGTCAAACATGACCTTCCAGGCACAAATCCATGTTGACTGTTCCTAATCAGACCCTGTTTATCCAAATGCTTATATATATTATCTTTAAGTATCCTTTCCATTAATTTGCTCACCACTGACGTCAAACAACGTTCTTATTAGAACTCTGCTCTTCCCTCACTTCTTTGTCCTCCTGTTCACTTACCTCAGGGCTATTATCTAGTCGTACCTGCGGGACAGCCCTCATGTAAGGATTGAAATGGTACCAGTTAGATCAACCTTCTACCTGAACTGCGGTGGGTGGTTCGGAAAGCTCATACATACACAATGTCTCCAGGTTTAAAGGGTCCTTCCTCCTGGTCCACCTCCAACTGCTTTTGTTTTACCTGTGCATAAATAGACTTGTATATTATAATTAACTGTTACATATACTTCTTAACTTCTACCTCTAACTGTTCCAAACTCGGTCCCTTGTAGGGACTTCTCCATTGTGCCACCTGCATAGGTCGGCCAGTAAGCATCTCATGTGGTGTCATGTGGGTTATTCCGTTAGTTTACATGCAACATCTCTTCAGTGCCGATGGCAGGGCATTGATCCAATTCAACTTTGTAGTTACACAAATCTTATTTATATTAACCTTCAATGTTCCATTTGTTCTTTCCACCATGCCCTGTGACTGCAAGTGTTACTCACCCAAATCTGTGTTTTACTCTAAGGGCCTGTAGCACCACCTTGACTACTCTGAATAAAAACAATCCGTTGTCAAAGCTGATTTCTGTTGGTCTACCAAACCTCTCGATTACCTCATTCATCAGCAACTTTACTACAGTCCTTGCACCTAAATCAATCCAAGCTTACCCTATACGTAATAACAGCTGATCATCTCCCAGATGCTGTTCTGGCTGCTTCGTCTGCACTTTGATTTCCCTTCTTATGTGCTTGGCATTTAATGACAGCTAGTGCCCCTGGCTTCATTATTGCCCTTATCAGGTCTGTACTTTATTGCTAACTTTTCATGGGGTCTCCGTTGCTTTCCTCAAAGCATTTCTGTTTCCCTACTGCTCCAAACATGTGACAGACCCCATGTACATATGCTTAGTCGGTATAAACTTCAGCTTTCTCACCTTCCCTCATGTCACTTGCTGCTCTTAAAGCCTTAATTTCTGCCAACTGAGCTAAGCAAGATTGCAGGCTTCCAATTTAATTACCTTAACGTCTAATTCATCCTGATGCACCACTTCAAACCCTGCATACTTGCTATTATGATCCCTTTAACAAGAAACATCCACAAGCAAAACCTTTTTGTCCTCTTCATTCAAAGGCTCTGACTGTAAAACATTTCTCCGACTTGTGTGTCCTTCTTCCTTCATTATTTTCCTTAATGACATCACAATTTCAACATACTTTCCAATCTAGTCTGAACTATATCCTTCAATAAACTTCAATTATCTCTTCAATTTGATCCTGCGCTATAGCTTTAACTTCTTTAGATATTACTCGTCCGGAATATTCTACCTGCTGCTGACAAAACAGCAACTCCTTCCTGGATACTTTATGACCTCTTATGCCATCTTTTCCAAGATAATTAAAATGTCTCTCACATTGCTTCTCACTTGTGGAACAAACCAACAAATCATCCACATACTGTATCAAATACTTTCTAAGGGTACACCTTCCAAATCTGCCTTTAACATCTGATTAAAAACATGGTGCTAGTATTTAAAACCCTGCCGCATCCAAGACTAGGTCTATTTAATACCTCTTCTTAATGTTCTTACCATAGCTATGTTCACCACTATCTTAATATAATTATTAGTATTTCCTGATTACCATACCTGTTCACATCCCCAACACACCTTATCCATTACCTGTCTTCTTACTAGCCTTTCTTGACCTCCTCCTTGAGATCCCTCCCTCCCTTGGGGACCCCAGTCTGGGCTTATATCCAGATTTATTTCACTCCTGATAGGGCATTTGAGGAAACGTTCCCCCAAATACATTTATTATTGGCATGGGATTCTCTGGCCCTTGTTTGGCTCTGTCATAGGACTCACTGTGTGTCGGTGCATTACTTATTTCAGTCTTTTCAACCAGGTCTGTTGTTATTGACAACATTGTCTTTCCTTTTTTCACGCTCTTTCTTTTTGAGCTCTTCAAGTTACATTTGCATCATTTTTCTCTGCACCTCTTCCTGCTGGTCTGCAAGTCTTTGTCCTATCTGCGATATTTCTCGACCTCATTGACCAAATGATCGCTGAATCGGGGTTGGGAAATAGATGACAATCCCACCACCTCCTCCATTCTAGACTTGACTTTCGGAGGAATGACATCCACCACAGTGGTTCAGAATATAGTGTTCATTATCTGGTTGCCTTCAATTTCTTGTTCAGTTTCAAGTCTCCACCTTTTCAGCTGGTTCTCCAGATAGGCTGCTGGATTATTTGCCTCTCCCAGTGGATCTCCCCTTTATTCCTTGGGGCCCACCTTAAGTGGGTAACATTGTCTGAGGGCCTGCCATACCCTCTGCCTGACTGTGTCAAACAGCATGCCATTGTTTATTGCATTGTTCACAGCATTTGTATACCAGCCATCTTCAGTAGTTCTGTCAGTTTAGTGGTTCCTATCACTTTCACCAGCAGTGCCTTTAAATCTCCATAGCCAATAATCATCCCGCATTCTCCTCCTCCAGAGCCCTAATCCATTTCCTGCCCCATCAGGAATATTGGGGAAGGTATTTTTTTAGCCCTTTCAGTTTATGGGTGCCCCAAAGGATAATCTGTGTCTGTCCTGCTCTTTTCTTTTTAAAGCAGTCTCATCAATTTATCCCTCTGCTTTCCACTTTAATCCTTTCTGGTATGCCTTCTTTCTTATTCTAAACTCAATTTCTTGCTTCTCAGATATTCTAGCTTCTTTGCAAATGCATTCACCTTTATTTTAAAATCTTCCACTGACTCCTCCTGATATATTACTTTCACACCTTTCGTTTCCTACTTCTGTTACCTCCTCACTGCCTCTCTCTCCTTTCTTTCTAAACTGCCTATGTGCATCTAATTCCTTTCCTATCAACTTTTCCCACCTTTCCAACTTATCTGTGGTCATATAATTCATAATTAACACTTCCATCTTGTCACACACTTATCTTGAAAGTGCCTTCCTTGGGCCACTTCCTCACAACTTTTTCTTAAAATCTCAGCAAACAATCATTACCCTTCTCCAACCATAATGTTTACCATAAAACAACAAACCATAAAAGCTGGTCATGTTTCAACAATTAACTTATTTCCAATTATTTCAATCCATTCTCACCACTATTGCTAATAACAATTTTCCAAATTAACTTTACTGAAAAGAAATATAACAGAAACATCAGAAAAACCAAGCAACCTACATTTTCCAACTTTCCCCTTTTAAGTTACCAGGATACAAAGTGTTAAACGTTACCTTACAGCCGTTCGTACCCTTCCCCATTGCTTACAATCTCTTATAGGACTTATCACATATATGAACTTTCTCATTCATTCAAAACCGTTTTTTACACACAAATCACATTCGTTCCATTCTTACTTCAAAGAAATTATGCAATTTTCTACACAGATTAAAGTTTATATAAACACATTAACATTTATATAATTCTTATCTCCCTTTTAAGTTAAAGTAGGAACGTCTAATCCCCTATCAGTCAGGTACCTGAGCGCTGTGATTGGACATTGATTCAGATCATGATTAGTCAGACTCACCGTCACTCAAATTCTAACCACACCCCAATAAGATCACAACCAATCAAAATCCTTGTCACTCAACATCTGACCACACACCACTCCCATTAATTTCCAGACAAAGAAAGCACATTTTGTCCTTAACTTCAGAAAATGGGTTTCTTGCACAAAACTTCATGGATTTTGGTGTGATATATTTGATATATTTACTAGTTTATTTAAGATAAAAATGGAACCTAATATGGAAATGATTATCTTCGGAGTAATAGGAGATGGAAACAAATTAAATATATCCCAAATTTCATTTTTTAATTATGGTTTAATAACAGCAAAAAACCTCATACTTAAATTTTGGAAAAATGCTACTATACCAACACTCAAAATTTGGATTGGTAATATGCTGGAAACTGCCCACTTGGAAGAAATGAGACTCCTCCTAATAGATAAACAAGACCAATTCTTAACGAGTTGGTCTCCATTTATTGACCTTCTGGATTCATGTGGTGCAATAGTATTGTAAAATTTAAAAAAATTGGGTTTGGGCGAAAAATGATTAAGAATATAAAAAAGCATCGACTTGTGGCGAGGGAGAATCTCCTTTCTGCTTCACTTTCTTACTTATTTCTTTTCTTTACTTCACACTCACTAGACTTTTCTTTACTCTTCACTACTTCTTTCTTTCTCATTTCTTTCAACAACAAAAAAAAAGGAAGTTGTACATAAAATGTTTTAATAATTCTAGGAACCTGTAAAAAGGTACCACCAAAATGTAATGTACTTACTTCTAATAAATTAAATATTTTTAAAAAAATAAAAAAAATAAAAATACTTCAGAAAAGGGAGTCTGACAGACCAAGCAGCAGAAAGTATGCAGCAAATTTATCTCCACAAACAGTTAAGAAACTCAGTCCTTACACGCCCTCCTTCCTTGTAGTCACTATATTTGTCAAGTCAAACTGTAATGAAAGGTATTACCTGCCTCCAAGTTAAAGGGGGAGGAGTATTATGTATGTAACATAATTGGTGTTACCGGGCTCCAAGTTAAAGGGGGGAGGAGTGTTAAGTATGGGATGATTAGGATAAGTAATTGGTGTCTTGTGATGTCTGCGGCAAGTACGCAGGAGCAAAAAAAGACAAGGTGGCGTCCTGCAGTAAAGAAGCTTGGATGATTCCTCCCGTGTCCCAGGCTTTATTCAAGACTGTTCAAAGCATCCGAATACACAACAATTGGGGACGAGGATAAAAAGAACGAAGATAAGAACAAGGCCAGCAAGAAGAATCGAAAACAAAAGTTAAAAATAGTAGTATTTGGAAACAAGTGGAACAGCACCAAGCCAAATGGTTTTGAATTGGCGGCAAAAAGAAAAAAGGTAGGAACAGAGAAGCGGAGATAAGCCGAGTTCCGCCCGGGGCTTTAAAAAAGGGCACACAGCACCGGAAGCGAGGAAAAGACGGAAGTTGACTTGCGGCTAAAAACTTGAACAGTATAATCTAAGAGACTGTCCTAAAAACTGCCGCGATCGCCAGCGAAGGCATGCAGGACTGATTATCTACAGCACCCGATTGGCAGCCAGTTTTTCACCTGCTAAAAGACTAAACTGTTAAATACCTTAAGACCTACAACATCCAAATGCCTTCAAAGTAATGGCTGAAGCAATAAATCAAGTGAAACTGTCAATTAATTGCTGAATCTGCCAAAATAAAAGGAGATAAAAAATGCAAAAGAAGTGGTTTGGTCATTGAGTGAAATCCAGTTCATCATTTCGGGGTGGATGAATCAGATCCCTTTCAAGCGGGGAATCTGCACAAAAACATTAGAAGCATTGACTGTGAAAAACTGCTGTGACCAGGAGATCTGGAAACCTGGAAAAGAGACAGTTAAGTCAAGATAAATGATGGCTGATGAAGTTACTGGAAAGTCAGCTGAGCAGCTCAAGGTGGAGAGGACAACAGCAAAACGGGCATTCTCTCGTCTTGTTAATAATAATAATAATAATTCATTTTATTTACTGGCGCCTTTCTAAAACCCAAGGACACCTTACAAGGCATAGAATCACAAAAATACAAAACACATAATCGGAGTAAATTAAATATAAAAACACCACAGTACACAAATCAAGGACAGAATTCAAGTACAAAAGCACAAAAAGAAAATAAGAAACACAATTTGGATCACAACAGCATCATTAGGAACCATAAAGAAATGTCTGAAGAGGAGCTCAGGAACAATTTCAACAAACTCATGCAAGAGGCCGAAAAAGTCATGGAAGCCAATGACGATGTGGAGGCTGGACTCATTGCAGAGCTGGAGGCGGAGCTGGACGCAGATGAGGAAGCTGTGTTAACTGAACAGCAAAAAGCCAACCTGGCAAAGACTGCAAAGGAGTGTGAGTCGAAACTGAAAGAGGTCAAAGGGCTCATCCAGGACACTCTATGGGCAAACTTTGGAAATGTTGAATTATCCACCTCACTACAGACAGCAGAAGGTGCATGTGAACTTGCTGCTGCCACCGCACCATCAAATAGCAACCAAGAAGCATATGAATTCATGCTTAACCACCTGCAGAAACTGGTAGAGACTGCAAAGGAGACGTACAGTCGGTGGAAACGTTGGGTCCCTCTGGATGAGCAAGAGAGCTTCCAGAAACACCTAAGAACACTCGAGCTTCTCGTCCCCAAGCTGGTTTCCAGGAACGCTGACTTCATACAGGCAAGAATAAAGAAGGACGCTGAAGGATTAGCACAAGCGGCGAATGCTTTCAATTATCCTTCACCAGCCATCAGACTGAGACCCACGGCCCTTCCTAAGTTTACTGGAAACAAGCGTGACTTTTATAGATGGAGGAAGGATTGGGAAGCACTGCAAAAGCAAGGTGAACCCACTGGATCAAATGAGGTGATGAAAGGTTCAATTGCTGGACAGTCTGGAGGACAAAATTACAAGAGACCTCCGCCTCACAAGTTATAACACTGCAGATGATATCTTTCGTGTCCTAGAGAACCGGTTTGGAAATCAAACAGCTATTGCTATTGAGACAGTGGAGGAGCTTCAGAGAATCCCACCTGTCAGAGGACATCAGCCACGTAAAATAGTGGAATTAATTCAAGCTGTGGAAAAGGCGCTTAAGGACTTGAGCGATCTCGGAGACACAGGCGCTATTAAAAATCCACTGATGACAAAATCAATTGAAACCAAGCTTCCAGAAACCCTCAAAAAGGAATGGCTGGTTTATGTAGCTGACAAGAAGAATGCTGTAGCACCAGAGAAACGGTTTGACAGTCTCTTGTCATTTCTCAAAGAGCAGGAGAGCATATACGAACAGCTCGAGCAAATGAGGGACGAGGAGCCGAGTAGAAAGGAAACTCGGACTGAACCAAGACATGCCAGAACCAAGTCTACCAAGTCAGGAAATTACCACACAAGTTGTGTAGTCTGTGGTGACGAAAAGCATAAAAGAAAGCTGTACTTCTGCAAGCAGTTTCGAGGGCTAAAGCTGACAGAGAAAAGAGCTGCAGTAAAGAAGTTGGGAGCATGCAAAAAGTGTCTTGAAGTTCATGATGATGGTTCATACTGCAAACCTGCATATCTGTGTACAAATCTGATCTGCAAGGATGAGCAGACTCCTGAGCATCATTATTATCTGTGCCCCAATTATGAGATGAGGAAAAGCAGTGTGGATCACAGAAGGAGTAAATTTGGTCCAGAGGAAGGTAAAGGGAAAAAGAAATATACAGTGGACCAAGAGGAGTTTTTTTAGCAAACTTCCACCACAGTTGGCAAAACAATGCCGAGACGTGTTCTCCAAAACTGCATCAAGAGCCTTCAACACTGTAAAGCATCAGCCAAGCCTCCTAAAAGAAGGTGGACTGCAAGAGCACCCAGTGATTATGATGCTTCTGGAGGTCGTAGCAAATGCTGGACAAAAGGTTGGGACATTAATTGACTTGGCTTCAGATACCAACTACATAACACAAGGCTGCGAGTAGACTGAACCTTAGGAGTGAAGACATCACGCTTATCGTCCATGGAGTTGGGGGGGATGAAGGTCCACGTAGAGACGAGGCGCTACCTTCTAAAGATCCGAGTGAAGACTCCCAAGGGCACACTCAAGTCGCACCAGTTAGTTTGTTATGGATTGGACAGCATTGCAGATGTTCACAAAAATGTGACACCACAGCAGCTGCAAAAGTTCTTTCCAGACGTCCCACTTGAGGAACTTGTGAGACCAAAAGTGATACATTTGCTCATAAGCCATAGAGAAGGTCAGCTAGCGCCTCAGAGGATTAGAACTGTTGGAGATCTCATTCTGTGGGATGGACCACTGGGAAAGACTGTTGGAGGGTGTCATCCTGAGCTGTTTGAGAAGCCCACATGTCCAAAACACACTTCGCAAGATCAATGAGAGCAGCTGCTTTAAAGTATGAGGAGCTCACTGACGCAGTCCCTGAGGAATTTTCACCAAACGAACAGGTCGCCGTCAAAGTCCAGAAGTCACGTACATCAACAGCCAATCGGGACTTCTTGGATTGGTGGAAGTGGGATAGCATTGGAGCAGCATGCGAGCCAAAGTGCGGGGGTTGCCGCTGTGGAAACTGCCAGCCAGGCGGAAAAGAAATGACTCTTGCTGAAGAGAGAGAGCTCGAAGTGGTAAGGGAAGGCCTCACCTACGTAACAGGAGACGTCACAGTAAAGACCCACATTGGTTCGAAGACCCAGTTTCTCTACCAAATAATAAAAGGACAATGGAAGCCACATTTATCAGGACGGAGAGGCAGCTATCCAGAGAACCTGAATGGAAAAGTGCCTACACAGCTCAGGTGCACGACATGGTGGACCGAAAGGCTGCAATCAAATTGTCCGAAGACATGATTGCAAACTGGGAGGGCCAGTGTGGTATGTGAGTCACCTAATTGCTCCAAACCCCCACTCTGTCACGACCCCAGTGAGACTAGTGTGAAACAGCAGCCAAAAGTGCAATGGTGTCAGCTTAAATGATTTGCTGATGAAAGGTCCAGACGTCCTCAACCAAATTCGCGCCGTCCTCCTCAGATTCAGAGGCGGAATCTAAGCTGCTCTGGGAGACATATAGAAGATGTATAACTCAGTCTGGTTGGAGGACCGCGAAGTACACTTACACAGATTCCTCTGGCGAGATTCCGAGGACGAGGAGCTGGGAGAGTATGCTATCACAAGAGTGAACATCGGAGACAAACGTGCGGGGTGCATTGCACAGTTGGCAATGCGAGAGACTGCTAATCTTCCTTCTTTTACCCACCTCAAGGATGAGCAGCGAGTACTCCAGAAAGACAGCTATGTTGACGACATCCTCACATCTCACAACAGCCTCGACCAGTTGAGAATCATCACAGCAAATGTGGAACGAATCCTGAAAGCTGGTGGGTTTCAGCTCAAGCCTTGGGTTCTGTCTGGCCAAAGTGGGAGGAAAGAGGACAGTGATACTTTAAAGAAAAGCAGAACAAAAACCATGATCCTACCAAACCAAATGCATGATGATGATAACAAGGCACTTGGTCTGGGCTACATTGTTGAAGAGGACATGCTCCACGTTATGGTGGGAATCAATTTCTCCAAGAGAAAGAAAAGGATGCGGCTTGGTCAAGGCCTCCTACAAGAGCAAATCAAAACTCAGACGCCAAATCCGCTAACAAGAAGAGAGCTTCTCAGCCAGGTAGCAGGGCTATATGACCCCATCGGCATAGTGGCTCCTGTTAAGCAAAAGGGAGCGATTTTAGTACGCAGAGCTTTCCAAGAAGCAAAAGAGGGAAGCTGTTCGGTCAGAGACACATGGGACATGGCACTCTCAGATGGACTCAGGGAGGATGCAATTAAGCTCTTTGAAGAGTACGTACAACTTGGAAAAGTCAAGTTCGTCAGGGCACTGACTCCCTCTTGCTCCGCAACTGAACACTTGGGGATCACCTTTTCTGACGGAAGTGAGCACACCTACGGGGCAGTGATGTACCTGAGATGGGATTCAGACCATGGCCCAATTGTCAGACTTGTGGAATCCAAGGCCAAGTTAACTCCCTTGGACCACAGAGGAGACGCTGTTAAAGCAG
Organism: Malacoraja senta; assembly: GCA_038087875.1. Taxonomy (NCBI): domain Eukaryota; kingdom Metazoa; phylum Chordata; class Chondrichthyes; order Rajiformes; family Rajidae; genus Malacoraja; species Malacoraja senta. The sequence continues at coordinate 19,799 of JAXLNO010003216.1, forward strand.
AGATGTGCGGAGCAGTGTTCGCCTCACGCTTAAAGAAGTATTTCGAGCTACACAGTCGAATTCAAGTGGAGAAGTGGTATCATCTTGTGGATAGCCAAACAATCCTTGGTGCAATACAGCGAGAAAGCTACGGATTTCAGACATTCTTCGCCAATCGGATTGGAGAGATTCAAACAAGCACCAACATTCAGGACTGGCGGTGGATTCCTGGCCCACAAAACATCGCTGATGTAATCACCAGAGGTGCCAGCCCTCAAGATCTTGATCAGTATTCGGAGTGGCAAAATGGACCGAAGTTCCTGGTATTGCCTGTGAGTGAGTGGCCAATAAAATCAGCTAAAGAACTGGCTGCCACTGCCAGAGAGAACATCAACAAGTTACAGAAGAAAGCTTTTGTTGCAGCACTATCAAGAGCCAAAGCAGAGAAACAAGAACCGGAACCAACAAACCCAAAGAGACCACCTGCAGGGTCAGCTATTCAAAACCTTGTTGATGTCAAGCGGTTCAGCATTCTAACTCGACTGATCAAGACAGTCGCATGGATTTGGAGAGCAGCGAAGAGGTTTCTTTGCAAGGAAAAAACCCTAAACGATCCAAAGTGGGAGGCCATCTCTTTGACAGGAGTCATTACAGTAAGAGAACGAGAAAATGCTCTAAAAAACATTTTTGTGCTGCGCAATTGGGCACAACTTTCCCAAGCACCACAACAGATCGACTGGTAGCCTATAAAGACCAAGATTCTGGGCTGAAGGAGAATTGCTCAAAAAGTCGTTGATCACTGCATAATCTGCAAGAAAGCAAAGGCAAAGAAATGTCAACAAGTAATGAGTGATCTGCCGCCTGAAAGAACTGAACCTGCTGCTCCTTTTGAGTTTACAACAGTAGACCTTTTTGGACCCTACCACGTACACGATGACGTCAAGAAGAGGGTAAAACTCAAAGTCTGGGGAGTTGTCTTCTGCTGTATGGCCAGCAGAGCCATCCACACAGAGTTAGTCAACACCTTTTCAAGTGAAGGGTTTCTGATGGCTTATCAAAGATTCACAGCAATCCGTGGGCACCCCAAGAAGATCTGGTCAGAACCAGGCACTAATTTTATTGACGCAAAACCAGTCTTAGAGGAACTATATAGGTTTTTGGACAACCTGGACAGAGCAGCTTTGGAGGAGAACGCAGCTAAAAATGGAACAGAGTGGATGTGGAAAATCCATCCTGCTGATTCTCCACACAGAAATGGCGCTGCGGAACCTGCAGTGCGTATTGTGAAGAGAGCGCTCCAAAGTTTTGGAAAAGAATCGTCACTCAGTTATAGTGAGTTTCAGATAGCTCTTTACATGGCAACCAACCTGGCAAATGAACGTCCAATCGACGCCAGGATACAAAGCCGGGAAGACTGCGTTCAGTACATCACACCAAATACTCTTCTGCTTGGCCGAGCATCTCAGTGCGGAGACGTCAAGACTTTTGACTTTTCCAGCTACCCCTACAAAAGACTTAGAACAATGCAGTCAGAAGTGAACAAGTTTTGGAAGAGCTGGAGCCAACTCGCTGGTCCTAACTTGTTTATAAGGAGCAAGTGGCACACCACTCAGAGAAATGTCACTGCCGGAGACATTGTCTGGTTAAGTGACCAAAATGCACTGAGGGGGCAATTCAAGCTGGGCAGAGTCGTCAGCTCCAATCCAGACCGCAAAGGCATCGTGAGAGATGTTAATGTACGGATCTTTCCAAGTTACTCCATTCCTCTGACAAAGGCTTTGAAGGGAAGAGCAAGGCATTTCACTCAGGGGAAGGAGTGGATCCAAGCCACGATTGTTCACAGGGATGTTAGGCGGCTGGTTGTCTTACTTCCAGTAGAAGAACAAGACAGAAATGCATCAGGAGATCAAGTTCAAATCTAGACTTCAAAGTTTGACTTTAAAGCGTCGATCTCCCAAGTGGTTCCATTGGAAGATCGAGTGGGAGGTGTCAAGTCAAACTGAAATGAAAGAACAGGTGCAGAGATATGGCAAATTGAAATCACGAGACAGTGATTAAAGTGGGCGGAACCCCAGCCTGCCGAGGTCTGCCCGGGGCTTTCAAAAGGGCACACAGCACCAGAAGCCAAAAAAGAAGACGGAAGAGACTTGCGGGCGGCAAAACTTGAACAGTAAATCAAAAGAACTGTCCGGAAGAGACTGCCGTGATAGCCAGAAAAGGCAAGCAGGACTGATTTTCTACAGACCCGATTGGCAGCCGGTAAGGACTGAACTCTAAATGAACTGAGCCAAAAACTGCAGCCCCAGAGACTCTGTTTAACCCTTTAATATCTGAGAAACTTGTCTGGCTAACGTGTTGATTGAGAAAGTTTGAAATATGTGTGTGTTAGTTTAAATAATTGCATAAAAAAAATATGATAAAATGTGTTAAAAAACAGTAAAGATTCATATGATATTAAGCTAAAGAAATTGGTAACAGTAATGGGCATTATCTGTATTTTTCATTTAATGAAATGTGAAAATTATTTTAAAAAACAAAATGGCTGCTATGAGTTGGAATGTTAGAACATGTAATTTTCTGTTATTTATATTTGGTTACAGTAATGTGTATATTTTTTGCCTTTGTGTCTGAAGGTTTTTCACCTGGTAAAGACTAAAACTGCTAAAAACTGCTAAAGACTAATCTGCCAAAATAAAAAGGTGGAAAAGAAGTGTTTGGTCTGAGTGAATCCAGTTCATCATTTCGGGGTAGATAAATCAAATCCCTTTCAAGCAGGGAATCTGCAAAAACATTAGAAGACTTGACAGAACCCCCCTCCCCCTCCCCAACCAACACAGCCAGACCCTTCTACAGCCACTCCTCCCCATTCACCACTTCACACCTACTTAAAGCAAGATTGCAGTCTGAAAAGACTGGACCCTTTCCCACCCACTCATCTCCAATCACCACTTCACACTCAATTACATAGAAACATAGAAACATAGAAATTAGGTGCAGGAGTAGGCCATTCGGCCCTTCGAGCCTGCACCGCCATTCAATATGATCATGGCTGATCATCCAACTCAGTATCCCGTACCTGCCTTCTCTCCATACCCTCTGATCCCTTTAGCCACAAGGGCCACATAGGATTACCTATCCCCTCCGTGCTGCACAACATCACTTCTCCATCATCAACGATAACAATAAGAGGTGGAAAAGCGGGAAATGTCTAGGACCAGACAATGTTTCCCCCTCTACTCACAAACTCTTTGAATCACTTCCCTCTGGAAGGCGACTCCGGACTGTCAAAGCTGCCACAGCCAGACACAAAAACAGCTTTTTTCCCCATGAGTAGTAGCTCCACTCAATAACCAAAAATCTGTAGCCTCCTTTTGCTCTGGTATTTTATTTAATTCACATGTTTAATCGATAATGTTTTATTATTAACATTTAATGTTTTATGTGTCATTCCTAACTGTCACTGTATGCCGTTGTCACTTGTGGGCAGAGCACCAAGGCAAATTCCTTGTACGTGAATACTTGGCCAATAAACGTATTCATTCATTCATTCAGTCATTCATTAAGACAATCCTACACCCTCCAGGGACATTTTTTTTACATTGCTCTCCCGGTCTCCTGGTCACACGGGTAGATCGATCGCAGTCTTTTTAAGAGGTACAGCATGGAAATAGGCCCTTCGGCCCACCGGGTCCGCGCCGACCAGCGAACCCCGCACATTAACACTATCCTACACCCACTGGGGACATTTTTCTTTATATTACACTCCCAGTCTCCTGGTCGCAGCCGTCCGTCAGGCAACAGGAAATCCATCCCCATTGGCCCCCTCATAGGTATCGACACATCGACCCATGCTAATAATTTCCCTCGCAAACTGTGCACCTCAAACGGCAGTACTATTAAATATGCTCCCTTACGAGTGTATAATCATGAAGCAAATCGACGGACATCATGAACCAGAACACTGATTCACATTAACAATATCCACCGCAAACTGTGCACCTCAAACGGCATTGGACGCAGCGAGTGAAAAAATTCGTGAACCAAGTAGCAGAATTCATGAACCAAAAGGAGAACTCGTGAACCAAGTGGTAGAATTGATGAACCAAGTAACTAACTCATTAACCAAATGGGCGAATTGATGAACCAAATGGCGAACACATGAACAAGCCGAGGAATTAACGAACCCAATGGCGAACTCATGACCCAAGTGGGAGAATTCATGAACTTAGCCGTTCAAGTGGGAGAATTCATGAACTTAGCCGTTCAAGTGGGAGAATTCATGAACTTAGCAGCTAACTCATGAACTAAACGGGAGAATTGATGAAGCAGCCAAGTACCAGACCCTCCGTGTAGCAATGTTACAAAATTTTGAGATTTAAAAAATAAAGTCTGCAATTTATCCCATCAGATAAAGTATAAAAATAAGTTTAATTTGACACCTAATTCACTTTCATATCTTCAGTATTAAAAAAGTTATGGCCATTTTCATACTCGGAAATTAGCATCTTGTTCCCTATTGCTTTTCCATTGACTTAACACAAAAGCTGTGATCGAGGACAGTCAAAAGCCCATAACTTTCTTAAAAATTAAGAGAACTGAAAGAAATTTTCAGTTATTATAGATTGAAGCATTCTGAAACAAATATGAAACAATCTTACTTAGAAGACATGAAATTAAAGCATATCATTAGTTAGTTACCTAATTGTAGCTAATTACAAAATTCAATTACTAGATCTAAACATCTATCAATTTCTTAAGAATAGATTAACATTTTTAAATAGCCTAAGTGTCCAAATAACATTCACACAAGAATTCACAATATAACATAATTTTTGAATCTCATTGTCATGGATTTACAGGCCAAATGGAAGGAATTGAATGTTTAATACCTGTAAATTAATGGGCATTTATATCATCTTGCGAGTGAGGTTTTCTGGAACGCGATCTTTTGGAACGTACATTTGCGATGAATTTAACCCTGTATCGGCATGAAAAATACTGCCGTTAGTTCGAGGAATAAAATCACCGTTTCGCATGAAAAAATGTGAATTAAAGGCTTCTTATGTAGCACTTTCATACATTAAAATTAACCACTTTCGTTTACCTGTCCCGTACGTGAAATCCGTCCCCGTTGTCGGCGCTGACGGCTTTAGGAGCTGCTTTTAAAATAACTCCAGCGCTGACATTGTCGATTTAATTAAAATAAAAAATACACAAAACGCCCCTAGGAACGATTTTTCAGCAAACGCTTGTACTCCAACGAAATATAATACAGGACAAGGTAGGAGAAACCCACGTTTTAACCCCGCCCCCAGCTTAAAGGCGCCCAAATCGCGCACACGGCCAGTGGCAGAATTACAGCGCCGGTGAAGGTAAGTATTGTAACATACCTACTCCGTGCACTGTCCGATCGGGGATTTCCAGCTGGAACTTCCTGGCCTGCTTCTTGCCCCAGCTCCACGAACGACACCCGCCCCGCAGGGTGGACGGCCCAGGCTGGTCTCCACAGATTCCATAAACCTAACCCTGTAACCCCTAACGTGGTCAAACACCAAACCCTAACGTGGGGCAGAGCCGACGGTAACACGCCGACGCCCAGCACTACGCCCGCTGGCAAGGTCTGGGCTGCAGCTCCCCACCCACCGCGCTGAGCGAGGGGAATTCATGAACCAAGTGGGAGAATCGCTATACAACACGGATCACTAACCAGTGGGGAGAGTTGGCGGGAGTTGGCCCGGTAGTCAGTCCGGATTTGTCGCACGAAGGCCCCGCGCAAGGCCACAAATCACATCCTCATGGAGGGGGACTCGTGAACCATGTCCGGGACTGCCCGTACCAGAAATGCGATTTGCTGGTCGGCGGTAGTCGGACCGGTAGTCCTGCCGGGAAAGTGGCAACGCGGACCGGCAGAGGGCCACAAATCGGACCTCACCTACTTCCAGTGGCAAGTCGTTAACCGGCGGCGGGCAACAAGTAGTGGCGGGCGGGCAGGTGTCCGGAAATCGTTCCGAAAATGGGGCCACTCCGCCGGTGTGAGGGAGTCAATCTCAACCTCATCTGGGCACCGTGAACCAGTACACGGACCCACTTTAACAATTTCCCCCGCAAGTTGAGCACCTCCAACCGCAGTACTTTTAAATATGTTCCCTTACGAGTGTATAATCACGAAGGAAACCGACAGGCATCATGAACCAGTACACCGACGCACTTTAACAATTTCCCACGCAACAGGAGGTTGGGGTTGGACAGGCTAGATGCAGGAAGATTGTTCCCGATGTTGGGGAAGTCCAGAACAAGGGGTCACAGTTTAAGGATAAGGGGGAAATCTTTTAGGACCGAGGTGAGAATTTTTTTTTCTTTTCACACAGAGAGTGGTGAATCTGTGGAACTCTCTGTCACAGAAGGTAGTTGAGGCCAGTTCATTTGGCTATATTTAAGAGGGAGTTAGATGTGGCCCTTGTGGCTAAAGGGATCATAGGGTATGGAGAGAAAGCAGGTACAGGATACTGAGTTGGATGATCAGCCATGATCGTATTGAATGGCGGTGCAGGCTCGAAGGGCCGAATGGCCTACTCCTGCACCTATTTTCTATGTTTCTACGTATAGCCGATGACATTAACAATTTATCCCGCATCATGAACCAGTACACCGACCCACATTAGCAATTTTCCCCGCACACTGCTCCTCAAACGGCAGTACTTTTAAATATGCTCCCTTACGAATGTATAATCACGAAGCAAATCGACGGGCATCATGAACCAGTACACTGAATCACATTAACATTATCCCACGCAAACTATGCACCTCAAACGGCAGTACTTTTAAACATATTCCATTCTTCTTCCGGTTCCCTGGCCGTACGCACGGGTAGATCGCTCTCAGTCTTTTCTGTTTAAAGAGATACAGCACGAAAACATGCCCTTCGGCCCACCAGGTCAGCACCGAGCAGCGATACTATGTTACACCCACGAAGGGCATTTTTGTTTACATTTACAAGCCAATTAAGCTACAAACCTATGCCAGTATGAGAATAGGTTGAGATCGTTTTGGCCCCAAGGCATTCGCTTCACCAGATGAGTGCCAGCTATCCCGAGGGAACCTTCGGATGGAACCAGCTACCGACCCCTATTAGCAAATTCCCCCGCAAATTGTGCACCTCAAACGGCAGTACTTTTCAATATGCTCCCTTACGAGTGTATAATCATAAAGCAAATCGACGGACATCATGAACCAGTACACCGACCCACATTAACAATTTTCCACGCAAATTATGCACCTCCAACGGCAGTACCTCTAAATACGCTCCCTTACGCGCCTTTGCGGTTGCAGCTCCTAGACTGTGGAACAGCACCCCCCTTCCCATCAGAACTGCCCCCTCCATCGACTCCTTTAAGTCAAGACTAAAAACTTATCTATACTCCCAAGCCTTTTTTGACGTCCTCTGAGCGAGGGCTATATGTATATAGTTTGTTTGTTTATACTATTCTTACTCTACTCTACTTCCTGAGAAGATTACGGTGAGTCGGTTTGTCAAGGAAGACTCTCTCTAACTTCTACAGGTACACAGTAGAGAGAATGCTGACCGGTTGCCTCGTGGCTTGGTTCGGCAACTTAAGCGCCCTGGAGAGGAAAACACTACAAAAAGTAGTAAACACTGCCCAGTCCATCATCGGCTCTGACCTCCATTCCATCGAGGGGATTTATCGCAGTCGCTGCCTCAAAAAGGCTGGCAGCATCATCAAGGACCCACACCATCCTGGCCACACACTCATCTCCCTGCTACCTTCAGGTAGAAGGTACAGGAGCCTGAAGACTGCAACAACCAGGTTCAGGAATAGCCACTTCCCCACAGCTATCAGGCTATTAAACCTGGCTCGGACAAAGCACTGATTATTAATAACCCATTATCTGTTATCTGCACTTCATCAGTTTATTTATTCATGTGTGTATATATTTATATTATGATATATGGACACACTGATCTGTTTTGTAGTCTATGCCTACTATGTTCTGTTGTGCTGAAGCAAAGCAAGAATTTCATTGTCCTATCAGGGACACATGACAATAAACTCACTTGACTTGACTTGTAAAGCACTTTGGCCAACGAGAGTTGTTTTTTAAATGTGCTATATAAATAAATGTGACTTGACTTGACTATATCATGAAGCAACTCGACAGGCATCGTGAACCAGTACACCGACGCACTTTAACAATTTCCCACGCAACACCGATGACATTAACAATTTATCCCGCAGACTGAACCAGTACGGAATTTATCCTGTATTCTGAACCAGTACACCGACCCTCAAACGGCAGTACTTTTAAAATATGCTCCCTCCCCCGTGTATATCATGAACCAAATGGACAGACACCATGAACCAGAAGACCGATGGACATCAAGAATTTACCATTGTGAACCAGTGAACTGGGAACTAGTACACCGAGCCACGTTAACAATTTCCAACGCAAACCGTGCACCTCAAACGGCAGTACTTTTTAAAATATGGTCCCTCGCCCGTGTATATCATGAACCAAATCAACAGGACGTCAACCAAAAATCACCAATTCTGTCCGGGGCAATTCGTTGACCGACTAGGCCGTGGCTGGGTGAATGATGAGGTGGGCCCGGGTGCGGGCGGCACTGCACACAAAGGGCAGCGGGACAGGTGACTTTGAAACCCTGTGCACAAACACGAGTACAGGTCCAGACCCTTCGAATGCTCCTCATACATTAACCCAATCACCCCGGGAATCAATCTCGTAAACCTCTTCTGGACCCTGCACTAGTCAGAGTGATACAGAGCGGAAACACGCCCTTCCTTCAGCCCAACTTGCCCACAACGGCCAACGTGCCCCAATAAACTAGTCATAGAGTGATACAGTGTGGAAACAGGCCTTTCTTTCAGCCTAACTAGCCCACACCGCCCAACATGCCCCATCTACACTAGTCACAGAGTGATACAGCGTGGAAACAGGCCCTTCTTTCAGCCCAACTTGCACACACCACCCAACATGCCCCATCTACACTAGTCACAGAGTGACACAGGGTGGATACTGGGTCTTCAGCCCAACTTCCCCACAACGGCCAACATGCCCCATCTACACTAGTCATAGAGTGATACAGCGTGGAAACAGGCCCTTCAGCCCAACTTGCCCACCCCGCCCAACATGCCCCAACTACACTAGTCAGAGTGGTACAGTGTGGAAACAGGTCCTTCAGCCCAACTTGCCCACACCGCCCAACATGCCCCATCTACACTAGTCATAGAGTGATACAGTGTGGAAACAGGCCCTTCAGCCCAACTTGCCCACAACGGCCAACATGCCCCATCTACACTAGTCACAGAGTGATACAGTGTGGAAACAGGCCCTTCTTTCAGCCCAACGTGCCCACACCGCCAAACATGCCCCATCTACACTAGTCACAGAGTGATACAGTGTGGAAACAGGCCCTTCTTTCAGCCCAACTTGCCCACACCGCCCAACATGCCCCATCTACACTAGTCACAGAGTGGTACAGTGTGGAAACAGGCCCTTCAGCCCAACTTGCCCACACCACCCAACATGCCCCATCTACACTAGTCATAGATTGATACAGTGTGGAAACAGGCCCTTCAGCACAACTTGCTTACAACGCCCAATATGTCCGATCTACACTAGTCCCACCTGCCCACTTTTGGTCCATATCCCTCCAAACCTGTCCTGTCCATGTACCTGTCTAACTGTTTCTTAAATGTTGGGATAGTCCCAGCCTCAACTGCCTCCTCTGGCAGCTCGTTCCATACACCCATCACCCTCTGTCTGGAAAAGTTACCCCTCAGATTCCTATTAAATCTGTTCCCCCTCACCTTGAATGAATGAAACTTTAAATCTACCCTTTATTCAGACGATTCGGCCCATCGAGTCAACTCTGCCATTCAATGATGACTGATCTATCTCTCCCTGCCAACCCAATTTTCCTCCCTTCTCCCCATAACCCCTGACACCCGCACTAATCAACAATCTGTCAATCTCTGCCTTAAATATATCCACTGACTTGTGGCCTCCACAGCCGTCTGTGGCAAAGAATCCCACAGATTCACCACCCTCTGACTAAAGAAATTCCTCCTCATCTTCTTCCTAAAGGAACGTCCTTTAATTCTGAGGCTGTGCCCTCTGGTCCTAGACTCTCCCACTAGTGGAAACATCCTCTCCACATCCACTCTATCCGGGGCTTTCACTATTCTGTACGTTTCAATGAGGTCCGCCCTCATTCTTCTAATCTCCAGCGAGTAGAGGCCCAGTGCCGTCAAACGTCCATCATATGTTAACCCACTGATTCCTGGGATCATTCTCGTAAATCTCCTTGGATCCTTTTTGTATTCTAGCCCCTTTCTACTTCCCCACAATGTCCTCGGATATATCCGATCAGGCGGGAGATTTTTCTACCTTCATACACGATAGTACCTGCAGTACATCTTTGACTGTAACACTGTCAGCTCTCAAGACACTTCCATTGACTGCCCCAAGTTCCTCCGTCCATGGTAAAATCTTGTCCATCTCCTGTGGCTCGACACAGAGGTGACCGCTTTGATCCCTGAGAGGTCCCACTCTCGAGGGGATCTATCTATCGCAGTCGCTGCCTCAAAAAGGTTGCCAGCATCATCAAGGTACCCACACCATCCTGGCCACACACTCATCCCTCCGCTGCCTTCAGGTAGAAGGTACAGGAGCCTGAAATCTGCAACATCCAGGTTCAGGAACAGCTGCTTCCCCACAGCCATCAGGCTATTATACACAACCTCAAACAAACTGTGAAATATAACAGCCTATTGCACTTTATCTGTGTAGTTATATGTGTATATATATAGTATGGTTATATGGTCACACTGATCTGATCTATATTTATGCCTCAAATACTCTGTTGTGCTGTAGCAAGCAAGAATTTCATTGTCCTATCTGGGACACATGACAATAACCTCTCTTGACTTGACTTGACTCTCTCTGGCTACCCTTTATACAATCTCTTGAGATTGTCCTTTGTACATCTGCCAAAACTATAGAGCTATATGTGATCTCCTTATTTCCTTTTTTAGCTCGCACCTTAGTTCCCAAAACTCCTCCAGGGTTGCACCTGATCGCAGCTGTCCCAACTCTTACTCTTGGCCAAAGCCTCAATTTCCCTCGTCAGCCAAGCTTGCTTCACCCCTCACTCTAACAAGGACATGTATGTCCTAAACTCTTGGCAGCAATTTTAAAAACATCCCACTTCCCTGACGTTCCTTTTCCTTCCAACAACCTGCTCTGGTCAACTTGAGTGAGTTCCTGTCTCATCCCCTCAAAGGTGGCCTTGGGGGTGGGAGATTGCAAGCTTCACGTGGTCTGCCCTGTTTCAACAAATGCAATCAACCTGGCGTGCACAATCGAATAGAACAAGTTGTCCTACAACATTAGGCTGTGCACGCCATACACAAGAAGAAAGTTGGCCTTGCCCCAATTTAGAATTTGAACAGTCTGAAGAAGGGTCTCGACCCGAAACATTGCCAATTTCCTTCGCTCCATAGATGCTGCCTCACCCGCTGAGTTTCTCCAGCATTTTTGTCTACCTTAGAATTTGAACACATGGGCCCTGTCCAGAAGTATCTTAAACCTAATCAAACAGTGGTTATTGCTCCATGAACACTTCATCCACTTGCCCTTCCCAATGTCCCTAGACTACATCAAGTTTTAGTTTTAGACGTAGTCTAAAATGTGCAGGGATCGCCGACCAGCGATCCCCGCACATTAACACTATCCTACACCCACTAGGGACAATTTTTATATTTACACCAAGCTAATTAACCTGCAAACCTGTACGTCTTTGGAGTGTGGGAGGAAACTGAAGATCTCGGAGAAATCCCACGCAGATCACGGGGAGAACGTACAAACTCCACCATACAGACAGCACTCAGGCACGTACAAAGCTTTTCAAAAAGGGGGGGTGACACGACAGGATTACAAAAAATTTAATGTGAAATAATGTGGACGCTGCTCCCATCATGAGCGCGAAGTGTGAAGTCCCTCGATGCCGGGGTCCAGGGCCCACTTAAGGGCACTGGATGCTCAGGGTTTTAGATGCTCTCTGATGCATTTGAGCCTTATTTTGGAGCATTTTTGCACCAAATTTATGACCAATATTTCAGAAATTAACAGGAATCTGAGAGGTAGCTTTTTCACACAAAGGGTGGTGGGTGTATGGAACGAGCTGCCAGAGGAGGTAGTTAAGGCTGGGACTATCCTAATGTTTAAGAGACATTTGGACATGTACATGGATAGGACAGATTTAGATGGATATGGGCCAATGCGTGTGAGTGGAACTAGTTTACATGGGACATGTTGGTCGGTGTGGGCAAGTTGGGCTGAAGGGCCTGTTTCCACACTGCATCATTCTATGACTAAAAAGTTCAGAAGGAAAATGCATGTAGATAAGTAGAGCAGATTTGAAAGAGGAGTGAATTGTAAAGGCAGAGAAAGGTTTATGGGCGGAAAGGAACATAGGAAAGAAGGGGGGCGAGAGGGCTTGGGCAGATGGGTGAAGGGAAAATAGACACAAAGTTCTGGAGTAACTCAGCGGGTCAGGTAGCATCTGTGGAGAACGTGGATAGGTGACGTTTCACAGAGTGCTGGAGTAACTCAGCGGGTCAGGCAGCATCTGCGGAGAATATGAATAGGTGACGTTTCACAGAGTGCTGGAGTAACTCAGTGGGTCAGGCAGCATCTACGGAGAATATGGATAGGTGACGTTTCACAGAGTGCTGGAGTAACTCAGCGGGTCAGGCAGCATCTCTGGGGAAAAGGTATAGATTATATTTTGGGTCAAGATCCTTCTTCAGTAATATTCATGATGTGACATGCATAGACATTCCTGAATGTTACCCAAACCATCGTGAGCTAATTTGTGACGGTGCTTGCCCTCTTCTATAACGTCTCTGCTGCCTTGGGTGATGCAGGACAGGACACAAGCTTTGGGACACGGTGTGAAGCTGTTGCCATCTGTCCCAGCCTGGTAAAAACCTGGATGGAGTGGATGTGGCCTCAGAATTAAAAGACATTCCTTTAGGAAAGAGATGAGCAGGAATTTCTTTAGTCAGAGGGTGGTGAACTGTGGAATTCATTCAACTGTGGCGATTTCCGACAAAGTGGAAACGCTGATTGCGCTCCGATTTAAAAAAATAAAAATTCTCGGGATTTTTTCTTTCTCTGGGGGGAAAAAGGGGTGTGCGGTCGCACCCAACGCACACCCCCCCCCCTTCGGACGGCCATGGCACCCATAGTCAGGATCGCGGCAGCAACTCTACCACTGTGCCACCATGACCAGCCTCTCACATGTGAGGCTCTGACTGCTGGGGAAAACTCTCCTGCACACATTCGACAATTTTCATCCCGTCTAAAACATTCACACTATGACTTCCCAGTCAATATTGTGATCCCCATCTACAACAACCATTCACACTATAATATTCCCAGTCAATATTGGGAACGTCGACAACCCCATCTACAACAACTTTTTTCCTGCAATCTCCCGGCATATCTTTTCTAATTCCTGTTGACTATTTGGAGATCTGTAGTACACCCCCAACAAGGTGATCATTCATTTCATGTTCCTCAGCTCCACCCATATAGCCTCTCTAGACAAACCTTCTGTAATGTTACCTCTGAATAGCGATGTTACAATACTTACCTTCAGCGGCGCTGCAGTTCTGCCACTGGCCATGTGCGCAACTTTGGCGCCTTTGAGGGGGGGGGGGCGGGATTAAAATCCAGTTTTCTACCGCCTGTCCAAGGCTGATTTCCTCTGGCTGCTAAGCTGCTGCAGAAAAATCGTTCCGACTTCCATTCCCGGATTTTTTTTAAAAATTTAATAGCGAGACAATTTAATGATTATATTAAAATAAAAATCGACTTCTAATGCCGTCAACGCCTACAACGTGACGGATCTCACGTACGGGACAAAACAAAATGTAAGTTGATAATTTTACATATAAACTTGCTTCTTGGGATGACTTTAATCAATCCTCTACAGGCGAAAATGTTATTTGGGCCCCATACGAACAGGCAGTGTTTTTCCTGTCGATATGGGGTACAAATTCACCGCAAATGCAACGTTCCAATCGATCGCGTTCCAGAAGCAAGATGATTAAAATGCCCATTTTTTTGGGAGATAAGCCTTCTAAATTGTCTATATTTTGTGTTATTCTCTCCCTCCATGCTCATTATTTTTAATCTAAATATTCACAACAGTTCGAGTCACATGTATTGTGCAAAAAACAATAATCTGATTATATTTTGGGTGGATGTATGGGAATTACATTACATTAATGGTTAATTAATTAATAAATTAATTAAAGATTATGGGAATTAAACATTAAATCCCTTCTATCTGGGATGTAAATTCATGACTGTAAGATTTAAAAATCATGTTATATTGTGAATTCTTATGTGAATGGGATTAGTTTGTTATTTGGATACTGAGGCTATTAAAAAAATTATCCTTTTCTTAAGAAATGGAATCTACAGGACATTCTTAATGGGAAAGTAATGGGCAGAAAGGCATGTCATGCGTGGTTTAAAGAGCAAAAACTTGTAGTTTACAATGCCAAAATTGAAAAGTTGAGGAAAAACAAGGTGTACAGAGTTGCTTATTGGTTACAATCTGAGGAGTATGATGATGCTACTGATTATGATATGCCAATGTACCAGCTAGCAACTGATCTTCTCCATAAAGGCCTAGTCTATTGCTAGAAATTGTAATTTATTTACCTATCTGTTACGGATTTACAGCATATAATACAATAATATTAAAGTTCTGATCTTGAGAATATCAAATTTTTGAATTTTCAAGGCAGTCTGGGTGTTTATTACTATTTCCGTCGCAACGGTCAATTTTGTAATTAACTACAATTAGGTAATTAACTAATTATATGCTTTAACTTCAGGTCATTCAAGTAATATGTTTTATATTTGTTTCAGAATGCTTCAATCTATAATAACTGAAAATTTCATTCAGTTCTCTTGATTTTTATGAAAGTTATGGGCTTTTGACTGTCCTCGATCACAGCTTTTGTGTTAAGTCAATGGAAAAGCAATAGGGAACAAGATGCTAATTTCCGAGTATGAACTTTATTCCATAACTTTGATATGAAAGTGAATTAGGTGTCAAATTAAACTTCTTTTTATGCTTTATCTGATGGGATAAATTGCAGACTTGATTTTTTAAATCTCAAAATGAGATTTAAAAAACCCTCCTTAACCAACAATGCAACCCCCCCACCCCTGTCTCTCCTGAAGCTCCTGAAGCTCCTGTACCCCGGAACATTGAGCTGCCAGACCTGCCCCTCCCTGAACCAGGTACAATGTTCCATGCTCATCTGCTTTAGCCGTCACTAAAGTACGTCCAAGTTAAAACAATGTTCCTTCCTCAGAAGGGACTCTGCCCAAAATATCACCTGGTCGTTTACTCCAGAAATGCTGCCTGACCCGCTGAGTTACTCCAGCTTTACTCCATAAATGCTGCCTGACCCGCTGAGCTACTCCAGCTTTACTCCAGAAATGCTACCTGACCCATTGAGTTACCCCAGCTTTACTCCAGAAATGCTGCCCGACCCACTGAGTTACTCCAGCTTTACTCCAGAAATGCTGCCTGACCCACTGACTGACTCCAGCATTTTGTGTCTGTCTCCGGTTTAAGCAGCACCTGCAGTTCTGCCTTCCTCGCTGCCTATTCTGTCCTCTATACTTCCCCTCATCACCCTCCATTCTTGAGTCTCACAGCACCGTCTCATTCCCTACCTCAAGGAACCACCTTCTCTCGTGCTGGGCATCCACGTGACGACCTCTCTACACATCCTGTCCAAGATGTTCTGTCTTCAGGATGGTCCTGAGGTCAACCAGCTGCTCCTCGTTCCCTAACGTGGGTTTTAAGGAGCTGCACCTGGTCATACGAGTGTGGTGTTGTCAGGTACCTGCAGTTTCACCCCCCTCCTGCCCTCCCCACCCTTCACCCTTCCCCCCTCCCCCCCATCCACTGCCCCTACCCCCCCACCGCCCCTCCCCACCCCTCCACCTCCCCCCACCCACTGCCCCTCCCCTCCACCTCCGCCGCACCCACTGTCCCCCTCCACCCTCTAGCCCCCACAGACCTGTGGTCACAACACAGAACATCAACACCAGGCTCGAGTTTGTTTAATAATATTAAAATCGTATAATTTATTAAAAGGAGGAAAGGGAGAGGGGAGAGAGAGAGGGGGGGAGAGAGAGGAGAGGAAGGGGGGAGAGAGGAGAGGGGGGAGAGAGAGGAGAGGGGGAGAGAGGAGGGGTGAGAGAGGAGGGGGGAGAGAGGAGGGGGGAGAGAGGAGGGGGATGAGAGAGGAGGAGGAGAGAGGAGGGGGAGAGAGGATGGGTAGAGAGGAGGGGGGAGAGAGGAGGAGGGGGGGGAGAGGAGGGGGAGAGAGGAGAGGGGGGAGGGGAGAGGAGAGGGGGAGAGATAGGAGAGGACGGGAGAGAGGAGAGGGGGGGAGAGAGGATGGGGAGAGAGGAGGGGGGGAGAGAGGAGGGGGGAGAGAGAGAGAGGGGAGGGGAGAGGAGAGGGGGGGTGAGAGAGGAGAGGGGTGGAGAGAGAGAGGGGGCAGAGAGAGGGGGGAGAGAGAGAGGGGATCGTGTCGGGGGCCGCCCAGAACCTCGGCTTCGGCGGCGGCGGCACAGCGCTGGAGCGCTAGCGCGGAGCGCAACTGAAACATCGCGGAGCTGCGGGTCTGCGGGCGGCGGCGCTGAACTTAACAACGGGAGCCTGGGATCTCTCGCCGAGATCGCCATCAGTGGAGCTCCATCCAGCGCAGCCTGTCGGCTTCGGAAGCCACGGTCTACAGTAAGGAAGCGGCCATTCCACGTGTCCCAAGCCGCTCAGAGGATTCTCCCGACGCCGGAGCACCATCACCTGGCGAAGAAGGACCTGAAACTTCTGGCCCCGTAGCGGCGACTGCTGAGGCCTCAATAGGCCCGACTACGGGTGGACATGGGATGGGGACTGGACTTTGTGTCTTCCCTCATAATGGAACCATTGTGGGAGGATGTTTTTTATGTTTATTGTTAAATTCTTTAATGTTGTGTCTTACCTTTATCTGTGTGCTGCATAGCAAGACAAATTTCACTACACCAATTGGTGTATGTGACAAATAAATGTCCTTTGTCCTTTGCTCCTCGTTGCAGCAATGGTGTTGCAGGGCTATCAGTTCCACCTGTCCCTTACCTCCCCCCAAGCTGGCTTCCTCCCATTCCCCTTAACCCCCAAGCTGGCTACCTCCCATCCATTCCCCTTACTTCCCCCAAGCTGGCTACTTCCCATTCCCCTTACTCCCCCAAGCTGGCTACCTCCCAACCCCCTTACTCCCCCAAGATGGCTACCTCCCATTCCCTTACTCCCCCAAGCTGACCTGGCTCCCATTCCCCTTACTCCCCAAGCTGGCTACCTCTCCCATCCACCTTTCTCCCCCAAGCTGGCCTGGCTCCCACCGCACTGTCATGGGCTGTGGGCCTGCAGCGCACACACACACACACACACGGGGCCGGGTGGAGCGGGGCCGCGGCTCGGGCAGCGGACACACGGGGCCATAAACCCGGCAACATCCCCGTCAGCTGCAGCAGAGTTGGGGACAGTCTGGTCCCTCCACCCACCAGAGTCACTGACCGAGCTGCACCGGCACCACGACCCCCCTACCAGGGTGATTCACCCCCCCGACCCACACACCGTGGTGATTCACCCCCGCGGACCCCCACATGGGGTGATTCACCCCCAACCCCCCCGACCCACACAATGGGGTGATTCACCTGGGTGCCGGGCTGCCTGTCGCCATGCTGCCGCCAAACACCAAACGATATTGCCAAGTGCAGGAACTATCTTTGAAGTAGTGGGGAGGTGTCCGACTGCCCTATGGCGACAAATATGCATGGAGGCGAGAATATTTCTTATCATTTCTGGAGATGGTTGGCATTTTCTTTCATTATTGATAGTGCAACCTTAATTCTGAAGAATTCCAAAGAGCACAGTTGTCAAAGTTCGTTTCTTAAAGAAAGCAGACAGCAACAAAATTGTTAAAGGTAAACCAAAGCAATCTTTTAATCAATTTGCCAGAGGGGAGTGGCGAGATCTACAAAGAGCACACACGTTGCTCAGTGCTTCTCGGGCTCCACTCAAAGAACAAAGGAAAGTTTGTGTAATTATACATTTTGTTATCAATAAAACACACCGAAATCTGAGTGAAAGATCCGTAGCCTAAGGGAAAACAAGGGAGGATGGACCCATATATTTGCAATGTCAGCCTTATTCTCAAAGCTTGGCACAGCGTCAGTACAGCTGCCTGCCCATTCGGAAGGACAACTAACTCCATTTTGTTTTCAAATGACTTCCATCTGGTTCCAGAATGGCATCCGTCTGTGAACTAAAACAAGCTTGTAAGACTTGGATGAAAGCCACTACCTTGTCCTTAGCTGGGACAGGCAGTCCAGACACATATCTAATCTGAGGAAGGACATTCTTGCCATAGAGGGAGTACAGAGAAGGTTCACCAGACTGATTCCTGGGATGTCAGGACTTTCATATGAGGAAAGACTGGATAGACTCGCCTTGTACTCGCTGGAATTTAGAAGACTGAGGGGGGATCTTATTGAAACTTAAAAAATTCTTAAGGGGTTGGACAGGCTAACGCAGGAAGATTGTTCCCGATGTTGGGGGAGTCCAGACAAGGGGTCACAGTTTAAGGATAAAGGGGAAATCTTTTAGGACTGAGATGAGAAAAACATTTTTTACACAGAGAGTGGTGAATCTCTGGAATTCTCTGCCACAGAATGTAGTTGAGGCCAGTTCATTGGCTATATTTAAGAGGGAGTTAGATGTGGCCCTTGTGGCTAAAGGGATCAGGGGGATATGGAGATAAAGCAGGTACAGGATACTGAGTTGGATGATCAGCCATGATCATATGAATGGCGGTGCAGACTCGAAGGGCCGAATAGCCTACTCCTGCACCTACTTTCTATGTTTCTATGTTTCTATGGTGCTCTGCCAAGACAATACATCTCTATGTTAATACATTGTCAATACATTGTTTCAATGATTAGTACAAACCAAGCTTTTAAGATTTCCATAACTTTATTCTGCTGGGAAAATTATCTTTTAAATTTGACTGCTTTCTGATTTTCAGCAAATTTAAAAACAACGGTGTGCCAGCAGGCTGGAGGAGCGGGCAAAGGCCTTGCCACAGAGCGGGTAGGTGAAGGGGTGCTGGCCGGTGTGGACTCGCCGGTGCTCCAGCAGGTGGTCAAGGCGTGTGAAGCCCTTTCCGCAGGACGGGCAGGGGAAGGGTCGCTCACCGCTGTGGGTACGCCAGTGCTGCCACAGGCTGGACATGCGTGTGAAACCCTTGCCACACTCAGCGCACACAAAGGGTGTCCTCTCCGGTGTGTATATGCTGGTGCTCCCACAGCCCCCGTGCTCTCTTGTCACAGTGGGAGCAGCTGCTCGCTGGCGTGGGTCCGCTGGTGCTGTCGCAACCCCCGCGAGCTGTCAAAATCCTCACCGCAGTACGGGCAGTCGTAGGGCTGGCCACTTTTGTGCACGAGCTGGTGAGACAGGGGGTGGGAGGCCATGGTAAAGCGGTCTCCACACACTGGGCTGGGGACGGGACAGTCGCCGGCGTGCACCTGCTGGTGGGACAGCAGATAGGAGGAGCAGGTGAAGCCCTTGCCGCACTGGGCGCAGGTGTAGGGTCGCTCACCAGTATGGGTGCGCTGGTGGAACATCAGGTTACCGGACTGGGTGAAGCCCTTGCCGCACTGGGTACAGGTGTAGCGGCGTTCGCCGGTGTGGGTGCGCTGGTGCTTCAGCAGGTGACCGGACTGGATGAAGCCCTTGCCGCATTGGGTACAGGTGTAGGGGCGTTCGCCGGTGTGTGTGCGCTGGTGGGACAGCAGATTGCCGGAGTAGGTAAAGCCCTTGCTGCACTGGGCGCAGGTGTAGGGACGCTCGCCGGTGTGGGTGCGCTGGTGCACCTGCAGATTGCCGGAGTGGGTGAAGTCCTTGCCGCACTGGGCGCAGGTGTAGGGGCGCTCGCCCGTGTGGGTGCGCTGGTGCACCAGCCGGTTGTAGGACTGGATGAAGCCCTTGCCGCAGTCGCTGCAGGCATAGGGGCGCTCGCCGGTGTGGGTTTGCTGGTGGGACAGCTGCTTGCTGGAGGAGGTGAAGCCCTTGCCGCACTGGGCGCAGGTGTAGGGGCGCTCGCCAGTGTGGGAGCGCTGGTGGGACAGCAGGTTGCAGGAGCGGGTGAAGTCATTGCCGCAGTCGCTGCAGGTGTAGGGTCGTACCCCGGTGTGCAGGCGCCTGTGCACCTTCAGTTCCGGCGACGACTTGAAGCTCTTGCCGCACTCCGAGCAGTCGAAGGGGCGTTCTCCCGTGTGAACCCGCCGGTGGATCTCCAGCAGGCTCGGGTGCTGCCACGCCTTGCCACACACGTCGCACTCATAACGCTTCTCCTTGTTGTGCCCCTCATGTGGTCCTCCATCGAAGCTCAGCCCCTCGAAGCTCAGCCACACACCGAGCAGATGGGGGGCGGCTCACCGGCACCCTGGCCACCCTCAATCGCCGCTCACGTCCCCTTCTCTCCGTCCACAGCAATGGCTCCTAAACCCTGCAGGAGGGGAACACAGAGGGTCAACAAGCTGGTAAACAGGACATTACTAGCACATATTGGGTGCGTTTATGGCGAGGAAACCGTTATATAATTCTGCGCGGCACAGTGGCGCAGCGGTACAGTTGCTGCCCCACCGCCAGAGACCCAGGTACGATCCTGACTATGGTGCTGTCTGTGCGGAGTTTGTACGTTCTCCCCTTGACCTGCGTGGATTTTTACTCCGGGTGCTCCGGTTTCCTCCAACAATTCAAAGACGTTCATGGTTGTAGATTAATCGGCCTCCACAAAATTGTTAAATTGACCCTAATGTGCGTAGGATAGTGCTAGTGTACGGGGTGATCGCTGGTCGGCGCGGAGTCCGTGGGCCGAAAGACCTGTTTCCGCGCTGCATCTCTAAACTAAACTAAACAAAGAAGGGTCTCGACCCAAAATGTCACCCATTCCATCTCTCCACAGATGCTGCCTGACCCGCTGAGTTACTCCAGCACTCTCTCTCTGTCTGTCTCTCTCTTTTTCTCTCTCTGTCCCTCTTGTCCCTCTCTCTCTGTAGCTCTCTTTCTCCCTCTCTCTATCTCACTGTCTCTCTCTGTCTCTCTCTCTCGCTGTCTCTCTCTCTCTATCTGTCTCTCTCTCTCTAGCTGTCTCTCTCACTCTCTGTCTCCCTCCCTCTCTCCCTCCCTCTCTCCCTGTCTCTCTCCGTCTCTCTGACCCTCTCTCTCTCTTTCTCTCTGTTTCTCTCTCTCTCTCTCTCTCTCTCTCTCTCTGTCTCTCTCTCTCTCTCTCTCTCTCTCTATCTCTCTCTGTCCCTCCCTCTCTCCCTCTCTCTGCGTCTGTCTCTTTCTCTAACTCTCTGTCTCTCCCTATGTGTCTCTCTGTTTTCTCTCTCTCTGTCTCTCTCTCTCTCTCCGTCTCCCTCTCTGTCTCACTCTCTGTCTCTCTCAATGTTCAATTTCAATTTAAAAACTTTATTGGCATGATAAAAAATACATTGTTATATTGCCAAAGTTTAAAACATGACATACATATTTAAAATGCATAAGTATAAATACAAGTATAGCGCATGGATAGATATGTCCCTGTACATAAACTCGCAATAGGCCTATAGCCCTTTATTGATTGCTACACGTTCTTGCAGCTGTAAGCAGTACAACAGAATAGCAAGTTTAGCAATTCAATATTAATTTCTTAGTGTCAGTAATGTCAATTAGTGTGTGCGTACATATGTGCATATTGGTCATTCACCGTCTCTCAGGTTATGGCATGCTGTTACGTATTGTGCACCAAGATGTGCGGTATTTCCTTCACCAAGGATTATTCTTAGTTTTGATGTGTCAACTAGTTCTTTAAAATCAGGGTTGCCAGACTGAGTTGTCAAAGTATGTTTTCCTTGTTTTGTCAATTTATTTGCATTTTAGTTGGAAGTGCACCTCTGTTTCAACTCATCTGCCAAACAGTGCCGCATATTCTGCTTTCTCTTGGTGCCAGGATCTCTTCTGTCTTCCTTTTCAACTGCCAAATAGTGGTCGTTTAACCTGTATTTGGTGAGGGTCTGTCTCTGCTTTATGTCTCTAACAGTTGAGAGATAGTCTGCCAATTTATAATCTATTTTTAGGGCACGGTAACATTCTAATCTGCTTTGGCTTTTGGTTTCTTTATCCCAATGTCCAAATACATTTCTTTACATTGTTTGATAATTTGGTTCACTCTAACTGGTGATTGGGGATCAGTATTGATCTGAGGCTGGTCAGGATTTAACTGGATAGGGTTTAACTGAATAGGGGTAGTTAGTCTCATTAGCAACTGACACAGGAACTCTTTTCTGGGCTCCCCTCTTGTGTTTTAAGGCTTTAAACTGGAGGGTATCTGGGGGGCTAGATTTAAGGTGATTCAAAAATTTAGTGCTCTTTTCTGGATATTTATTATCAGCGGGTATCTGCCTAATTCCGCCCTACATGCGTTTGTTGGTTTTCCTTTGGATGCGGAGGATGTTCCGACAAAATTCCGCATGCAGGGCCTCCGTTGTATGTTTTTCC
>JAXLNO010003217.1:0-18296 GCA_038087875.1 Malacoraja senta
AAAGGTAAGACCAATTGTGAATTGTGTATGTATTTTTACGTATGTGTGTTTGTATTTTTTAAGAAAGAATTGGGTTTTTTTGTTTTCTCTCTCTCTCTCTCTCTTTCTGTCTATCTTCTTTTTTCTCACACTCTCTCTCCCTCTATTGTCTGCCTTTTTGAGACGTCCGAGGAGTTATCGGGTTGTGAGACAAGCAGCGTTGTTTTTTAAAAGAGAAGAAGTCTGCTAGGTTGAGAAACTGGGGTCTCGGTTAGCGAGTCAGCTCAGTTGAGACACCTGGGTCTTATATTAAAAGAAAAGAAGTCTGCTAGGTTGAGAAACTGGGGGTCTCGATTAGCGAGTCAGCTCAGTTGAGACACCTGGGTCTTATATTAAAAAGAGAAAAAGTCTGCTAGGTTGAGAAACTGGGGTCTCGATTAGTGAGTCAGCTCAGTTGAGACACCTGGGTCTTATATTAAAAGAAAAGTCTGCTAGGTTGAGAAACTGGGGTCTCGGTTAGCGAGTCAGCTCAGTTGAGACACCTGGGTCTTATATTAAAAGAAAAGAAGTCTGCTAGGTTGAGAAACTGGAGTCTCGGTTAGCGAGTCAGCTCAGTTGAGACACCTGGGTCTTATATTAAAAGAGAAAAAGTCTGCTAGGTTGAGAAACTGGAGTCTCGGTTAGCGAGTCAGCTCAGTTGAGACACCTGGGTCTTATATTAAAAGAGAAAAAGTCTGCTAGGTTGAGAAACTGGGGTCTCGGTTAGCGGGTCAGCTCAGTTGAGACACCTGGGTCTTATATTAAAAGAAAAGTCTGCTAGGTTGAGAAACTGGGGTCTCGGTTAGCGAGTCAGCTCAGTTGAGACACCTGGGTCTTATATTAAAAGAAAATATTACAAGAAAAAGTCTGCTAGGTTGAGAAACTGGGGTCTCGATTAGCGAGTCAGCTCAGTTGAGACACCTGGGTCTTATATTAAAAGAAAAAGTCTGCTAGGTTGAGAAACTGGGGTCTCGATTAGCGAGTCAGCTCAGTTGAGACACCTGGGATTTATATTAAAGAGTTACGAAGTCTGCTTTCTCTCTCTCTCTCTCTCTCTCTCTCTCTCTCTCTCTCTCTCTTCTCTCTCTCTCTCTCTCTCTCTCTCTCTCTCTCTCTCTCTCTCTCTCTCTCTCTCTTATTCTCTATCTATCTATGGGGAATGCTCTGGATAACAGTGATGGGGGAACCCCCATTCAACATATGTGTTATTTGAATTTTAAGTATAATAGGAAATTTAGAATATTAAGTTACAAGCTGACCACATGGTTAGGAAATGAGAAAAGGTGATGGGATCCCTTTTTCTGACAACGCAAAATAGGGGAAATTGGCGGGGAAATTCGGACAGAATGAAACATTTCCTGACTAAGGCAGACGAAGAAAAGGAAGGGAGTAAGGACTGAGGCAGAAGAAGAGAAACAGTATTAAATTCAACATTGAGTTAAAACAAACCTGCCTTCAAGATTTGAATAGCCTTTGGCACAGAGCAACAGAATGGCAGGCAACCTTGCATTGCTAAGCCTCGGATGAGAATGTGGGTCTTTGTCTGTGGAATTTGATACCTTATTGGGTGTGGTCAGACTTTGAAAAATAGGAGTCTGATTGGTCGCCACTTCAGTGGGTGTGGCCAGACTTTGAGTGACGGGAAATCTGACTAATCACGATCTGGATCATGTCCAATCACAGCATCCAGGATCCTGACTGACAGGGAATTGGCCATCCTACCCTGCTGCCTATCATTGTGAAGATTTATGGTGGAAGGAAAAATGCTGTAACGGTTTTATTTCCAACTTAATTTTCTTGTTTCAACAAGAAGGCTTTCACAATTTAAAGACTTTATAACCACAATTGTGACCTCAGTCCTCCCAGAGCTAATAAAAAAAAGTGGCGTGTAAAATCTTTCTTGTAAATTTTTTGAAACCAAGTTTTTGGTGAGAAAAAAAAAAGGGTTTTGTCAGAAAAAGGGAAAGTAGATTACAAAGAGACGTCTTTGAAGTAAATATAGTATGAACTGCTTTTGTAAATGGCTTTTGTACATTCTTTTGTGTATGTGTATGGGTTCCTTTAAGAGACTGAAATGCATGGGGTCCCTTGGTGTAAATAGGTTTTTTAAATTCTTGTTGCTATGATAAAAAAAACGAATCAGGTTTGAAGTCTTTGATACCTGTGTTACACTTTGAAGCTATGTGGAGTGTGTTTTTGGATCATGACTTAAGAGAAAAATGTGCAAATGTGTTATTTGTTATAAATGTTTAAAGAGCTTTGTGTTTGAAACAATAGTTGTGTGTATCCCTTTAACACATGGCAATGTCTGGGGGCTTTAACATTGATCACCTCGGAGCAGCAGTTTGACTGTTTTTACAGTGTTTTTTCTCTACTGATAAGGATTCCACTGAGAATTCCGATGCGGTTCAGTGCTTTCAATTAAAGGGGCACACTCAGATTCTTCAGATTTGGAGTATTTAGATCAAATACCTTTTTTTGCATTGTTAACTTCTGTGGTTCTAAATACTGAGTTGTGTAGGTCTATTGAGGACTTTATTTTGATGTGCAAATTTTGTGTTGTGAGAATTGAATTGTTTTGTGTGACATTTTTGGCCAAAATGAAACACAAGGCATGAAAGAGCTAATTGATATTACATTGCTTGCTGAGATACTTCACAAGATCATGTTGCTTGTATTTCTCTTGGGACAGGCTTTCTCCAGTGGAACAGATAAGAAGGGAGAGAGGGAGATAGGACTTTTGCGTTCCATCACAGTAAGGAGGTGTTTGGAGATTCACTGTGCTGGATGTTGTGTGGAACTGTGTGTTTTGTTTTTGCTGTTATGACTACAGGGAACGGAAATCTGTTCAAACTTTTGTTTGTTTGAATTGTTTGAATGACAATAAAAGGAATTCAGCAGAGATTTTATATGACCATCCACTGGGGGCAACATGGAACCAGAATGCTCCAAAGGCTGTTCACTTTCATCACATGACAATGGAAATGACTAATTATATTTTATCGTTAACCAGGGCATTGAAGGATGTACAGTAGAACCACTATGTCTAAAATTGAACCTGGTACTTGTGTAATACTCAGGAATTGGATGAGGAAGAGACTGGACATTCGGTGGGAAGGGCATTACCAGGTCCTTCTAACAACCCCTACCGCAGAAAAGGTGGAGGGGAGACATGCGTGGGTTCACTTTCACCACTGTAAGATTGTCAGTATGGTGCCAAAAAGATAAAACGTAAACTCTTTCTTTTAAGAAATCCCTTTCTAGGATAGATTGCGATGGACATATCACTATTTTTTGCCTATTTTGGGGACATTGATAACCATCAGATCTGCGAGAAACTGAGTGTGCCGATGTAATGCAATGTGATGGTGGCATTGGCAGATTTGCAGGTGACGCAGGGCTGGGTGACTGCGAGTTGTGGGAAGGATGCTATGGACTGAGGGTGACCACAGCCTACCTACCCACTGGTGGTGCGACTCACGTGTGGAAGTTTCACCTACAGGCCCTCAGTGATTAACTAATTATTATACACAGCAATTAACCCATGCCTTGCCAGGTCTGCATTCTAAGGTACAAGAAGCGCAGAGACCACTACCAGTTGAACACAGGGACGAGTTCATACTGTCAGACTACATACTGATAAGGCATTGGGACGGAAGGAATTAAAACTGTGTTGAACAGAACTGTACCAAGTGGTATCAACAACATCAACCGCCAAGAAGATTGAAGATCACCGCGTTGGATTCATCTGATTGACTTTAAACAGTTCGGAGAACCATAAAAGGACAATGGAGCTATTGACCCTCTTTTATATTCTGGGGTTGGCCCATATGGACTGGACTTGGTGAAATAATCTGTTTTTGTTTATGAGTTTTGAATTTGCCCTTCGTAATAATAAATGTATGCTGGTTGTGTACGCTCATCCCATATAATGGTGGAGAAGGAATACCCCTCGTAACAATACCCCTTAACCTTACTGAGATTCTGGCCTTTACTATTTACTTTCACAATAAAAAAGCAACTAATGGGTACCTTCAGAATGGCAAAGTCAAGGACCCATATTTGAAGAATGGTATGTGGCCTCTTTCAAGACAGGATGGAAGGTAAATGAGACCAGGGTTTGGGAAATACCATGGCTTAAATTAGTGTATTGCCCCAGAGCCCAGTTAATACTGCCTGTTATTGTGACAGAAGAAGCAATGGAGTATACTTGAGGAACAGCACCTGCACCAAGGTTAGTGCTAATGGCCACTGAGTCCAATAAATGGGATGTATTTTGTATGTGGATTTTGGGCATATCCATGGTTACCTGGTATGTACCTGGGGATGAGAAGAAATGGGAAAGGTTGATTAGGTCAACCTACAACTGACGGGGATGTTGTTATTTGGCCTTTGTTGTCTCTCACGTGAGAACTGTGTAACATCTAAACTGAATTGTATATTCCCGATGAGGGCTAAGTGAAGTGTATCAGAGTCAGAGCATTTCTGGATGATTGCTTTCCCACTGTATGGGACAGCCTGTCTATCATGGGAATTGATTAATATGTCCCCTAGATTGGAGAAATTGTTTAATTAAATGGTAGACATCTTTACCTACAAATAAAAGGCCCTTTCATCCATTATGGCTGAAATGGATGCACTTTGTCATATATCCCTACAGGATAATAGGGGTACTTGTGGTATTATAGGGTGTGAATGCTGTACTTACATCCCTGATGAATCTTCTAACATTACAGATTTAGCAGCACATATTACTGCAGAAATAAAGAAGATTACAGAGGTAGGGGAGGAAATGCATAACTTTAATAAAGGTGTAGAATGGTGGCCATTTAGTATGTTTGGAGGAATATGGGGAATGGTAATACATTATGGATCTATTGTACTGCTGATCATTATCTTAATCTATGCACTGAAATGTCTGAAGCCTTTACTATGTACTAACCAAGGACTGTAGTGTTATCATTATATTATAAAAGGGAGGAATGAAAGAGTTAGTTATTAATTGATTGTTGTCATATTTAAACATTCTGTTGTAAAAGGCCAATTGTAATGCATGATGGGATTTGGACAACTCCTATCATGCCAGGTTTTTTTCCCTTTAAGTTGAAAAGTTCACAGCTCTCTTACACGTTTTTTAATGTAAGTTGAAGAGGTTAATCAGATAAGAAGGGGCCCAGAGGATGCCATTGGGGTAACTGGCTTTTGGCAAAGAGTGAAAAACAACTCCATATTTGGAGGTGGATGATGGTTTTTGTGTCAGTACATCATGTAATTGGTTTTATATCGGTACGTATATAAGGTTCGATGTTCTGGTATTTCTTTGTGTGTGCTGCTGGAGATTCAGACGTGAGAACCTGTTGCCTCTGGGTTTCTCAGTTCACACCCGTCAGACGTTAAATTAAAGCTTTGTATGGTCTTAAGAATTTGTACTTTGTCTATCTTCCAAGTGAACTTTTTCACAGGCCCATAACAGCGCTTTCAGTGGCAGAGACCCGGGTTCAATCCCGACCACGGGTGCTGTCGGTACGGAGTTTGTACGTTCTCCCCGTGACCTGCGTGGGTTTTCTCCCACACTCCAAAGCCATACAGGTTTGTAGGTTGATTGGCTTGGTATAAGTGTAAATTGTCCCTAGTGTGTGTAGGATAGTGTTAGTGTGCGGGGATCGCTGGTCGGCGCGGACTCGGTGGGCCGAAGGGCCTGTTTACGCGACATGTTTCTGACATGTCGCGGGGTGACGCCTGAATGGTCGTCAGTAGTCGCCCAAAGAGTCGTATTAAATCTTTTCCCCTTCACCTTGAACCTATGCCCTCTGGTTCTTGATTCCCCAACTCTGGGCAAGAGATTCTGTGCATCTACCCGATCTATTCCTTGGGTGGATGCACAGAATTTGAAAGTAAACATGCAGGTACATCAGGCAGTGAAGAAAGCTAATGGCATGTTGGCCTTTATGACGAGAGGATTTTAGTTTGGGAATAAAGAGGTCCTTCTGCAGTTGTACAGGACCCTGGTGAGACCACATCTGGAGTATTGTGTGTAGTTTTGGTCTCCTACTTTGAGGAAGGACATCCTTGCTATTGAGGCAGTGCAGCGTAGGTTCACCAGGTTAATCCTCGGGATAGCGGGACTGTCTTATGAGGAAAGATTGGACAGACTGGGCTTGTATTCACTGGAATTTAGAAGGATGAGAGGATATCTTATAGAAACATATAAAATTATAAAAGGACTGGACAAGCTAGATGCAGGGAAAATGTTCCCAATGTTGGGGGGAGTCCAGAACCAGGGGCCACAGTCTTAGAATAAAGATGAGGCCATTTAAAACTGAGATGAGAAACAGCCTTTTCACCCAGAGAGTTGTGAATTTGTGGAATTCCCTGCCACAGAGGGCAGTAGAGGCCAATTCACTAGATTAATTTAAAAGAGAGTTAAAGCCCAGTCCCACGGTACGAGTTCATTCCAAGAGCTCTCCCGGGTTAAAAAAATAATAAAACTCGTGGTAAGCACGGAGAATGAACGTAGCGGGTACGTCGGAGCTCGGGGACGTCTCTTAGCGCTAACAGCAGGTACTCGGGAAGACTCGCTAACGGCAGGTAAGCACGGGAAGACTCGTGAATATTTTTCAACATGTTGAAAAATGTCCACGAGAGCCCCGAGTACCGACGAGTGGCCATTACCGTAAATCTCCGAGTTCGAATCAGGGCAAACTCGGGAGAGCTCTTGGAATGTACTCGTACCGTGGGACAGGGGTTTTAGATAGAGCTCTAGGGGCTAGCGGAATCAAGGAATATGGGGAAAAGGCAGGCACGGGTTACTGATTGTGGATGATCAGCCATGATCACAATGAATGGCGGTGCTGGCTCGAAGGGCCAAATGGCCTACTCCTGCACCTGTTTTCTATGTTTCTATGTACACTCTTGCCCAGAGTAGGGGAATCAAGGGGAGAAAAGTGCACAAGACACAACGAGGTAGATTGGAAGATCGGGGATACATCTTTAGCGTATGGGAGCTGCGTTCAGTAATCTGATAACAGGAGGGCAGAAGCAGTTCATGCATCTGGTGGTACACGCTTTCACGCTTTTGTATTTCCTACGAGACAGGAGGGGGGGAGAAGAGAGGATGATCACCAGAAACAGTTTTGTTTATTGTCACGTGTACCGAGGTACAGTGAAAAGTTTTTGTTGCGTGCTATCCAGTCAGCGGAAAGACAATACATGATTACAATCGAGCCATCCACAGTGTACAGATACAGGATAAAGTGAATAATGTTTAGTGCAAGGTAAAGTCCAGCAAAGTCCAATCAAAGATAGTCCGAGGGTCTCCAATGAAGCAGATGGTAGGTCAGCACTGCTCTCTGGTTGTGGTAGGATGGCTCAGTTGCCTGATAACAGCTGGGAAGAAACTGTCCCTGAATCTGGAGGTGTGCGTTTTCACACCTCTGCACGTTCTCCCTGTGACCGCGTGGGTTTCCTCCGGGTGCTCCGGTTTCCTCCCACATCCCAAAGACGTGCGGGTTTGTAGGTTAATTGGCCCTCTGTAAATTGCCCCAAGTGTGTAGGGAGTGGATGCGAAAGTGGGAACAACACAGAAGATCATTGGTCGGCGAGGACCCGGTGGGCCGAAGGGCCTGTTTCCATGCTGTATCTTAGTATTTTAGTTGTAGTTTTGTTTAGAGACACAGCGCGGAAACAGGCCCTTCAGCCCACCGAGTCCGCACCAACCAACGATCCCCGCACACTAACACTATCCTATACACTCCAGGGACAATTTACAATTTTACCCCAAAGCCAATTAACCTACAAACCTGTACGTCTTTGGAATGTGGGAGGAACCCGGAGCACCCGGAGAAAACCCACGCAGGTCACGGGGAGAAGGTACAAACTCCGTACAGACAACACCCGTAGTCAGGATCGAACCCGCAACTGTGAGGCTGCAACTCTACCGCTGAAAAATCACAAAAATAGTCAGTGGCGATGCAACTTGTTTTATTCAGTAATCCTCACATTGTTCCCAAGCGGAAAGAAGCCAAACTTTGAAAAGAACGAAATCAAAGTGGCTAATGCTTAAGGCTGCATGTGCGTCAGAACTGGATGCTCAGGTTTTTATTCAGTAATGTTGACTCATCTTAATCTCTCCCTGAGCTGCTTATAAATAGAGACGCTGCCATTTTAAACATAGTTATTCACACTTGGTGTCACATGCTGGGAGTCAAGAATGAGTCTTCAGTTGGCGCACAATTAGAAGCTGCGTATTACTGGACTGAACGTACTTTATTTCCCGTAAACAGTCAAATATCCTGTGTTTGAACTAGCTGCCGGAGGAGGTAGTTGAGGCTGGGACTATCGCAACTAGTGTTGCCAACTCTCCCGTATTAGCCGGGACATCCCGTATATATTGGGCTAAATTGGTTTGTCCCGTACGGGACCGCCCTTGTCCCGTATTTGACTGCTACTACTCGGGTTGGGTCGGAGCGCTGCGTCCGGCCCCGCCTCACCCGTCCCGACGTAGTGCAGCCCATGGAGTGCAGCAGCAGCACCTCGCCCGTGGCCCCGTTGGTCGGTCGGCAGCCCGGCCAGCTGCCCGACCTTCGGACCTTCGCAGGTGGGAGTAATGTAGAAGGGACATGTTGGTCGGTGTGGGCGAGTAGGGCCAAAGGGCCTGTTTCCACACTCTATGGCTCTATGAGTCTAATAATTGAATTCAGTTAGTACAGTAAGTATTGTACTCCTGCTTAGGAAGGAACTGCAGATGCTGGTTTACACCGAAGATAGACACAAAATGCTGGGGTAACTCAGTGGGTCCGGCAGCATCTCTGGAGAGAAGGAGGTATATAAAGCATATTACAGAGCAACACAGGAATAGGCCACAATGTCCGTGCCAAAAATAATGCCAAGTAAATTCATCTCCTCTGCCTGCTTGCGATCCATACCCCTCAAATCTCAAATCTCAAATCAGAAGAAGGGTCTCGACCCGAAACGTCGCCAATTCCTTCTCTCCATAGATGCTGCCTCACCCGCTGAGTTTCTCCAGCATTTTTTGTCTTCCCTCAAATCTCTGTATATCCTTGTGTGGATGTAAAAGGCCTCTTCAACACCAGTATCACTCCAGCACTTAGTGTCTTTTTAAATGTAGCTGTATTTCTATTTTCTATTTTCATAGAAATATAGAAACATAGAAAATAGGTGCAGGAATAGGCCATTCGGCCCTTCAAGCCAGCACCGCCATTCAATATGATCATGGCTGATCATCCAATATCAGTACCCCATTCCTGCTTTCTCCTCCTATCCCTTGATTCCGTTAGCCTGAAGAGCTAAATCCAACTCTCTCTTGAAAACATCCAGTGAATTGGCCTCCACTGCCTTCTGTGGCAGAGAATTCCACAGGTTCACAACTCTCTGGGTGAAAAAGTTTTTCCTCATCACAGTCCTAAATGGCCTGCCCCTTATTCTTAAACTGCGACCCCCTGATTCAGGACTCCCCCAACATCGGGAACATTTTTCCTGCATCTAGCCTGTCCAATCCCTTAAGTAATGTATATGTTTCTATCAGATCCGTATTTAAGAAGATTGTCTTGCATGTTTTATAACCACGCCTTACTTCCCAATGTCATCTTCTGTTCTTCGTTAGTGCCATTGTTTTAAATGACTACTTAATATGTCAACATTTGGAATGGGAACAGATTACTGAAAAATGTGCTGAGTACTGACAGTGTCATAGAATCACAGAGTGATACAGCGTGGAAACAGGCCCTTCGGCCCAACTTGCCCACACCGGTCAACATGTCCCAGCTACACTAGTCCCACCTGCCCGCGCTTGGTCCATATCCTTTCAAACCTGTCCTATCCATGTACCTGTCTAACTGTTTCTTAAATGTCGGGATAGTCCCAGCCTCAACTACCTCCTCTGGCCACCAGCATTAGTTTGGCATTGCCTTTGATCTTCCAAACAAACAGATGTATTTCATTTCTTCTTTAAACTTTTCATATCCCTACTTTCCCTCTACCCTGACTCTCAGTCTGAAGAAGGGTCTCGAATGGCCTACTCCTGCACCTATTGTCTACTGTCTATTCAGCAGGGTCAGGGGATATGGGGAGAAGGCAGGAACGGGGTACTGATTGGGGATGATCAGCCATGATCACATTGAATGGCAGTGTTGGCTCGAAGGGCCGAATGGCCTACTCCTGCACCTATTGTCTATTGTCTATTGTCTATTGACTCAAAACGTCACCCATTCCTTCTCTCCAGAGATGCTGCCAGTTCCGCTGAGTTACTCCAGCTTTTTGTGTCTACCTTCGGTGTCAACCAGCATCTGCTGTTCCTTCCTACATCTTAATCTGAGAAGATAGACACAAAAAGCTGGAGGAACTCAGCGGGTCAGGCAGCATCTGTGGAGGGAATGGACACTGCTTCAGACTCTGGTCAGTCTGGCATAGAGGCTCCCTGTTCCAGAGAACCGGCCTGCTGTAACCTCTGTGGCCACAAGGGGGAGCGCCGAGACCAGACAGCGCAAGGATTCATTAGGGAGTGGACAGGGAGAGGGAGAGAGAGTGAGGGAGAAAGAGAGAGAGGGGGAGAGAGAGAGAGGGTGGGGGTTAGAGGGAGGGTAACAAATTGAGGGGGAGAGGGGTAGTGGGAGATGGAGGGGGAAGTGAGGAGAGGGGGTGGAGAGAGTGTGGACCAGGGAGGAGAAGAGGGAGAGTGTAGACCACAAACTCACATAGAAACATGTTTAAGAAGGAACTGCAGATGCTGGAAAATCGAAGGTAGACAAAAATGCTGGAGAAACTCAGCGGGTGAGGCAGCATCTATGGAGCGAAGGGAATAGGCAACGTTTTGGGCCGAAACCCTTCTTCAGACAGAAACATGTTTTCTTAGGTGCAGGAATAGGCCATTTGGCCCTTCGAGCCAGCACCGCCATTCAATATGATCATGGCTGATCATCCCCAATCAGTACCCCGTTCCTGCCTTCTCCCCATATCCCCTGACTCCGCTATCTTTAAGAGCCCTATCTAGCTCTCTCTTGAAAGCATCCAGAGAACCGGCCTCCACCGCCCTCTGAGGCAGAGAATTCCACAGACTCACAACTCTCTGTGAGAAAAAGTGTTTCCTCGTCTCTCCCTCTGGTAAAAGCGCCCACTCTTTCATCACAGCCGCTGGTGGTGAGCCGCAGAGCCGGGTTCAACCCTCACCTCCAGCGACCCGGGTTCAATCCCGAGCTCATGTGCTGTCTGTGTGGAGTTTGCATGCTCTCTTTGTGGCCGCCTGGGTTTTTTCCCTCGATGCTCCAGTTTCCCAAGAACGTGGAACTGGTAGATCAGTTGCCCGTTGTAAATTGCCCCTAGTGTGCGAGGAGGTGATAGAACAGTACAGAACAGGAACAGGCCATTCGGCCCACAGTGCTGGACATATCGCCGAGTGACATTAACCTCATGTCATCCATATCCCTCCATTTCTCCATATCCATGTGCCTATCTAAAAGCCTCTATAATATCTGCCTCCACCACCACCCCTGGCAGTGTGTTCCACCCACCCACCACCCTATGTTAAAAAATATTGTCCACATATCCCCTTTAATCTTACAGCTATGCCCTCTAGTCTTTGACATTTCCATCCTGGGACAAAGATTCTGACTGTCTACTCTTGTCTATGCCTCTCATACTTTTAGTTTATTTAGTTTAGAGATACAGCGCGGAAACAGGCCCTTCGGCCCACTAAATTCGCGCCGACCAGCGACCACCACACATTAACACTATCCTACACACACTCGGGACAATTTACACATAGACCAAGCCAATTAACACACAAAAATCACGTCTTTGGAGTGTGGGAGGAAACCGAAGATCTCGGAGAATATCCACACAGGTCACAGGGAGAACGTACAGTATAAACTCCGTACAGACAGCACCCGTAGTCGGGATCGAATCCGAGTGTCTGGTGCTGTAAGGCAACAACTCTACCACTGCGCCACTGTGCCCCACTCTCACTTTTATATACTGCTGTCAGGTCTCCCCTCAACCTGCGATGATCCAGAGAAAATAATTCAAGTTTATCTAAACTTGAATTATTTTACATTGAAGTGATTGAAATCCAAGTGAAGTTTAAATGGCATCAAAAAAATAAAACCTCCAGAATGGATGATATTCATTATGTGGTTGGCTGGAGTCAGTATCAGCACAATTACTATATTAAACTTTGAATCTTCAGATGTCCTTGTTGCAGGAACCCTCTAATCCAGGCAGTGTTCTGATAAGCCTTTTGTGCACGTTCTCCAAAGCCTTCCTGTAATGGGATGACCAGAACTGCATGCAATACAGTACTCCAAATCCTGTCTAATAAGGATTAATGTAAATATGCGCTGGGGCTTGGTAGGCTGAAGGTGTGTTTCCTTATTTTGCTGTGAGATCAAAGCCAGATCACAGCACGGTTTGGGAACAGCTCCATCCAAGTCCACAAAAAAACTGTGGACAATTGTGGACGGAGCCCAGACCATCGCACAAGCCAACCTCCATTCTATTGACTCCATCTACACCTCACGCTGCCTCGGCAAGGCCAGCAGCATCATCACGGACCAGCCTCACCCCGGCCACTCCCTCTTTGAATTAAACCAAACTAAAATAATTTCTCAACTGAGATCTGACACCATATACATAATTGGGCTCTTTGACAGATTACATTTCCCAAGGCAATTCATTGGTAACTAAATCAAAAATAATTTGTCACCTAACCTCACAAGGTAACAACAATTTGAAATTGCATATTCAAGTCAAGTCAAGTCAAGTTTATTTATCACATACACATACAAGATGTGCAGTGAAATGTAAGTGGCAATGCCTGCGGATTGTGCAAAAACTACAGAACAACAGAACAGAATCAGTATTTATATATTTTTCAAAGACACAACAGTAAATTAGTCCCTGGTGAGATTAGAGTTTACAGTCCTGACGGCCTTTGGGATGAAACTCCGTCTCATCCTCTCTGTTTTCACAGCGTGACAGCGGAGGCGTTTGCCTGACCGTAGCAGCTGGAACAGTCCGTTGCTGGGGGGGTAGGGGTCCCCCATAATGTTGCTGGCTCTGGATCTGCACCTCCTGGTGTATAGGTCCTGCAGGGGGGCGAGTGTAGTTCCCATAGTGTGTTCGGCCGAACGCACTACTCTCTGCAGAGCCTTCCTGTCCTGGGCAGAGCTGTTCCCAAACCAGATCGTGATGTTGCCGGACAAAATGCTTTCTACAGCCCCAGAGTAGAAGGACTGGAGGATCCTCAGAGAGACTCTGAATTTCCTCAGCTGCCTGAGGTGGTAAAGGCGCTGCCTTGCCTTACGCCCAGTGTGGCAGCGTGTGATGTCCATGTCAGATCCTCTGTGATGTGGACCCCCGGGTATTTAAAGCTGCTCACCCTATCCACAGTAGTCCCATTTATCTCCAGTGGCGTGTACGTCCTCGGATGTTGAGCCCTTCTAAACTTCTGGAAACACTCAGCAGGTCAGTCAGCATCTGCAGAGAAAGGAAGGGATTTAATCTTTCAGGTCAAAGACCCTTCATCAGAACCGATAAACTAAGGTAAAGGTTTAGAGATACAGCGCGGAAACAGGCCCTTCGGCCCACCTAGTCCGCACCGACCAGCGATAAGTCGTATACAAACCTACACACACCAGGGACAATTTTACAACCTATTGAAGCGAATTAACCTACAAACCTGCAGGTCTTTGGAGTGTGGGAGGAAACTGGAGCATCCGGAGAAAACCCACGCGGTCACGGGGAGAACGTACAAACTCCGCACAGACAGCACCCGTAGTCAGGATTAAACCCGGGTCTCTGGCTCTGTAAGGCAGCAACTCTACTGTTGCATGGTAAAGAGAGCTAGATAGGGCTCTTAAAGATAGCTGAGTCAGGGAATATGGGGAGAAGGCAGGAACGGGGTACTGATTGGGGATGATCAGCCATTATCACATTGAATGGCGATGCTGGCTTGAAGGGCCGAATGGCCTACTCCTGCACCTATTGTCTGTTGTCTATTGCCACCATGCACAGCGTAGGTAGAACGTGCAAACTCCGTACAGACAGCATCTCTAGTCCGGATGGAACCCAGGTCTCTGGCGCTGTGAGGCAGCAACTCTACCGCTGCGCCTCTGTGATTGACCAATTCTTTCCATTCATTGACTTACGATGACCTGGGCAATGTAAATAGTCTCTGCACATGCCTGACATGGAAACACTTCACAATAGACAATAGACAATAGACAATAGGTGCAGGAGTAGGCCATTTGGCCCTTCGAGCCAGCACCGCCATTCAATGTGATCATGGCTGATCATCCCCAATCAATACCCCGTTCCTGCCTTCTCCCCATATCCCCTGACTCCGCTATTTTTAAGAGCCCTATCTAGCTCCCTCCTGAAAGCATCCAGAGAACCTGCCTCCACTGCCTTCTCAGGCAGAGAATTCCACAGACTCACCACTCTCTGTGAGAAAAAGTGTTTCCTCGTCTCCGTTCTAAATGGCTTAACCCCTTATTCTTAAACTGTGGCCCCTGGTTCTGGACTCCCCCAACATCGGGAACATGTTTCCTGCCTCTAGCGTGTCCAAGCCCTGAACAATCTTATATGTTTCAATGAGATACCCTCTCATCCTTCTAAACTCCAGAGTGTACAAGCCCAGCTGCTCCATTCTCTCAGCATATGACCATCCCAGCTCACATCCGCCCTCCCTCCCCCTAATCACCATGCCTCAGTAGCTCACTAGAAGGTCAGAGTACATTTACCAAAGAGTTTGATGACATTCCCTCGAACTGGCATGAATGTGCAGTTCCAGGAAATGGTGACAACCACATTGTCTGTGGTGGAGTTCGTCACCGAATTAGCTCGTTATCAGAGACATCCTACCCCAGAGGCAGAAGATAGACACAAAGAGCTGGAGTAACTCAGCGGGACCGGCAGCATCTCTGGAGAGAAGCAATGGGTGACGTTTTGGGTCGAGACTCTTCTTCAGTCTGAAAGAAGGGTCTCGACCCGAAACGTCACCCATTCCTTCTCTCCAGAGATGCTGCCGGTCCCGCTGAGTTACTCCAGCATTTTGTGTCTATCTCCAATCGTCTTGGCCCCGCTCTGGGAGTAGGAGTGGGGGGCGTATCCGGATCCGCAACGGCCGTGAGCCGCAGGCCGAGCTCGGCGATCGCTTGCCTGCTTCTGCTGCTGTTGGAGGTGGGATGTTGCGTCGCGCCAGGGTCTTGGGCCTGTCCCACTTTGGCCGTCAGTTACGCGACAGGCCAGCGGCGCGCGAAGATTTCGTGCAAATGCGCGCGTAAATGGCGAGCGAAAGACAGCCAAGTGGGACAGGCCCTTTACTCCAGTTTTTTGTGTCTATCTTCTGTTTACTGTAACTTGCTTCCTGCATTGTCCCGGGGGCATTTGGACAGTTGTTTTTCCTGTCTGCTCGCTTTAGATAATGGGTGTTGTGTTTCAGAAGGAACAGCAGATGCTGGAAAATCGAAGGTAGACAAAAATGCTGGAGAAACTCAGCGGGTGAGGCAGCATCTATGGAGCGAAGGAAATAGGCAACGATTCGGGTCGAAACCCTTCTTCAGACTGGTGGAGCCCAGGTGGGCCAGGAATCGTTTATGGAAGACGTGGATGTTCCGTAGGTCAGGGTGAGTGAGGCCCGAAGTTTCGGGAGAGACAAAGCGAGGTCCTGCTGGTGCCGGCGCATCGCGGCCAGAGTAGATCGCGGAGCACGGACGGAGAATTGCCGTGTATGGCGGCAGATAGCCAGTCGTATCGATAGTCCGGGTTGGGTCCGAACTGGGAGAGGGAACTGGAGCTGGAAACCATGAGCTACAAGATGGAGGCGTAGGCGTCAATAGACAATAGACAATAGGTGCAGAAGTAGGCATTCGGCCCTTCGAGCCAGCACCGCCATTTAATATAATCATTGCTGATCATCCAATATCAGAACCCCGTTCCTGCTTTTTCCCCAGATCCCTTGATTCCCTTAGCCCTAGGAGCTAAATCTAACTCTCTCTTGAAGATGTCCAATGAATTGGCCTCCACTGCCTTCTGTGGCAGAGACTTCCACAGATTCACATCTCTCTGGGTGATTCCACAGATTCACCACTGCTCTCTGGGTAAGTTCTGTTTCGGTGTCGAGAGCGAGGGGGGCCGTCGGAGAAACTGGGGTGGGAGAGGGACGGAGAGAGAATGAAGATCTCTCCATCCACACTCCCAGAGTCTGCCACTCCATCAGTACAACTCCACAGTATGTCCCTCCACAATGTGTCTCTACTATTGCACAGTGTCCCCTGAACCACCCCATAGTGTGTCTCCCTATTCGTATGACCCCACACAGTGTATCATAGAAACATAGACATAGAAAATAGGTGCAGGAGGAGGCCATTTGCCCTTCGAGCCAGCACCGCCATTCATTGTGATCATGGTTGATCGTCCCCTATCAATAACCCGTGCCTGCCTTCTCCCCATATCCCTTGACTCCACTAGCCCCTAGAGCTCTATCTAATTCTCTCTTAAATCCATCCAGTGACTTGGCCTCCACTGCCCTCTGTGGCAGAGAATTCCATAAATTCACAACTCTCTGGGAGAAAAAGCTTTTTCTCACCTCAGTCTTAAATGACCTCCCCTTTATTCTAAGACTGTGGCCCCTGGTTCTGGACTCGCCCAACATTGGGAACATTTTTCCTGCATCTAGCTTGTCCAGTCCTTTTATAATTTTATATGTTTCTATAAGATCCCCCCTCATCCTTCTAATCACTCCAACCCTACCTCCGCATAGGGTATTACTCCATCAGTACCACCGCACATTGTCACTCCATCAGTAATACCTCACGGCGTGTAGATCCATGAATAACACGCCACCATGTATCATTCCTAGGGCCGAGGATGTCATGTCAAGTCAAGTCAAGTTTATTCGTCACATACGCATACGAGATGTGCAGTGAAATGAAAAGTGGCAACACTCGCGGATTGTGCAAAAAAACACAAAACAGAATGGAACAGAATCACATATTCACATATTACATATTTGTGGGAGGGAAAAAAAGAAAAAAACAGCAATTTTAAAAAGACACCACCCAACAGTAGATTGGTTCAGTAAAGTTAGTCCCTGGAGAGATGGGAGTTTACAGTCCTAATGACCTCTGGGAAGAAACTCCTTCTCATCCTCTCCGTTTTCACAGCATGGCAACGGAGGCGTTTGCCTGACCGTAGCAGCTGGAACAGTCCGTTGCTGGGTGGAAGGGGTCCCCCATGATCTTGTTGGCTCTGGATCTGCACCTTCTGATGTATAGTTCCTGCAGGGGGGCGAGTGTAGTTCCCATAGTGCGTTCGGCCGAATGTCCTGGTCGGGTTGCTCCTGGGCCTGGCCAAGCTGGCCATCCATCCGCGAGTCACGGCGCCAGGCGGAAGAGGGCTTTGCCCGAGCCAGATGCCTGCCCCTTTTCCGGGTTACGTCCGCGCCCGGGTGGTGTTAGAGAGGGACATTAGTTGTATACTAGTTATTTGGTTGTTTGAAAATGTAGTGTCTAGATAATTTGGTGATGTTGTACTATGGTGGTGGGTGTGATACCACAGTTTTGTTTTGTATCGTCATCCAAATGAAATAAATTATTTTTGATAGAAGAAAAAAACATGTCATTCCATCAGTATGACACACCATCGGTTACTTGAAGTTAGAGAAGTCAATGTTCATACCGCTGGGGTGTGAGCTACCCAAGTGAAATATGAGGTGCTGTTCCTCCAATTTGCACTGGGCCTCACTCTGACAGTGGAGGAGGCCCTGGACAGAAAGGTCAGTGTGGGAATGGGAGGAAACCGGGCAAGCGTAAGCCGAGACCTGGCGCTTGTTCTCACCGATGTATAGGAGTCCACACCTGGAACAGCGGATACAGTAGATGAGGTTGGAGGAGGTGCAAGTGAACCTCTGCCTCACCTGGAAATACTGTCGGGGACCTTGGACGGAGTCGAGGGGGGAGGTAAAGGGACAGGTGTTGAATATCCTGCAGTTACATAGAAAATAGGTGCAGGAGGAGGCCATTCGGCCCTTCGAGCCAGTTTTAGTTTAGTTTAGTTTAGTGATGCAGTGCGGAAACAGGCCCTTCGGCCCACTGGGTCGGCACCGACCAGCGATCCCCGCACACTAACACTATCCTAAACCAACTAGGGACAATTTTTACATACATCAAGCCAATTAACCTACAAACCTGCCACGTCTTTGGAGTGTGGAAGGAAACTGAAGATTGCGGAGAAAACCCACGCAGGTCACGGGGAGAACGTACAAA
>JAXLNO010003218.1:5000-84425 GCA_038087875.1 Malacoraja senta
AAAAACGGGCAAGGGGAAGAGGTGAGCGACTCAGCCGACAGAAAGTCGGGAAAGTCGGGAATCTGCGGTTAGCGACCAACTGCCTCTAACCCCGGTACAGTCGCCAGCGGTGAGCGTAGCGACTGTGGACCTGGGGCAGTCAACGCCTGTCGGGCGCAAGGCCAAGTTCGAATCAAAACGGGCCACGGAGGAGGAGTCCCAGGAAATGGAAATGGTAGAAGCTCCAGGGCTAGATACTGCTTTTAAGCGTATTGCCCAAATGGAAAGCCTGCTACATAGGCTGTTGGAGCAAAGCACACTCAGGTAAGAGTGTACTGAAATCCAAGCGGCTGGAAGCAGCTTAAACAGCTCCTGGTGCAGGGCTGATAGAATGCACCCTCAGGGATGAGGAGCGTGCCACGGGTCATGAGATTTCAGACCCCGATTCTGACGGTGAGGCTGTACAAGTTGACACTACGTGATTTGTCACAGTAGCCGTGATGTACGTGATGTACAGATGTTCCACCCCTGGCAGTACGATTCGCTGCCCCGTCAGGGTCAGGAGAGCCATTAGGAGAAGAATTGGCCTCCCTAATAAATTACTTGGTTTCCCATCAGCTGGAACAGCAGGAAATGGATGAGAATGCAAGACAATATGAGTTGAGTATGACTATGAGAACTCAAGAATTGAAATTGCAGAGAATATTAAAGCTGCTGGGTTCTGGAATAACTGCTTTTGCCAGAATAGCGGATAAAAGCCAAGAGATGATGGAGTTGCATCAGGAAGCACTGGGGTTGCTATGCAGCACCCACTTCGAGATCAATTGTCTGAGGAAAGGTGCTATACGGCCTACTATGAATCCGAAATTCGCAGCACTCTGCAAACCAAGTAATGTACAATTACCTAACTTACTCTTTGGAGAGGATCTCGGGAGACGTGTTAAAGAGTTGGAAGATGAAGCGAAAACAGGATTGATGAAAACATCAATGGTTGTAAAGTCTGTAAAGAGGAGGTAACCTTTCAGACGTCATACGGATCCTGGACCAGGACCAAGTCGCTCATTAACGCAGGGACGTAGCTGGTGGCCTGCAGCGGGAGCAAGAACCAGTGGGGGTGCTTCCGGGAGAATCCAGGGATCTCAGAGTACTCAAATGACTCAAGAGGTAGGTGGACCTGGTTCTCATGGGAACATACTAACCGGATTAAGTCCAAAAGTTGGAGGCAGATTATGTCTCTTCTATAACAATTCGAAGAAGATTACTTCAGATGTGGTAATTCTGAATAGTATACAAGGATTTCGAATTGAATTCAATCCAAATTATGATTTGCCTGTCCAGCATGTTCCTAGCAGAACTCTCCACTTCTTCGGCATGGACTTGAAGGGCCGAGATGGCCTGTTTCCCTGCTGTAATTGTCATATGGTTTGCACAAAAAGAAGTGATGGAGGTTCAAGCTGCGTTTCAAACTCTATATATATATATATATAAAAGGTGTTATTGAAGAATCAGTCTACCAAATTCACCAATTTGTGTCAAATATATTCCCTCAATCAAAAAAGGATGGAGGATGTAGGATTATTCTAGACTTGACAAGTCTGAATCCTTTTGTTTAATTTAAACATTTTAAAAGGGAGACATTTGTGACTGCCAAACAACTTATTTCAGAAGCATGTCATATGGCAACTATAGATTTAAAAGATACATATTATTCAGTATCTTAAATTTACATGGATGAACCAGTTATGGCAGTTCAAAGCTTTGCCTAATGGGTTAACGTCCGCTCCCAGAATATTCACAAAATTATTAAAACCAATTCTGGGGTTGCTGAGAAGCCAGGGGCATGTACTAATGGCATATTTGGATGATGTCCTGATTATAGGAAGGACAAAACAGTCAACAGAAGCATCTGTTGCAGTTGTGAAATCAACTTGTGAAAGTTTGGGGTTTCTAATTCATCCAAAGAAATCAAGGTTAACACCATGTACCTCGATTGATTATTTGGGGTTCACAATTGATTCAGTCCAAATGAAAATTACTTTGCCCAGTGAAAAAAGGGTGGAGTTAATTAAAGATTGCAGTAATCTTTTGAAGGAGCAAAAACCCTCAATCAGACAGGTGGCTCGAGTACTGGGAAAATTAGTAGCAGCATTCCCAGCAGTCCAATACGGACCATTACATTATCAACAATTGCAGAGAGTTAAAGAACAGGCACTGAGTATGCATGTTGGTCATTTTGATAGAACCATGCAACTAACAACAAATGCTGTTTCTGATCTGCAGTGGTGGATTCTACATGTCTCAAGCAGTTCCAGCAAAGTGCTGATTGAACAACCTTCCATGATATTACAAACAGATGCCAGTGCACTAGGATGGGGTGCAACTGACTTAGCATCTAGCTGCGGAGGCAGATGGAATCAGGAAGAGTCATTGTTACTGCAGACATGGGGAGTTAACTATTTGGAGTTTTAGGATGTTTCTATCGACTCCAAGGTTATTGTTCTAACACAACTAAAAGGCATGTTCAAGTTCAAATTGATAAACACAACAGCAGCTGCCTATATTAATGATATGGATGGAATCAAGTCGGGGTCATGTGACAAAATGGCTAATCAACTTTGGTCTGGGTGTATTGAAAAGAACATTTGGATTTCAGCTATCTATCTACCAGGTAGAATGTACACGATAGCAGACACCAGGTCACGAAAGTTCCATGATAATGAGAATGGATGTTGAATCGAGAGGTATTCAATGATATAGTAATCAGATTTGGAATGCCCGACATCGACTTGTTTGCGTCTAGACTGAATCATCAGCTATCGAGATATGTCTCATGGGAATCAGATCCAGGAGCAGTGACGATTGATTCTTTCTCGCTACATTGGGGTGGTATGTTTTCATATATATTTCCATTTTTCTGCCTCATAAGCCAGTGTTTGCTTAAAATCAGGCAAGATGCTGCTTCAGGGGTATTGGTAGTACCAGATTGGCCTACACAGCCATGGTATCCGTTGATATTAGAATTAACAACACAAATGTTGATGAAAGTCCCAAAAAGGAGTAATTTATTGCTGCACCCTGTAACAGGGGAACAACATCCATTATATGATCGTTTGGATTTGTTGATTTGCAGGTTTTAAGAAGGCCTTTTTGGGGGCGAGGACTGTCTGAGCGTACTGTGGACATGATTATGGCAGCCTGGAGGAAGAGCACTCAAAAACAGTACCTTTCTTATATTAAGAAATGGGAAGAGTTCTGTGTACAAAAGAATGTAGTACTGCAGATATTTCAAATGTTTAGAATTTCTGTCAAAAATTTATTATGATGAAGGTCTGAGTTGTAGTGCAATTAATTCAGCCAGAAGTGCATTGTCCTCATATTTGGTTCTGGATTCAGAAAGAAACAATTGTTTCCAGACTAATGAAAGGAATCTTTAATTCCAAACCACCG
This sequence comes from Malacoraja senta, assembly GCA_038087875.1. Classification (NCBI taxonomy): domain Eukaryota; kingdom Metazoa; phylum Chordata; class Chondrichthyes; order Rajiformes; family Rajidae; genus Malacoraja; species Malacoraja senta. The sequence goes on from JAXLNO010003218.1 coordinate 8,427, forward strand.
AAACCTAGGTACATGACAATCTGGGATGTAAGTGTGGTAACCATATAACCATATAACCATATAACCATAACAGCACGGGAACAGGCCATCTCGGCCCTTCAAGTCCGTGCCGAACATTTTTTTTTTTTTTTTTTTTTTTTTTTTTTTAATTAAAAATAAAATACTTCCCCCTAGTCCCATCTACCTGCACTCAGACCATAACCCTCCATTCCTTTCCCGTCCATATACCCATCCAATCTATTTTTAAAGGATTACATCGAACCTGCCTCCACCACTTCCACTGGAAGCTCATTCCACACAGCTACCACTCTCTGAGTAAAGAAGTTCCCCCTAATGTTCCCCCTAAACTTCTGTCCCTTAATTCTCAAGTGATGTCCCCTTGTTTGAATCTTCCCTACTCTCAATGGGAAAAGCTTATCCACGTCCACTATGTCTAACCCGCTCATAATTTTAAAGACCTCTATCAAGTCCCCTCTTAACCTTCTGCGCTCCAAAGAATAAAGACCTAACTTGTTCAACCTTTCTCTGTAACTTAGTTGCTGAAACCCAGGCAACATTCTAGTAAATCTCCTCTGTACTCTCTCTATTTTGTTGACATCCTTCCTATAATTAGGCGACCAAAACTGTACTCCATACTCCAGAATTGGCCTCACCAATGCCTTGTACAATTTTAACATTACATCCCAACTTCTATATTCAATGCTCTGATTTATAAAGGCCAGCACACCAAAAGCTTTCTTTACCACCCTATCTGCATGAGATTCCACCTTCAGGGAACTATGCACAGTTATTCCTAGATCCCTCTGTTCAACTGCATTCCTCAATTCGCTACCATTTACCGTGTACTGAAACTACTTCGTGAATGGTCACCAAGTGTGTCTTTACCTTTGGCCAAGCTCAGTGTGAAAGTATTCTGGCATGAGTGACAGCACAACGAGTGCAAACACTTGGAAAATTTCAAATAGACAGTATGGAAGTAACTGAAGACAAGGTTACATTCTATATCTATGACCTATTAAAGCAAATTAGGCCAGGTGTGACAGGATTTAAAATTATGCTAGCAGCATATCCAAATGATCCTTGTCTCTGTGTTAAGACATATTTGTTACAATACATTGAGTTCACAAAGAATTTGAGAAATACTGAAACTGGGTTGTTGATCACACACAAGAAACCACACAAGAGAGTTTCAATACAGACTATTTCCAGATGGATAAAAGAAGTCTTAACAGCTGCTGGTATTAACACTTATGTTTTTACGTCTCACTCGCCTAGGGCAGCAGAAACATCGGCGGCCAGGGCAAAAGACGTCCCCATCGACCATATCCTCGCAGTCGCCGGGTGGTCCAATGAGTTGATGTTTCAACATTTTTACCATCGGCCTATTGTTAATGCGGGATTGTTTGCAGAAACTATTTTAAGTTCTGTGTAAATTCCTCTGGTTTAAAGGGGATCTGATTAATTTCATTATTGAAATGAATTACTGCATTTGTGGTACAAATGTTATTATGAATGCATAATTGATTATTCTCGTTCCGAGTCAATCAATGCAGTGAGAAGCCGGGATTGATCTACAGCATGAAATCACAAAGCTTTAAAAATCTTCACGTAGTCACTCACGTGACTCCGAAGTAAAATAGTAAGATTAAACGAGAACTTACCTAAGTTTGAAGTTTGATCTTTATTTTATGAAGAGTTACGTAGGTGATTATGTGCCCACCACGACCCTACCCTCTATCATAAAGGTCAGATGGAAGTTCTTGTATTACTCGTTTTATTATGAGACTATATTACTTCGGTTTTTGTTTTTTGTGATTTCACACCGCTGCTTTGAAGATTGACGCGCAGGCGCACTGGCGGGGTTCTTCACGTGATCACCTACGTAACTCCTCATAAAATAAAGATCAAACTTCAAACTTAGGTAAGTTCTCGTTTAATCTCACTATTATAGGGTGATGGGTTGTATATCATATATCAGAGGGTTTTCTTTTCTTTTTTCTTTTTCCTCTCTTTTTTTGTATGGCTTTGTAAATATTTGTTTAGTGTATAAATGTAAATACTTTGGTGTATATATAGCTTCTGGTGTACATTTGGTGTACATATAGCTGCTGGTGTACATATGGTGTACATATAGTGTACATATAGCTGCTGGTGTACATATAGCTGTGGTGTACATATGGTGTACATATAGCTGTGGTGTACATATGGTGTACATATAGCTGCTGGTGTACATATAGCTGCCAAATCTGTATAAGATCCTTATAAACAGTCGAATAAGGGGTGGGAATAATAAGCTTTGGCTTCTTCCTGCTCCTTTTCGGACACATACGATTTCATTTATTTATAGATATAGTTTATGACACTTTATAAATATTCTTGTTTTGTTTTTTTGTATGCTGTTTCACACTTGCTTTTTATTCTTTTATTCTGTACGAAATAAAGAATAAAATAAAATAAATAAAATACAAATTGCTCAAATAGATATGGGGACTCTGCTGTTTCTGCGGCCATGGGCGAGACTACAGTAAGATGTGTTGCCTATCTGGTGCCAGATCTGAGCGGACACAGGACATTGGGTACTTTTCATAATGGCAGGCAGTGACTAGCGGAGTGCCGCAAGGCTCAGTGCTGGGACTCCAGTTATTGACAATAGATATTAACAATGTAGCCAAAGGAATTAAATGTAACATCTCCGTTTGTATATGACACAAAGCTGGGTGGCAGTGTGTGCTGCGAGGAGGATGCTATGAGGCTGCAGGTTGACGGATAGGTTGGGTGAGTGGGCAGATGCATGGAAGATTCAGTATAATGTGCATAAATGTGAGGTTATCCACTTTGTTGGTAAGAACAATAAGGCAGATACAGCGGGCAGTGAAGAAAGCTAATGGCATGTTGGCCGTCATAACAAGAGGATTTCAGTATAGGAGCAAGGTGGTCCAACTGCAGTTGCACAGGGCACTGGTGAGACCACACCTGGAGTATTGTGTGCAGTTTTGGTCTCCCTAATTTGAGTAAGGACATTATTGCTATAGAGGGAATGCAGCATATGTTCACCAGCTTAATTCCCGGGATGGCGCGACTGACATATGATGAAAGAATTGATCGACTGGGCTTATATCCACTGGCATTTAGAAGGATTAGAGTGGATCTTATAGATACATGTAAAATTCTTAAGGGATTGGACAGTCTAGATGCAGGAAAAATGTTCCCGATGTTGGAGGAGTCCAGACCCAAAGGTCACAGTTTAAGAATAAGGGGTAGGCCATTTAGGACTGAGATGAGGAAAATCTTCTCCACCCAAAGAGTTGTGAATCTGTGGAATTTTCTCCCACAGAAGGCTGGGGAGGCCAATTCACCAGATGTTTTCAAGAGAGTGTTAGTCATAGCTCTTAGGGCTAACGGAATCAAGGGAGATGGGGAGAAAGCAAGAACGGGGTACAGATTTTGGATGATCAGCCATGATCATATTGAATGGCGGTGCTGGCTCATGGGCCGAATGGCCTTGTCCTGCGCGTATGTTCTATGTTTCTATGTCTCGATTCTGAAAGGGAGAGGTGAGCAGCCAGAGATCATAGTCCATATTACTAGCAATGACACAGGTAGGGAGTGAGATGAGGCAGGGAGTGAGACAGGTGGTTAAAAAGTAACTCCAGTCTGATAATCTCACTCTATGTAAGAAGGAACTGCAGATGCTGGTTTAAACCGAAGGTAGACAAAAAATGCTGGAGTAACTCAGCAGGTCAGTATGAAGAAGGGTCTCGACCCAAAACGTCACCCATTCCTTCTCACCAGAGATGCTGCCTGACCCACCCGCTGAGTTTCTCCAGCAGTTTGTGTCTGAGGGCTTAGAGAAGATTTACAAGGATGTTGCCAGGACACGAGGGCCTGATCTAGAGGGAGAGGTAAAAATGTTGTTATTTTTATTTGAAATGTTGGACTTTAAAGGGTTAACGCAGGTTCAGTATCCATAATGAAGCTCATCTGTAATAAGGTGTCAGAACCATTGAGCTGGAACCAAGGTAAAAAGGTGAATTAACTAAAGAGCAGAGGGATCTCAGACGACAGGTAAACAGTACGTTGAGAGTAGCATCACACGGAGATAGGGTGGTCAAAAAGGCTTTTCTCACATTGGCCTTCATCAGTCAGAACATTGAGTCTAGAGATGTCGTGGTCATGTTGCACATGTACAAGACGTTGGTGAGACCACATTTACAGTGTTGTGTTCAGTTTTGGACACACTAGTATCGGTAAAATGGTGTCAACGTGGAAATGCCATAAAGAAGATTTGCGACGATGTTGCCAAGACTTGAGGGCCTGATCTAGAACAGATTTAGCAGGCTAGTGTTTTATTTCTTGGTGCACAGGAGGATGAGGGATGATATTTTCAAGGTGACTAAAACATTGAGAGATATAGATAGGGTCGACGCACAGATTAGGGGAATCAAGATCCTGAGGACAACTTTAAGATGAGGGGAAGATTGAATAGGAACCAGAGGGGTCATTTTCACACGAAGGGTGGTGGGTGGGTGGACCAGCTGCAAGAGGAGATGGTTCAACCCAGTACCCATATCATCATACGGTGTGGAAACAGTCCCTTCGGCCCAACTTGCCCACACAGGACAACATGCCCCATTCACTCTAGTCCCACCTGCCTGCAGTTGGTCCAAATCCCTTCAAACCTATCCTATTCACATACCTATCAAACTGTGTCATAAATGGTAGGTAAGTCCCTGCCTCAACTACCTCCTCTGGCATCTTGTTCCATACATCCACCACCATTTGTGTGAAAAAGGTATCCCTCAGATTCCTATTAAATATTTTCCCCTTCACCTTAAACCTATGTCCTCTGTACCTCGATTCTTCTATTCATGGCAAGATAATCTGTGCTTCTACCCAATATATCCCTCTCATGGTCTTATACACCTCTATAAGATCACTCTTCTTCCTTCTGTGCTTCAAGGAATAGGGTCACTGCCTACTCAACCACTCCCCATAGGCCAGACCCTGGCTGCTGCATCCTTGTAAAATATATCTGTAAAGGTTCTAGTTTGGCAACATCTTTCTAATAACACAGTACCCTGAACTGAACACAATACTCCAAATGTGGCCTCACTAAGGTCTGATACAACTGCAAGATGACCTCCCAACCTCTACACTCAATACTCTGCCAGGTAAAGGCCAATGTGCCAAAAGCCTTTTTGACCATCCGATCTACAGCAACTGTGATTCCACCTTCAAGGAACTGTGCACCTGCACTCCAAGATCCCTCTGCTCTACAATTGTACCTAGAGGCCTACCATTCACTGTGTAGATCCTCCCCATGTTAGACTTCTCAAAATGCAATACCTCACAATTCTCTACATTAAATTCGACCAACCATTCCCTAGCACACTTGGCCAATCGATCCAGATCCTACTGCAATTAATCACAACCATCTTCACTATCTGCAAAACCACCCACTTTTGTATCATCTGCAAACTTGCTAAACTTGCTCTGTAAGTTCTCATCCAAATCATTGCTGTAGATGACAAACAGTAACGGGCCCAGCACTGAACACTGAGGCACACCACTAGTCACAGGCCTCCAGTCTGAGAAGCAACCTTCCTTCCACCATCACCCTCTGCTTCCTTCCCTGAAGCCAAATTTCAATCCATTCCGCTATCTCTCCTTGTAACTATATAAAGGTCTGAACTAAAAAGTACTACGGCAAACGTTAAGGAACATTTAGACAGGTGCATGGACAGACAGACCGACAGGCCATTTATAGGAATATGGGGATGGGACGTTGGCCGGTGTGGGCAGGCAGGCAGGCAGGCTGGGCTGAAGATGCTGTGAGACTCTATGTCTCTATGACTCTATAACTGGAGTGTGTGTGTGTGTACAAATAGTGCAGTAAGATATTCCTCACTTGGCCATGGATCTCTGCGCTGGGATCGTAGAACAGATTCATTTTAAGACAAACCCGGTTAATCACACTTTTTAACATTATTATTACAGCAGTTTGTCCAATGGTCGCACATGGATAGGTAACCTGCAAACATGTCCAATCTTCTACAAGGCAAATGTTGTCAGTGTTGCCACTGGTGAAAATATATCTGGGTAGTGTGCGACGGAACTGGCAACTGGTTGTTATTTCAAATGTTTGACTAGAAAGGGTTAACTGAAGTTCAGTATCCATAATTAATCTCATCTGTAATGAGCACTAACTCCATCTTGCTGCTCTATCCATGCTGGTAAACACGGCACATGAAGATGCATTAACTTGTTGTTTTCATCTTAATAACAGTGGTTAGAAATACTAATTGCCTCTCTCCGGGATACAATGGAAAGCAAAACACATAATGTGGAAAATTAAAGTTCAGAACTGAGAAGGGAGTAGTTAAGTAACGGTGCTGAATCCTTCGTCCAGTGGGAATATTAGTTCCAGTTGGGGAACACTAGCTGTGGGTCTGTTCAATCTGCTGTTTATTTTGTAGTCAACTACTTCAGACCAGTTGACAGGTAGATGTGAATTCAAACCCACAGATCAGATAGCAAGGTCGGTCTGAATGTAAATGACCAACCCACCCATCTGGGCTGTCCACAGGTGTTTAGAAACATAGACATATAGAAAATAGGTGCAGGAGTAGGCCATTCGGCCCTTCGTGCCATTCTATATGATCATGGCTGATCATCCTCAATCAATACCCCGTTCCTGCTTTCTCAAAATATCCCTTGATAGCCCAAAGAGCTAAATCTAACATAGATTAAAAACAATTCTGGGGAAACTCAGCGGGTGAGGCAGCATCTATGGAGAGAAGGAATATGCGACGTTTCAGGTCGACACCCTTCTTCAGACTTTAACTCTTACTTGAAAACATCCAATGAATTGGCCTCCACTACTTTCTGTGGCAGATAATTCGACAGATTCACAACTCTCTGGATGAAAAATATTTTCCTCACCTCAGTCTGAAATGGCCGAACCCTTATTGTTAAACTGCGACCCCTGTTTCTGGACTCCCCCAACATCGGGAACAGTTCTTGCCTGTCCAATCCCTTAAGAATTGAATGTTTCTATATGATGCCCTCTCATACTTCAAAGTGAATTTAGAGAGAGCTCTTACACACTCAGTCTGTATTTCTGTGCCTATTTATAAATTAATTCAAGAGAGCATTTCTCCATTCCTGCAGTGTATACCTGGTACACGTGGAAACTGAAAGACACTTCAATAATCAGTGACATATTAAAATGACCAACGTATATGACAGACAGTTATATCATTTTGTTGCTTAATTTGCAGCTTTGAGAAAATTGGACAGCTATTGATGTTGAATTCCTTGGATTTCCAGGCTAGAGTTTAGTTTGAGGACAGTGGACACTTGGGAGGGAGATGAACGACGAGCCTCCGTTGTTAGTGACTGCACCACCCAATACAGTATCGCCACTGTTGTGTAGTCAGTGATGTGTCTGCAATGTGGCTCCAACTGGGGAGGTCGATGACAGACAGAGCACACTAGAGTTTACAGAACCGCTGATTCCAGTGGTGTGTGAAATGGGCACGGAAACAGCATGGAAACAGGCCCTTCGACCCGACGTCCATGCAGACCAAAATGCCTATCTACGGTGATCTCATTCAATTGTATTTGACCCATTTCCTTCCATTACTATCCGAGACAAACGGCCGTCAAAATGCTGTTTATTTGCGGTGATGGTATCTGCCCCACCTCCTCATGTAAAGATTGCTCCACCTTTGGTGTGGAATACCTGCCCGTCAGAATTCCCTTCAATCTATCCCCTTTCTATTAAACCTGGTCTCTGGGTTTAGATTCTCCCAGCCTGAGAAATATCCGTGACCATCCACTCAATCCTGCTGTAGTTGACATCATTTTACAAGCCTCAGTAAGGTCGCCCCTTTGTATTCTTGCTCCAAAGAGACACGATTTTTTCCAATCCCACCCGATCCAATCTGTCTTCTATCAAGATTATGTTTCTGTTTAATCTGTATCTAGTTATGTATCTTGATGCTTTATTTGTGTCATTGTATAACAAATCAAATGTCATTGTACCTCAGTACTCGTGACAATAAAGGACCATTGGACTAACGCTGTCCATTCCTGAAATCATCCTGGTGAATCTTGTCTGCACTGCCTCTGGCAATAGGACATAATTTCTATGATATGGTGACCAGAACTACACAAAAGGGGCTGGCAGATATTTGAAGTACAATTGAGGAGAGCGAGTGCTACACTTGGAAGAGCAGTGAAGTCTAGATTGGTCATTATTTGGATGTTCAGCTGTGGTGCAAGTGTGTTGAGAATCAGACACAGATGGGAAGTGACACCATCAGTGAGTCCAGAGGTGTCAGTACCGATGAGCTGGAACCAAGACAGAAAGGTGAATCAAATATAGAGCAGAGGGATCTATGACGACAGGTACACAATGTGTTTCAAGTAACATCACACAGAGATAAGGTGGTTTAAAAGGCTTTTGTCTTGGCCTTCATCAGACAGAACATTGAGTCTAGAGGTTTGGAGGTCATGTTGCACATGTACAAGACGTTGGTGAGACCACATTTACAGTGTTGGGTTCAGTTTTGGACACTATGGTATCGGTAAAATGGTATCAAGGTGGAAATGCCGTAGAGAAGATTCACCAGGATGTTGGCAAGAATCGAGGGCCTGATCTAGAGGGACAGATTCAGCAGCCTAGTGCTTTATTCCTTGGGGCACAAGGGGATGAGGGATGATCTTTGAAGGTGACTTCTTCTTGTGTATGGTGTACACAGCCTAAAGTTGTAGGACAACTTGTTCTATTTGATCGTATTTGTTTGTACAAACTGTTGTCAGGTCACCGTATAAATCAGTTTATTTGTTAGTGCTGTACCTGGTGCAAACTTCACACACAGATTTACCCTGTTTCACAGAGAGAGAGAGGGAGAGGGGGGGTAGAGAGAAAAGTGGGGGGAGAGAGGTGGGATAGAGGGGGGAGATAGTGAGAGGGGGGATTGATTTATTTCAATCAATACCGATATACCTAACTAAATTATTTTCAAAATTCTTGATTCTCTGATTACAAACTTTATCTGGGATTATAAAACACATAGAATTCACAAACGACATCTATGTAAAACCAAAGAAACGGGCGGATTATGAACCAAGATGGCGGCGCAACCGGTGTTTGCAGCGGCCTCTCACAGTGGAAATTCAGTGTTTTCGCGTGTTAGTGGAGCGAGTGGTGTGACTTGAGTATGTGTGTTGAGAGAGTGTATGTATGTGTGGCAGTATGAGCGACAGTTTCTGTTGGACACCCACAACAAAGCTTCTTGTTGTAACAAAGACTTACGGAGCGTTCTGGGCGAGCTGGGACATCTGCACTGCGTAGGCCCAAGGAAAGCCGCGGCTGCACATGGAACAACATTGGTGAGGATTCACCGCAAGCGGTGTAGCAGGATGCGGAAGCGGGGGAAGCGTGGAGTAGTCTACGCTAGGCTAGTCGCTAACCACACAAACCAGCAGTGCCTACACTCATGTTGGCAAATGTCCGCTCCCTCGACAATAAGATGGACTACATCAGAGCGTGGAGAGCTACTCAACGTAGCGTGAAGAACTGCTGTGTCTACGTCCTTACGGAGACCTAGCTGAATCAGAACATCACGGATGCTGCGATCCAGCTAGAGGGGCTAATGCTACACAGAGCTGACAGAGTAGCTTCGCTAGCTGGTAAGTCAAGGGGAGGCGGCCTGGCTGTGTATGTTAATAGATCATGGTGTCGGGATGCCGTGGTAGTTTCCACTTACTGCTCACCCCACGTAGAGTTAATGACTGTGAAATGCCGACCCTTCTACTTACCGAGGGAGCTAACGACAGTCTTCACAACGGCCGTTTATGTACCACCGAGCGCGGACGTGAAGGAAGCTATGACAGAACTCTACAACAACATCAGTGAGCAGCAGAGGGAACATCCCGATGCTTTCTTCATAGCAGCTGGGGATTTTAACGAGGCAAGTCTTGCATCTGTTCTGCCTAAATTCTACCAGCATGTGAACATTGCAATCAGGGGAAAGAACAAACTAGACATTGTGTACACAAACATTAAAGATGCATATAAAGCAGCCCCCCTCCCCCATATCGTCAATTCTGACCACCTGGCGGTTATGCTCACACCTGCATACAGACCCAGGGTGAAACAGGACACCTCGCAAACGACAAAGACACACGTCGCTTGTGGCAGGGATTTCATACCATCACTGACTACAAGCCCCCCACCCCCACCCGCTGCGGATATGCCAAAACGACCCCTCTCTACCAGATGAACTGAACGAGTTCTACGCACGGTTTGAGGTTAAAAACACCACCCAGATACGAGTACTCCTGCCATCACCCAGCGACCAGTCACTCAGGCTGTCCACAGCCGGAGTTAAAAAGGCCTTTGCCAGCATCAATCCACGCAAAGCTGCAGGACCGGATAACATCCCTGGATGCGTTTTAAGGGACTGCGCTGATCTACTAATAGATGTCTTCACAGACATTTTTAACATCTCACTCAGCCAGGCAGTAGTGCCCAACTGTCTTAAAAGTGCCACCATCGTTCCTGTCCCGAAGAAACCAAACCCAGCCTGTCACAATGACTTCCGCCCAGTGGCTCTCACACCCATATTAATGAAGTGTTTTGAGCGGCTGGTTAAGCAGCATATTAAAAATTGTCTCCCGGCCGAACTAGACCCACTGCAGTTCGCCTACAGAGCCAACACGGTCCACAGTGGACGCAGTCTCCACTACACTAAACCTCGCACTGTCACACCTCGACCGGAAAGATACTTATGCCAGAATCCTCTTTTTAGACTTCAGCTCTGCTTTTAATACAATCATTCCACAGCAGCTGGTGGAGAAGCTGAGGCTGTTAGGGGTGGATACTGGCACTTGTAACTGGTCCTTAACTTCTTATCACAACGGCAGCAGACAGTCAGGGTTGGCAGTCGGACATCAAAAACCATCGCCGTGAGCACTGGCTCACCTCAAGGCTGTGTCCTAAGCCCCCTGCTGTTTAGTCTGCTTACACATGATTGTACTGCTAGACTCAATAACAACTATATCAACAAGTTCGCTGATGACACAACAGTGGTGGGTCTCATCAGCGACAATAATGAGTCGGCGTACAGGATGGAGCTGGAGCTGCTCACAGGATGGTGCAGATCCCACAACCTCACTCTTAATGTGGGAAAAACTAAGGAGATGGTGGTCGACTTCAGGAGGGCGGGAAAACAACACCATACACCGCTGTATATTGATGGAACTGCTGTGGAGAGGGTCAGCAGTGTGAAGTTCCTAGGACTCCACCTGTCGGATGACCTGACCTCTATGACCAACACCACAGCAGTGGTCAAAAGAGCCCAACAGCGACTCCACCCTCTCCGGAGACTACGGAAAGCAGGTCGCCCCACTGCCCATCTAAGAACCTTCTATAGGGGCACAATTGAAAGCATAATAACCTACGGCATCACTTCCTGGTTCGGGAGCTGCAAGGCTTACGAACAATATCAACTAAACAGGATAGTGAAGACCGCCAGCAGGATTATCGGTGCCCCACTCCCTTTCCTGCTGGAGATATACAAGAAGAGGAGCATCAGTAGAGCCATCTCCATCACCCAGGACCCCTACCACCCATCACGTCACATCTTTTTCCATTCTGCCATCTGGGAAGAGGTACAGGAGCATCAGCTGCAAAACCAGCAGGATGCTCCTCAGCTTCTTCCCACAGGCAATAAGACTGATTAACGGACTTTGTCCCCTCGCAAAACATCGCTCATCCACACATCCAATCGCGCCCATACCTTGACAGTTAGGCACCTGTCAAAGTAAAGCCACTGTGAAGCGACTGTCGATCAGAATGACTGTTTTTATTATATTGTAAATTTTAGGCCTACTTTCTTTTTAAGAATGATAATTTTAATTTGTTTTTAAAGCTCTATGTATTATCCTTTTGTTTTTTAAACTGAATGGAAACCGATTGAGCAACGTGTTTTCGTTTCCTCTGCGTATGAGTGAAATGATATTAAAGAAATACTGAATACTGAATACACACACACACACACACACACACACACACACACACACACACTCACACACACACACACACTGACACTCACACTCACACACACATTCACACACACACACACACACGTTCACACATTCACACACAAGACACACACATTCACACACACACACACACACACACACACACATTCACACACAAGACACACACACATTCACACACACACACACACACACACATTCACACATACACACGCACATACACACACACACATCCACACACACACGTACACACACACACACACACTCACACACGCTCACTCAGACACAGACACACACACACACATTCACACACACACACACACATTCTTTTTTTAATTTTTTTTTTTAATTTTTATTTATTAGAAGTATTTTACATTACAGTAATCTGCAATAACATAAATTTATACAGTTCTTGTACCACTTCTGTTTTACAACTTTAATAGAAAAAAGGATAGAAAGAGCCAGCAAAGACAGTCAGTGAGTGAATGAAAAAGTGGTCCAGGAACACACATGTGAACCTAAACCACAAGAAGTAGTTAAAGAAGAGAAGAAAAAAAAGAGAAAAAAGAAAATAAGATAGGACAATATGAAAGGGATGTACCTGCTTCTTATCTTTACTCACCCCTCGCCAGGACTTAAAACCATTTATTATCATCATTTTGTTGCACCCTATGTTTGTAATAAGATCCCTGTGAGATGGCGAGGGCCAGTGAGGTGGAGATGTACCGCGGTCCCGGTGAGGCGGCGAGGTACGGTGGGCCCGGTGAGGCCCGGTGAGGTGGAGAGCTTTGGCAGTCCTGGTGAGGCGGAGCGTTTCGGCAGTCCCAGTGAGGCGGCGAGGTACAGTGTGGCGGAGCGGTACAGCGGTCACGGTGAGGTGACGATGTCCAGTGAGGCAGCGAGGTTCGGCGGTCCCGGTGAGGCGAAAATGTTCGGCAATTAGACGGAGAGGTTCGGCGGTGCCGGTGAGGGGGCGAGGCCCAGTGAGGCCCGGTGGGTTGGCGAGGCCTGGTGAGGCGAAAATGTTCGGCAATTAGAAAGAGAGGTTCGGCTGACCCGGTGAGGCCCGGTGAGGCGGAGAGTTTCGGTGGTCCTGGTGAGGCGGCGTGGCCCGGTGAGGCAACGAAGTTTGGCTGTGAGGCGGAGAGATTAGGTGGTCCCATTGAGCTGACGAAGCCCGGTGAGGCGGTGAGCCCCGGTAAGGCAGAGAGGATCGGCGGTCCTGGTGAGGCAGCAAGGCCCGGTGAGACGGAGAGGCACGGTGAGGCGGAGAGGTTCGGCGGTCCCGGTGAGGCAGCGAGGCCCGGAGGGGTGGTGGGGTACGGCTGTACTGGTGAGGCAGGATTGTTTGGCCTTTATTTGTAGTTTTCTAGTTTGGGTTGTTTGGGTTTTTTATGTTTTTTTCCCCAGTGTTGTTTGGCTTTAAATTACAATTTCAATCTGGCAACCCTGGTGAGTGAGAGTGAGTGAAGAGTGTAGAGAGTGAGTGAGAGTGAGTGGGTGAATGTCAGTGTGTGTGTGAGTGAGAGTGAGTGAAGAATGAGTGAGATTGAATGGATGAATGTGAGTAAGTGAGAGAGAGTGGGTGAGTGAGAGAGTTAGTAAGATAGTGGGTGAGAGAGTGGGTGAGTGGGTGAGTGTGTGTGTTAGAATTGTGCAGACAATACCAACATTATCCCAGAATAAAAGGACAGAAAAGCTATAAAAGTCACCTTCCAGATAGTTGAGACTGACCCTCCATGACACAGATCACAGATCACATGTAGACACACAATATCCATTCTATATGAAGCTGACCAGAATTTTGAGACCACTTTTACACAATCACATTTCGGCATCCGTTGGCCGATACGTTTCCTAGCTGACTGCGACTCTCCTTTTTCTTCAGGATAACGTGAACGTTGGTAGAGGAGCCCACCGCGTAGTATATATTGCCGTCGTCTGGCATGACCACCGCTGGGGACAGAAGAGAAAAAAACACAATCAGTACATTTCCAAACGTAGACTGGGCGACCGTTTCACTGAACACTAGGCCTACGAGGCTTATGTGATCGCCCGTCTGACAAACATTTCAATGGTCCTTTGTTGTCACGTGTACCGAGGTACAGTGGCATTTGGTTTATTATATAGTCACACCAAAAAAGCAACAAGATACAAAACTAGTTAAAAATTAAACATAAACACCCACCACAGCGGCGTGTGAGAATCCCCAGGCCACACAGCATAAGCGGAGATCCACAGCCATCAGCTATCACTCTCTCTGCAGTCCCTGTCAACCCGAACAGTCAGAAGGCCGTCCACACTCGCACCAGACTCGGGGATGTTCACATGGCGCCATGACCTGATAAACACCGAGATCACCGCACACACGGCACTCCCTCCGAATCCTCACCAGTGCAGGCAGCACGACCATCTTGTTGTTTTCGGCAACCTCACATTCCCCACTGTGATAGAAGGCAAATAACTTATACCTTCATCCCTGCTTTGAACACCCCTTCAGAATTAAAGGATGTTCTTTTAGGAAGGAGATGAGGAGACATTTCTTTAGCCAGAGGATGGTGAATCTGTGGAATTCTTTCCCACTGAAGGCTGTTGAGGCCAAATCAATGAACAAGGCAGAGATAGATTCTTGATTAGTACAGGTGTCAGGGGTTATGGGGAGAAGGCAGGGGAATGGGGTTAGGAGGGAAAGGTAGATCAAGACTTCCGGTTGCGACATGCTCTGCTAGCAGTCGCAAACTTTTTAGCTCCGCTGAAAAAATCGCGATTTTTCGCGTTAAAATCGGGTCTGGAGGTCGGGACCGTTTTTAAAAACTTACCGGAGCTTCATGTCGCGGTGCTGATGACGTCATCAGTAAGCGCCGCGATTTTAACGGAGGGAAAGTCATTTTAAATGAAAAGTACATCTCCAGGTCAGAGCCCACAGAGGAAAATCTCAAAACATCTGCTAAAGACTCTGGAACAGCAAGAAACTTCAGAACTGACCTCTGGAGAGGTCTCTGGAATGGCTACTCGATCTGCAAAAGAGAAAACCGAAATGGAGGACTTAAGAAACTCGGTAAGAGATATCAAAAATGATATGGAAGCTGGGAACAGTAAATTGATAGCCGGTAATGATAAAATACTTGAGGGTATTGAGGCTCTCCAAAAAAGAATTGAAGGTGTGGAAAAAGGACTATCGATAAAAATTGAAAAGGTGGCAGAAGAGACCACAAAGATGTTTGAGGCTGTGCACGAAACTGTGGCTGCAAATGCATCTGCAGTGAATGATTTGGAAGCTGCTGTGGAAGTGATGGCTGGAGAGATGCAGACTATGAAGTCAGAAATAGATAGTCTCAAGAACCAAGTCACAAAGGTTTCGAATAAATGTGTTGACCTAGAAGCTCGCTCAAGACGTCAAAATATAAGAATACGTGGTGTAAAAGAGGGAGCTGAGGGGGACAATGTTTGTGAGTTCGCTGCCAACCTAATTAAACACGTACTGAAGCTACCAGAAGTACCTGTAATTGAAGTAGCACATCGACTCCCCAGATTTAAATCAAGATCTCAAGGAGAACGTGCCTACCCACGACAGATCATAATTAAACTTCGGGATATCTCAACAATGGAAGCGCTGATGAAAAAAATCAACCACGGAGAGAAGATGATGTACAGAGGTGATACTATTAAACTCCTACGGGACTACCCTTATGAGATTGAGCAAAAGAGAAGAAAGTTCTCACAGACCAGAGAAGTTCTTTATGGTGTTAAGGGAGTTTTGTGTGGAGTGTTTTACCCGGCTAGAATGCGTATCACCTTTGAGGGAGTGTCAAAAACATTCACTAATTCGGATGAATCTCTCAAATACGCTCAAGAAATCGCGACTAAGGCTGCATCAACTGGAGACTGAAAACCAAGACGACATGAACAAATGAACTTGCTTATTCTTCCAACAAGAATATCACAAGGAAAGTGAATTAACTGAACACTGATTTTTAATTTTTTATTTGACTTCAAGCATCGCCCCTTATCAGATTCTTAGTGAGCACGTGGCTAGACATTATTATCTTCGCTGGAACATTGTGCTATGTAATTCAACACTACGTGCTCAAACGAGAAAACCTGATAACGGGACGAACTGCTGGGCTGAGAGTGAAAAACATCACATGGCTTATATTGTTTATAAAAATTGAAAAAACTGAGAACTAATAATAATTAACAATTAACAATACTAATATAGAAATAGCAATTGAAATAGATAAAAAATGTGCAGTCTGCTCTGTTTAGCAGATAACAGCAAGTGCTATGCAGCTCGAGAGTGGAGGGAGGGGGAGACCGGGTACCTGGCATAACTCCAGGAGCCAGACTCCCGTTAACCCTTCCAGCGAACAGCTCATTTTTAACAATATTAAAATCAATTTAAAAATAGTTAAGAGATAATATACACTCGAGGTTGATATGAAAAATATATACGGCTTATATAGTTTACAAAATGCTGAGAATTAATCATAATTAATAATTAACAATACTAATATAGAAATAATATTTGAAACTGATAAAACTGTGGTGCCTGCGTCATAACGCAGACAGCAGTTATCACCTATGTTCGCAGCTCGTGGAGAGGAGAAGAGATCAGGCCACCTGGGCACAATTCCAGGAACCTGACTCCGGTTAATCCACTCAGTAAACCGCTCACTTTAACAATACTAAATTCATTTTAAAATAGTTAAGAGATAAAGAGTGAGTAGGATATGGAATCGAATACATTTGGACATATATATAAATTGTAACTGGGTGAAATAGAACTGAATTGGAAACGGTAATGACCCCATAGATTTTTGGGTAATAAATACAGCGGGGCTAACTTTATACCAACTACGCCGGAAGCGTTATGGATGTCGTACCCCACAGACGAGTGGGCCACTCACTACGGTGTTGAAATTTTAGACACCGTAAATTTATTTGATTTTATATATATATTTTTTTTTAATCACAATATGTCACATCTGTGTGTTTTTTCTTCAAGGACAATCGCGCAGGAGAACTACCAAGGAAGTCTATAATAGAAATACTCCCAAAATAACCAGAGTCCGGAGGTATGAACGCACCACAATAATTAAGGTCATTAAAATTGGTAAAAATGCATGACGACAATCAAAAGAAAATAGGAGGAATCACATTATGTAGTTGGAATATAAGGGGAATTAATGAACCTATTAAAAGGGGCAAGATACTAGCTCAGTTGAAATCATACAACACGGACATAGCGTTTCTACAGGAAAACACATCTTAAACAGCAAGATCAGACAAGACTGAGGGCGAACTGGATAGGCCAAACATTTCACTCTTCATTTACCTCCAAATCTAGAGGTACTGCAATTATTATTCGTAAGGAATTCCATTTAAATCAAAGAACACTATTTTAGATAAGGAAGGGAGATATCTTATAGTAGCAGGGGAGATCAATAATATGCCAATTACGCTGGTAAACATATATGCGCCCAACTTTGATAACCCTCAATTTTTTAATAAAATTCTGAATATAATTGCAGAATCTAATTATCAAAATGTTATAATCGGAGGAGATTTTAATTGTGTTTTAGATCCTTATTTAGATAAATCGATGCAAAAACAAAAAGGTCAGACGAAATCTAAAACCAGTGAACTCTTACACACATATATGGAAAACACAAATATAACAGATGTATGGAGGATTGCAAACCCGACGGGAAGGGATTACTCGTTTATTCAATGGTGCATAAACATATTCACGGATAGACTATTTCTAGTGGATACAAAATTAATTTCGCAATCTCTGAATCCTAAATATCATATTAATGCGATCTCAGATCATTCTCCGTTAACTTTTTGTTCTAAAACTAGAAGGAATGTCTATGAATAAACCGTTCTGCAGGTTTAACTCACAAATTTTTAAAAGACCCTCAAGGGAGTATCTATCTAAAAAAACAGATGGATCTATTTTTTTGAGTTAAATGATACACCAGAGATATCCCCCACGTTATTATGGGAATCCTTCAAAGCATTTATAAGAGGAGTCATTATTTCATTTCAAGCTTATCAAAATAAAAAGAATAAGAATGAACAAAGACACTTAGAAGATCAAATAAAACAGTTAGATATAGATAATGCTAAAGACCCAACTATGGATAAACATAATAAAATACTACTACTGAAATTTCAGTTAAATAAATTACTGTCAGAGAAAGTTATAACATTATTTCAAATCACAAAACAAGAACACTTCGAATTCGGGGACAAACCCCACAAACTTCTAGCACGACAACTTAAAAACGGGAAAAGAGAATGCAATATTAAAGATTAAATCAGATAGAGGGGAAGTATTAACACTACCCAAGGATATTAATAAAAGATTTGCTCAATTTTACCAGAATCTATACACATCTAAAACGTCAATAGACAATAATAAAATCTCAGAATTTTTAGATAATTGTAATCTACCACAATTAGAACGCAGGGAACAAGAGGAACTGGGAGCACAAATTACTTCTAAGGAGATAGAAGACACAATAAAAACACTAAAAAATGGAAAAACACCAGGACCAGACGGATTCAGTAATGAATTTTATAAATCTTTTTATGATATAGTTACTCCACGATTACAAAAAATGTATACATATGCTTATAAAGAGCAAAACCTACCTGAAACACTAGCGGAATCAACGATCATATTAATACTTAAAAAAGATAAAAATATAGAAGAACCAGGATCATATAGAGCTATTGCTTTGTTAAATACGGATCAGAAAATAATAGCAAAAACATTAGCCAATAGATTAAGCAAGTATGTTAGTAGACTAATACATGAGGATCAAACAGGATTTATACCTAAGAGACACTCATTTAATAATTTGAGACGTTTGCTTAACATAATGCATTCACATAAATCTTATGACCAAGAGTTAGCTATCATCTCACTGGACGCAGAAAAAGCGTTTGATCAAGTAGAATGGGACTATATGATCAAAGTATTGCAAAAATTCCAATTGGGAGAAAACTTTATTGCATGGATAAAACTACTATATAACAAACCTACGGCTAGAATACTAACTAATAATATATTATCTTCAAAATTCGAATTATCTAGGGGCAACAGACAAGGATGTTCACTATCACCGTTGTTATTTGCTTTGGTAATTGAACCCCTTGCTGAAAAAATAAGAACACACTCGAATATTCACGGTTATAACACAAAATATTCAAACAACAAACTATCCCTATATGCTGATGATGTACTACTGTACATCACAAAACCACAAATTAGTATACCAAATATATTAAACTTAATTGAGGACTTTGGATCCTTTTCAGGATATAGAATAAATTGGAACAAAAGTGAAATTATGTCGATTAAACCAAAAGACTCAACACATCTCAGGAAATTCCCTTTTAAAATAGCTATGGAAAAATTCAAATATTTAGGAATTGAGATTACTAGAAATTACCATGATATGTTTAAAGCTAATTATAATCCCTACTTAAGAAATTAAATAATCTGATTAAATTTTGGAAAACACTTCCGATGTCCTTAATAGGTAGGATAAATGCTATAAAAATGATTTTCTTACCACAAATCCTTTACCTATTTCAATCAATACCTATATATCTCCCAAAAAAGTTTTTCAAAAAACTGGACTCAGACATTACAAATTTTATATGGGATTACAAATCCCACAGAATACAAAGAACACACCTTAACAAACGAAAAGAGTTGGGGGGTCTAGCGCTCCCTAACTTTATGTATTATAACTGGGCAGTAAATATTAAAAATATGATTTCACCTGCTGGACAATTCTGCCCAGCAGGTGGACTGGATTATAATGGAAAAAGGGGATTGCTCCCCGAATAATATAGGAGCGATTATTCTCTCTCCAATAAATTTGAATAATAAAAATTATAATAAAAATCCAATTATATATAGCACTATTAGAACATGGAAGCAAATAAAACAGAATCTAAAATTAAGAAACCTATCTCTCTTAATACCAATAGTCAATAACCCATCGTTTAAACCTTCAATCATAGATAAAGCATTTATACAATGGGAAAGAATGGGAATTAAAAACGCTCGAAGATCTGTATGAATTAGAAAAATTACTATCATTCCAACAACTACAACTGAAATATAATTTGAAAAATAATCAATATTTTAAATATATACAAATCTGTGACTATTTGAAAACACACACAAAAGATTATTATAATATGCCTTCCGACTTACTAGATGAAGCAATGAAGACAAAGGCGGAATCAGTTAATTTAATATCATACTTATATAATATCATCTTAAATATAGAAATACCCACAACAGATGGAATTAGAAGAGATTGGGAACAAGATCTAGGTATAAAAAATTTCAAAAGAGAGTTGGGATAATCATTTATTACAGGTGCATAAATGCTCGATCAACGTACGACATACGCTTATCCAATTTAAAACATTTACATAGATTATATTATTCAAAAAATCAAACTAAATAAAAATCTTTCCTAACGTCTCACCAATCTGTGATAAATGTATATGTCAAGAAGCTACCATAGCACATTCTTTTGTTTTTTGTACAAAAATCCAAAATTCTGGTTTGAAATATTTGATATTTTTCAAAATTAATCAAAATAAAACTGGTACCAAAACCAGAATGGATTATTTTTGGAATATCGGAAGGTATTCCTGAATTAAACGTGTATCAGAAAGAATTTACTCAATTATGGGCTAATAATGGGAAAAAAGCTTATACTTAAATTCTGGAAAAATGCGGCCCACACCAACAATAAAATGTGACATCAAATATGTTGGAAACATTACATCTGGAAGAGATGAGATTCCTCCTAGTAGGCAAAGTAGATCAATTTCAAAAGACGTGGTCTACGTTTTTGGACCTATTACAAGCATGAGGTGCAATAGTAATTTAGAAAAACAAATAAATAAATAAAAGGTATCTGGACCTGGTAATGGGAGGTAAAATAAAAATAGACTTGGTTGGTAGTTCCTTTTCTATGAAGTATGGTATAAGAGTTATAATAGAGCGATTGTTCCTTCTTTCTTTCTCTTTTTTTTTTTCTAGGGTCTATTTTCTAACTTTACTTCCTTCTCTAACCTCTTTTCTAAGGGGCTTTCTTTTCCCAACACTCTTTTGCACTTCACAACCTTTGCGCACTTTCTTCACTTTTCTTACTTCTTTCTTTTTCTTTCTTAAAGTTTAAAAAAAGTGAAGCGGTACAAAAAATGTATTAATATATACGTGTTGTACATTACTGTAATCTACCGTACTTCTAAAAAATAAAAAAAAAATAAAAAAAAAAAAAAAAAAAAAAAAAAAAAGGAAAGGTAGATCAACCATGATTGAATGGCGGAGTATGACTTGATGGGCCGAATGGTCTTATCCTACTCCTATTCCTGACCCACACTGAGCTTTCTGTCCTGGGTCTCCTCCATTGCCAGAGTGAGGCCAAACGCAAGCTGGAGGAACAGCACCTCATATTTCACTTGGGCAACTTGTACATAGCTTTATGTTACAGTTTAGTTTATTGCCACGTGTACCGAGGCAAAGCAAAAAGCTTTTTGTTGCATGCTAACCAGCAGCAGAAAGACAATACACGATGATCCATTTACAATGTATAGATACATGATAAGGGAATATTGTTCGTGCAAGGTAAAGCAAGAAAGTCCGATCAAGGATAGTCCGAGGGTCACCAATGAGGTAGATAGTTCAGGGACTGCTCTATGAACATTGAATTGTGTCATTTTAACTAACTTCATCTTACACCCACTCCCCCTCCACCCTTGCTCCCCTTCCTCCTCCCTAGTCATTTTACCACAGTTCTCCACATTGTTTCTCTTGAGATCACACCTTCAGCCAGTCAACAATGGACCTACCAGGCACCACCCCATCTGAGCTCATTTGTGGCCGACCCTGATGGCTCCTGATTTTCTCACCTCCAGCTCTTCACCTCTTCCTTCCCCCCACCCCACCTACATTCAGTCTGAAGAAGGGTCCCGACCCGAAATGTTACCCATTCATTTTCTCCAGAGATGTTGCCTGACCCGCTGGGTTACTCCAGAACTTTGTGTCTATCTTTGATATTAAACCGGCATCTGCAGTTCTTTGTTTTTACATTTATTACATTGCAGTCTTGCTTTGTGAATAGAAAGCTACATATCCAGTGAATAAGTTTGTAAATCACAGGAGCAGAATTAGGCCATTCGGCCCATCGGGTTTACTCTGCCGTTCAATAATCGCTAATCTATCTTTCCATCTCAACCCCATTCTCCTGCCTTCTCCTCATAACCCCTGACACCTGCACTAATCAAGAATCTGGCAATCTCTGTTTTAAAAATATCCATTGACTTGGCCTTTTCAGTCATCTGTGGCAATGAATTCCACAGATTCACCACCCTCTGGCTAAATAAAATCCTCCTCATCTTTCTAAAGGTATGTACTGTAGAAGTTATAGAATTCTAAATGATTCAGAGTGGGGCTTAGTTGCAATACCGTCACAAATCTTGCAGCACACTAGAAAAGGGTTTACCTCACTTGGATTTACACTCAATAATATTGTAATGTCAATAATTGTTTAATTGGTCTCTGTAAATTGCCCCTAGTGAGTAGGAAGTGGATGACAAAGTGGGATAACATGGAACTAGTGTGGACAGGTGATCGATGGTCAGCGTGGACTCGGTGGGCTGAAAGGCCTGTTTCCGTGCTGTATCCGTAGCACGGCACAGAGGCTCAGCAGGCAGAGCCACTGCCTCACAGTGCCAGCGACCCGGGTTCCTGACCACAGGTGTTGTATGTGTGGCGTTTGCACGTTCACCCCGTGACCGCATGCTTTTCCTCCGGGTGCTCCCGATTCCTTCATATCCCATCTACAATTGTAGGTTAATGGGCCTGTAAAAATGGTCACTATTGTGTATGGTGTGGGTGAGAAAGTGGGATCACATAGAAGTGGTGTGAAGGATGGTTGGCGTGGACTCAATGGGCCAGTGGTTTCTATGCTGTATCTCTAAAGAAAACTATCACAATGATTAAAAACCTTTGGACAGCTGGATGGATAGCATTGGTTTACAGGGCCATGGGCCAAACGCAGGCAGGTGGGAATAGTGTAGATGGGGCATGTTGGTCGGCATGGGCATGTAGGGCCGAAGTGCCTGCTTCCACAAATTGGAAGGCATGGACAGGCGACGTTTTGTGTTGGGGCCCTTCTTCAGACTCAACCCTAGCTGTATATGGTTTCCATATCCAGTATGAAAGGTTGCAACTTGAAATGTCGCCTGCCCATTCCCTTCACAGATAATTTAGTTTTGTTTTGTTCAGTATTTTAGTGTACGCAGATTGGAAACAGGCTCTTCGGCCCACCTAGTACATGCGGACCAGCGATCACCTGTACACTAGCACTATCCTACACACCATAGACAAATATTTTATGGAAGCTAATTAACCTACAAACCTGCATGACTTTGCAGTGTGAGAGGAAACCGGAGCACCCGGAGAAAACTCATGCGGTCATGGGAGAACGTACAAACTCCGTACAGACAACACCTGGAGTCAGGATGGAACTGGGGTCTCTAATGCTGTAAGGCAGCAACTCTACCACTGTGCCACCTGATCTGCTGAGCTCCTCCAACACATTGAGCTTAGGAGGAAGACTGTACATCTTCCAGCCTCAAGGAACCTATGTTTTATTCCTCACCTCTGCCGTTGGAGACGATCAGGACAAGATGATATTCCTTCCAATCGTCATCCAGATTGTACTTAGCCATGGCTCTCTGGATGACGACCGGGGATCTCTCTTCGTTGGTCACCTGGAGAGGAAGGGAAAAAGTATTTACTTCAGTTAAGTTTAGAGATACAGAATGGAAACAGGCCCTTCGGACCATCGAGTTCACACCATCCATTGAATACCCTTTCACACCAGCTCAATGTTATCCCACTTTCTGTTATCAGGCAACTGAACCATTCCACCAACAACCAGAGAGCGGCCTTGAGCTACTCGCTTCCTCATTGCAGATGCTCGGACGATCTTCTTTTTAAAATTTATTTATTTGTTTATTTTTTAATTTTTTTATTAGAAGCATTGTACATACATCTTAATCATGATATGCAACATAATACATTTCGTGTACAAATTCTCTTTTTTAAAAAACTTTAACCTGTAATAGAAAAAGAGAAAAGAGAAAGAAGAGAAGAATGAGGATAGTAGTGAAGTGTAGTCCGCAGCAGTTGGCGTTAAATGAACGTTGATGTTTAAGTAGACTGCGTGCTTGAGAATGTGAAAAAAATAAAAATAAAGAAAGAAAAAAGAAAAGAAACCAAGGCTCCAAAGAGAAGAAGGCCTTAAGATGGGAAAGGAAATAAGTAAAAAATCCAAAGAAGGTAGAGCTAAACGAAAAAGGAAAGGAATGTGCCTAATTCATATCGATTCACACCCATCACCTAGTTCTAAAACAATAACTTTCTCGGGTTATGCTGCACCATATTACACTTGTAGCAAACCAATAAAAGGTGACCATATTCTTAAGAATTGTTCTTGTTTTCCTGCTAGAACGTCTCATTTCCTCGAGAGGTAATATTTCCGACATATTTGTGATCCACATTTTAAACGTGGGATAGGAGCGTTTTTCCAGAATTTAAGTATACGTTTTTTTGCCGTTATCAAACCATAGTTTAGGAAACATCTTTGAAATATAGTTAGTTCAGAACAGGCTTCCCTTGCTCCGAAAATAATCAATTCTGTATTTGGGTCCAGTCTTAATGTAAATATTTTTTAAATCGGACTATCTTCAATTGGATTTTAGTGAACTTTATCTTGCACTAAACGTTATTCCCTTTATTCCCTTTATCATGTTTCTTTACCCTGTGGATGGCTCGATTGTAATCATGTATTGTCTTTCTGTTGACTGGTTAGCACAGAACAAAAGCTTTTTACTGGACACATGACAATAAATTAAACTAAGCTTCCTGCAAAGTAGAAGCAATTTACTCTGAAAAATCGGCAAAAAAGGGTATTCAATTAGCGAACCAAGACGACATCCCTGGATCCTCTGCAGGGTTCTTGGCTTCAGTTTGTAACTAGATAATATACCAGTAATCTTTCAAAAGAGCCACAAGGCAGAAAAAAAGGAAATGTAGGGAGTCACGGTGGCGCAGCAGCAGAGTTGCTGCCGTATAGCACCAGAGACCTGGGTTCGACCCCGACTACGGATGCTGTCTGCTGCCGTGTTCATAAGAATAGGAGTAGAATTAGGCCATTCAGTCATGGCTGATCATCTCTCTCTCCTAACTCCATTCTACTGCCCTCTCCCCATAATCTCTGACACCCATACTAATCAAGAATCTATCTACCTAATCTGAGGAAAGACATTCTTGCCATAGAGGGAGTACAGAGAAGATTCACCAGACTGATTCCTGGGATGGCAGGACTTTCATATGAGGAAAGACTGGGTAGACTCGGCTTGTACACGTTGGAATTCAGAAGACTGAGGGGGGATCTTATAGAAACTTACAAAATTCTTAAGGGGTTGGACAGGCTAGATGCAGGAAGATTATTCCCGATGTTGGGGAAGTCCAGAACTAGGGGTCACAGTTTAAGGATAAGAGGGAAGACTTTTAGGACCGAGATGAGGAAATCATTTTTTACACAGAGAGTGGTGAATCTGTGGAATTCTCTGCCACAGAAGGTAGTTGAGGCCAGTTCATTGGCTATATTTAAGAGGGAGTTAGATGTGGCCCTTGTGGCTAAAGGGATCAGGGGGTATGGAGAGAAGGCAGGGATGGGATACTGAGTTAGATGATCAGCCATGATCATATCAAATGGTGGTGCAGGCTCGAAGGGACGAATGGCCAACTCCTGCACCTATTTTCTATGTTTCTATGTATCTATGCCTTCAAAATATCCACTGACTTGGCCTCTAAGTTAGCGATGTTACAATACTTACCGTCAGCGGCGCTGCAGTTCTGCCACTGGCCGTGTGAGCGACTTTGGCGCCTTTGAGGGGGGGGCGGATTAAATTGCCGTTTCCCCCTGCCTGTCGGAGGCAAACTTCCTCAGGCTGCCAGCTGCTGCAGAACAATCGAACGGACTTCCATTCAAGGAAGTTTTTTTTAAAAATCGCGGGACAATTTAATCGCTGGAGTAAAATAAAAAGATACTTCTAACGCTGTCAACACCTACAACGGGACGGATCTCAAGTAGGGGACAAAACATAAAGTAAGTCGTCTATTTTACATATAAACTTGCTTCTTACGATGACTTTAAACCAAAGTAATTGACGAAAATGTGATTTTGGCTCCATACGAACCGGCATTGTTTTTCCTCCCGATATGGGGTTGAAATTCACTGCAACCGCAACATTCCAATCGATCCAATCGATCGCGTTCCATAAAAACCCACTCGCAAGATGATTTAAATGCCCATTAATTTACGGGAATTAAACATTGAATTCCTTCCATTTGGCCTATAAATTCATGACAATGAGATTTAAAAATCATGTTATATTTTGAATTCTTGTGTGAATGTTATTTGGACACTTAGGCTATTTAAAAATGTTAAAATGTTCTTAAGAAATGGATAGGTGTTTAGATCTAGTAATTGAATTTTGTAATTAGCTACAATTAGGTAACTAACTAATTATATGCTTTAATTTCAAGTCATCCAAGTAAGATTGTTTCATATTTGTTTCAGAATGCTTCAATCTATAATAACTGAAATTTTCATTCAGTTCTCTTAATTTTTAAGAAAGTTACGGGCTTTTGACTGTCCTCGATCACAGCTTTTGAGTTAAGTCAATGTAAAAGCAATAGGGAACAAGATGCTAATTTCCGAGTATGAAAATGGCCTTAACTTATTTAATACTGAAGATATGAAAGTGAATTAGGTGTCAAATTAAACTTCTTTTTATGCTTTATCTGATGGGATAAATTGCAGACTTGATTTTCAAAATCGCAAAATTTTGTAATATTGCTATCTACAGCCTTCTGTGGCAATAGAATTTAAGTGGACTGTATTACAAAGAAACTAATCGGGTGGAGTTGAAATCTTTCTATTGTTTAATTGGTCTGCAACAGATGCGGATAAGGTTGCTAACAATTGGGCAGTACAAAGCTGCCGCCTTACAGCGCCTGAGACCCGGTTCAATCCTGACTACAGGTACTGTTTGCATGGAGTTTGTACGTTTTCCCTGGGACCGTGTGGGTTTTCTCCCGGTGCCCTGGTTTCCTCCCACACTCCAAAGACGTGCATGTTTGCAGGTTAATTGGCTTCTGTAAATTGTACATTGTCCCTAGTGTGTAGGATAGTGCTAGTGTACGGGGTGATTTATGATCGGCGTGGACTCGGTGGGCCAAAGGACCGGTTTCCAACACTGTAAGTCTAAAGTAGTTACAACATCCACTGCAGTAGGCAAAGGTCTCATTAATTTTAAATTATTTATATTTAGATTGATCTTTCTGATGCTTTTACACCCTGTTTGGCAAAAGATCATCTTTTGAACAAATAATCAACCCTAATTGATATTAGGATCTATATTCTCTCTTCCATTTCAAACTACAGGGAGTCCAAGGCAATCAAAGATAAGAGTGTCCCCAAGGACATTCCAGGAATCATATACAGAGCATCTTTCAAATCATTATACCCTTAGCACCATGCACCACAGAAACAGGCCTTTCAACCCAACTTGCCCAAACCGGCCAAGATGCCCATTTTTTATGCCACTCCTACCTGCCCACGTTTGGCCCATATCCCTCGAAACATTTTCTATCCATGTACCTGTTCAGTTGACTTCTAAATATTGTGTAGTTCCTGCCACAACTACCTCCTCTGGCAGCTCGCACCCAAAACCCTACACCCCTCAGATTCCTATTAAATCTTGCCCCTCTCACCTTAAACCCATGTCCTCTGGTCTTGATTCCCCTCCCGGGATAAAACACCCTCTGCATTCACTCTTTCTATTCCGCTCATGATTTTATACACATCTATATGATCACCTCTCAGCCTTCTGTACCACTACACCCACCACCTTCAGTGTGAAAAAGGTGCCCCTCAGTTCCCTATTACAGGTCCCACACAGAAAGTGGTGAATCTCTGGAATTCCCTGCCACAGAAGGTAGTTGAGGCTAGTTCATTGGCATTATTTAAGAAGGCGTTAGATGTGGCCCTTGTGGCTAAAGGGATCAGGGGGTATGGAGAAGGCAGGTACAGGATACTGAGTTGGATGATCACCCATGATCATATTGAATGATGGTGCAGGCTCGAAGGGCCGAATGGCCTACTACTGCACCTATTTTCTATGTTTCTATGTTTCTAAATCTTTCCCCTCTCACATTGAGGTGGGTGTATGGAACGAGCTGCCAGAGGAGGAAGTTGAGGCAGGGACAATCGCAATGTTTAAGAAGCAATTGGACAGGTACATGGATATGACAAGTTTGGAGGGATATGGGCCAAATGCAGGCAGGTGGAACACGTGGCCGGTGTGGGCAAGATGGGCTAAAGGGCTACACTGCATCACTCTATTTCCGCTGACTCTTGCCCCTTATGAGAGAAACCAGAATCTCATTAAAGTTTGCGTCTGTTGTAGACTTTGAACTAAACAGCACGGAAACAAGCTCCTGTGTTTTCAACTTTTCACATTTCCAAATGTTTTATTCAGAAGTCACAAATATATTGCAGCAATGGTAGATCTGCTGCCATACAGCGCCGGAGACCCGGGTTCCATCCTGACTGTTGGTGCTGTCTGTGGGGAGTTTGTATGTTCTCCCCGTGACCGCATGGGATTTTCTTCGGGTGCTCATACGGTCATAGAAGCAGAGTTAGGCCATTCGGCCCATCAAGCTTAATCCGCCACTCAATCATGGCCGATCTTTATCTCCCTCCGAACCCCATTTTCCTGCCTTCTCCCCATAACCCCTGACTAACACCAGTGTCCCGGTTTCCTCCCACACCAAAGATATATGGGATTCTAGGTGAATTGGCTTCAGTAAATTGTCCCTAGCATGCAGGAAGTAGTGCATCCTATCCAATGGTTGGTTGGCACAGAATCAGTGGGCCGAAGGGCCTGTTTCCATGCTGTGTCTCTGCTATAAAGTAGTATCTGAGCCGTGGAAGAATGCCATGCACTTACCACAATGCTTTCGTACACATTTCTATGGCCGTTCTCGAGGCTGACGCGGATGATGAAATTTTCATCGTTCCCCTTGATGTGCTGAGGAAGTGACGTTGTGGAGCTGCGGGAAGTCCCCGAGATGATGTCGTTGTTGTCCTTGCGATTGTTGAGGCAGCAAGGCAAGCAAAAAAAGGTGCGGATAAATGAAGAAAGTCGGGAAGAGGCCTTGTCCATCGAGTGGGTGCATGGTAACGATTCATTCGGCTGGAAAACAAAACAGTAAGGATGGGAATTTAGATATTTCCAATCCAACTTTTCAGTTCTATCATCAATCCAGGCTGCTCCCATCCTCTATATAGGATGAGTGGTGATGTTATAGACGTGTATAAAATCATGAGATTAGTTGCTGCCTCACAGATCCAGAGACCAGGGTTCGATCCTGACCTCAGGAACTGTCCTTGCGGAGTTTGCACATTCGCCCTGTGAACACGTGGGTTTCCTCCGGTTTCAAGAGTCAGTAATGTTTTATTGCCATATCCCATTTCCTCTCACATCCCAAAGATGTGCAGGGTTATTGGTTATTTAGCTTCTGTAAATTGTCCTTAGTGTGTAGCATAGAACTAGTGGGCCGAAGGGACTGTTTCTCTAACGTAAACTAAACTAAATATTGATGTGATGCACTTGCAACATGCAAAGCTTCACTTGTACTGTATTGCTTCTGCATAACACAACGTCTGCTTAAAAAGCAGCCAAGTCTTATTTGAGTGACTTTACAGATACAGTGCGGAAACAGGTTCTTCAGCCCACCGAGTCCACGCCGACCAGCCATCCCCACACACTATCCTACACACCAGGGACAATTTACGACTTGCAGAAACTCTACTGCTGTGCTACAAAGTGCTGGAATAGTTCAGCTCACTCCATAGATCTCAGCTTCACTTTATCCTTCCTCAGGATCCACACACTCAATCAAAGCTCCTCCACTTACCTGACCTCCACTAAGGATCACAAACCTGCCTTTCTCCAGACCAGCCCCCCAGCAACTGTGGAGTTACTCCAGCACTTTATCTTTTTATGTAAACGAGCATCTGCAGTTCCTTGCGTCCACCCCTCATTAGAATGCGTTAGACGGACGTGCGCAGCACAAAATGTTTTACGAGGAAAAGGTTCTAACTTTTTGTAAACAAAATGTTTTACCAGAAAGCGGCCTGGATTTCGAGGGCTTCAGCTACAGGGAGAGGTTGGATAGACCTGCATTGTTTTTTCTGCAATATCGGAGGTTGAGAGGAGACCAGTTAGAAGTATATAAAATTATGAGAGGCACAGTTATGGTAGACACTCAGAATCTTTTTACGCCAGGCTGGAAATGTCCAAGACTAGAGGGTATCGCTATAAGGAGAGTGGGGGAAAGTTTAATGGGGATGCGCGGGGCAGTGGTGGGGGCCTGGTATGCCTGACCTGGGGAGGTGGTGGAGGCAGATATGACAGGAGTGTTTAAGAAGCTTTTAGGTGGGCATGTGGAAGTAGAGGGGAGAGAGGGATATGGATCATGTACAGGCAGATGAGAGTTTCGCCGGGCGTCATGTTCGGCACAAACATTGTGGGCCGAAGGGCCCGTTCCTGTGCTGTACTGTCCTACGTTCTAAGCATCCTATCACCAACCAGTGAGCAGTCCCCACCTACCATCTACCGCATTGGCAGATGTTTTCTGCCGCTCTCACCTCCGGCCACAAACTCTTTGAATCACTTCCTTCTGGGAGGCGACTGCGAACTATCAAAGCTGCCACAGTCAGACATAAAAGCAGCTTCTTCCCACGAGCAGTAGCTCTATTCAATAGCTAAAAGACTAGCCTCTTTTTACTCCAGTACTTTATTTTCACATGTTTAAATTAGAATGTTTTATTTTTAATTGTCTACTGAATATCTTGTTGTTACCTGCAAGCCAAGCACCAATGTAAATTCCTTGTATGTGGACATACTTGGCTAATAACATTTTTATTCATTCATTATTATTCATTGAAGACAATAGAGAATAGGTGCAGGAGTAGGCCATTCGGCCCCTCGAGCCAGCACCGTGATCATGGCTGATCATCCACAATCAATACCCCTGTTCCTGACTTCTCCCCATATCCCTTGACTCCGCTATTTTTAAGCGCTCTGTCCAGCTCTCTCTTGAAAGCATCCAGAGAACCGGCCTCGACCACCATCTGATGCAGAGAATTTCACAGACTCTCAACTCTCTGTGTGAAAAAGTTTTTCCTCATCTCCGTCCTAAATGTATTACCCCTTATTCTTAAACTATCCCTCAGACTATCTTAAATCAGACTTTACCTTGCACTAAACATTATTCCCTTAATCCTATATCTGTACACTGTGGATGGGTTGATTGTAATCCTGTATTGTCCTTCTGCTAACTGGATAGCACACAACAAAAAAGCTTTACACTGTACCTCGGTACACGTGACAATAATAAACTGAACTATACTCTCAGCAGGTCAGGCAGCATTTCTGGAGGATGTGGATAGGTGTTGTCTTGGACATTTGCAGCCTGGGGGAGAAAGATTCTGACAGTCTGCCCTATCTGGACCACTCATCATTTTATATACATCTGCCAAGTCTCCTCTCATCATCTGACGTGGTACAGAAAACAATCCGTCTATCCGACCATCTCCCTGTAGCTGAAGAAGTCTAATCCAGGCAGTATTGTGGGAAAACATTTTGTTTTCACAAAGTTAGAACAGTCACGTCGTAAAACATTTTGTGCTTGAAACGTTAAGCTGGGACACTTGCACCCCGCTGAGTTACTCCAGCACTTTGCGTCTTTTTTAAAAAGTACACAGGCATCTACAGTTCCTCATGGCTATGTTTTCATTTTTTTTGTTTTAATCCCCGCACATTACACTGCCCCACATACACTAGAGACAATTTACATTTATACCAAGCCAATTAACCTACAAACCTGTATGTCTTTGGAGTGTGGTAGAAAACCCACGCAAGTCACGGGGAGAACGTACAAACTCTGTGCAGACAGTACCCATTGTTGGGATCGAACCCAGGTCTGTGGCGCTGCAAGTGCAGTAAGGCACATAGAAACATAGAGAATAGGTGCACGAGTAGGCCAACTCAGAATCCTGTACCTACCTCCTCTCCATACCCCCTGATCCCTTTAGCCACAAGGGCCACATTTAACTCCCTCTTAAATATAGCCAATGAACTGGCCTCAACTACATTCTGTGGCAGAGAATTCCAGAGATTCACCACTCTCTGTGTGAAAAATGTTTTTCTCATTTCGGTCCGAAAAGATTTCCCCTTTATCCTTAAACTGTTACCCCTTGTTCTCGACTTCCCCAACATCGGGAACAATCTTCCTGCATCTAGCCTGTCCAACCCGTTAAGAATTTTGTAAGTTTCTATAAGATCCCCCCTCAATCTTATAAATTCTCTGTACTCCCTCTATGGCAAGAATGTCCTTCCTCAGAATAGGAGACCAAAACTGTACGCAATACTCCAGGTGTGGTCTCACCAAGACCCTGCACAACTGCAGTAGAACCTCCCTGCTCCTATAATCAAATCCTTTTACTATGAATGCTAATATATCATTCGCTTTCTTCACTGCCTGCTGCACCTGCATGCCTACTTTCAAGGACTGGTGTACCATAACACCCAGGTCTCGTTGCATCTCCCTTTTTCTAATCGGCCACCATTCAGTTAATAGTCTACTTTCCTGTTTTTGCCACCAAAGTGGTTAACTTCACATTAATCCACATTATACTGCATCTGCCATGCATTTGCCCACTCACCCAGCCTATGCAAGTCACCTTGCAGCCTCCTAGCATCCCCTCACAGCTAACACTGCCCCCCAGCTTTGTGTCATCCGCAAACTTGGAGATGTTGCATTCAATTCTCTCGTCCAAATCATTAATATATATTGTAAATAGCTGGGGTCCCAGCACTGAGCCTTGCGGTACCCCACTAGTCACTGCCTGCAATTCTGAAAAGGACCCATTTACTCCTACTCTTTGCTTCCTGTCTGCCAGCCAGTTCTCTATCCACATCAATACTGAACCCCCAATACCATGTGCGTTAAGTTTGTATACTAATCTCTTATGTGGGACCTTGTCGAAAGTCTTCTGAAAGTCCAGATATAACACATCCACTGGTTCTCCCTTATCCACTCTACTAGTTACATCCTCGAAAAATTCTATAAGATTCGTCAGACATGAATTACCTTTCATAAATCCATGCTGACTTTGTCCAATGATTTCACTACTTTTCAATTGTGCTGCTATCCCATCTTTAATAACTGACTCCAGTAGTTTCCCCACTACTGATGTTAGACTAACTGGTCTGTAATTCCCCATTTTCTCTCTCCCTGCCTTTTTAAAAAGTGGGGTTACATTAGTTACCCACCAATCCTCAGGAACTACTCCAGAATCTAAAGAGTTTTTGAAAAATTATCACTAATGCATCCACTATTTCTGGGGCTACTTCCTTAAGTACTCTGGGATGCAGCCTGTCTGGCCCTGGGGATTTATCGGCCTTTAATCCATTCAATTTATCTAACACCACTTCCCGGCTAACCTGGATTTCACTCAGTTCCATCTCATTTGACCCCCGGCCCCCTGCTATTTCCGGCAGATTATTTAAGTCTTCCTAAGTGAAGACAGAACCAAAGTAGTTATTCAATTGGTCTGCCATGTCCTTGTTCCCCATGATCAATTCACCTGTTTCTGACGGCAAGGGACCTACATTTGTTTTAACTAATCGTTTTCTCTTCACATATCTATGCAAACTTTTACAGTCAGTTTTTATGTTCCCTGCCAGTTTTCTTTCTTAATCTATTTTCCCTTTCCTAATTAAGACCTTTGTCCTCCTCTGCTGGACTCTGAATTTCTCCCAGTCCTCTAGTAGGCTGCTTTTCCTGGCTAATTTGTATGCTTCATCTTTTGTTTTGATACTATCCCTGATTTCCCTTGTTATCCACGGATGCACTACCTTCCCTGATTTATTCTTATGCCAAACTGGGATTTACAACATTGTTGTAGTTCATCCATGCAGTCTTTAAATGCCTTCCATTGCATATCCACCGTCAACCCTTTAAGAATCAATTGCCAGTGTATCTTGGCCAATTCACGTCTCATACACTCAAAGTTACCTTTCTTTAAGTTCAGAACCCTTGTTTCTGAATTAATTATGTCATTCTCCATCCTAATGAAGAACTCAACCATATTATGGTCACTCTTGCCCAAGGGGCCAGGCACAACAAGACTGCTAACTAACCCTTCTTCATTATTCAATACCCAGTCTAGAATAGCCTGCTCTCTCGTTGGTTCCTCTACATGTTGGTTTAGAAAGCTATCCCGCATACATTCCAAGAAATCCTCTTCCTCAGCACCCCTGCCAATATGATTCACCCAATCTATATGTAGATTGAAGTCACCCATTATAACTGTTTTACCTTTGTTGCACGCATTTCTAATTTCCTGTTTGATGCCATCGCCAACTCCACTATTACTGTTAGGTGGCCTGTTCACAACTCCCACTAGCGTTTTCTGCCCCTTAGTGTTTCGCAGCTCTACCCATATTGATTTTACTTCGGTCACGTGAGTGACTACGTGAAGAACCCCGCCATTGCGCCTGCGCGTCATTACGTCAGACGCCTTGACGCAAACGGACGTGAGGAGCAGAGCTCCTCCAGTGGTTTGTAGTTTTTCAACTACAAGGTAAGTAGAAACTTTTTTCATGTTTTCCAGGTCCGTTTACTGTGGGTCTATGGGGATTTTTTTCCACAGACGCCATGGGAAAAAACGGACAGGGGGAAGAGGCGAGCGACACAGCCGACAGAATGTCGGGAAAGTCGGGAGTCTGCGGTTAGCGACCAACCGCCTCTAAGCCCCAGTACAGTCACCAGCGGTGAGCATAGCGACTGTGGACCTGGGGCTGGTGAAAACACAGTCAGCGCCTGTCGGGCAAAAGACGAAGTTTAAATCCGAACGGCCCACGGAGGGAGTCCCAGGCAATGGAAGTAGCTCCAGGGCTAGATACTGCTTTCGAGCGTATTGCCCAAATAGAAAGCCTTTTACATAGGCTCTTGGAGCAAAGTTCACTCAGGAAGGAGTGTACTGAAATCCAAGCTGCTGGAAGCAGCTCAACAGCACCTGGCACAGGGCTGATGGAATGCACCCTCAGGGATGAGGAGCGTGCTACGGGTCATGAGATTTCAGACCCCGACTCTGACGGTGAGGCTGTACAAGGCGATGAACGGCAGCTGCCAGATGTTCCACCCCTGGCAGTAGGATTCGCTGCCCCGTCAGGGTCAGGAGAGCCATTAGGAGAATAACTGGCCTCCTTAATAAATTACTTGGTTTACCATCAGCTGGAACAGCAGAAGATGGATGAGACTGCAAGAAAGCAGGAGACCCCAAGTAACTGTGGGTTGCTGAAAGCAGCAGCAGTGAACAAAATTATCTGGAATCAGTTGCAGAGAATATTAAAGCTGCTGGGTTCTGGAATAACTGCTTTTACCAGAATAGCAGATAACAGCCAAGAGATGACGAAGTTGCATCAGGAAGCACTGGGGTTGCTATGCAGCACCCACTTCGAGATCAATTATCTGAGGACGGTGCTATACGGCCTACTATGAATCCGAAATTCGCAGCACTCTGCAAACCAAGTAATATACAATTACCCAACTTACTCTTTGGAGAGGATCTCGGGAGACGTATTAAAGAGTTGGAAGATGAAGCGAAAACAGGATTGATAAAAACATCAATGGTTGCAAAGTCTGTAAAGAGGAAGTATCCTTTCAGACATCATACGGATCCTAGACCAGGACCAAGTCGATCATCAACGCAGGGACGTAGCTGGCGGCCTGCAGCGGGAGTAAGAACCAGTAGTGGTGCTACCGGGAGAATCCAGGGATCTCAGAATACTCAAATGACTCAAGAGGTAGGTGGACCTGGTTCTCATGGGATCAAAAAAGGATGGAGGATGGAGGATTATTCTAGACTTGACAAGTCTGAATCCTTTTGTTCAATTTAAACATTTTAAAAGGGAGACATTTGTGACTGCCAAACAACTTATTTCAGAAGCATGTCATATGGCAACTATAGATTTACATGGATGAACTAGTTATGGCAGTTCAAAGCTTTGCCTAAAGTGTTAACGTCCGCTCTCAGAATATTCACAAAATTGTTAAAACCAATTCTGGGGTTGCTGAGAAGCCAGGGACATGTACTAATGGCATACTTGGATGATGTCCTGATTATAGGAAGGACACAACAGTCAACAGAAGCATCTGTTGCAGTTGTGAAATCAACTTTTGAAAGTTTGGGGTTTCTAATTCATCCAAAGAAATCAAGGTTGACACCATGTACCTCGATTGATTATTTGGGGTTCACAATTGATTCAGTCCAAATGAAAATTACTTTGCCCAGTGAAAAAAGGGCGGAGTTGATTAAAGATTGCAGTAATCTGTTAAACGAGCGAAAACCCTCATTCAGACAGGTGGCTCGAATACTGGGGAAAATTAGCAGCAGCATTCCTAGCAGTCCAATACGGACCATTACATTATCAACAGCTGCAGAGGGTTAAAGAACAGGCACTGAGAATGCATGCTGGTCATTTTGATAGAGTCATGCAACTTACAACAAATGCTGTTTCTGATCTGCAGTGGTGGATTCTACATGTCTCAAGCAGTTCCAGCAAAGTGCTGATTGAACAACCTTCCATGATATTACAAACTGATGCCAGTGCACTAGGATGGGGTGCAACTGACTTAGCATCTAGCTGCGGAGGCAGATGGAATCAGGAAGAGTCATTGTTACTGCAGACATGGGGAGTTAACTATTTGGAGTTTTAGGATATTTCTATGGACTCCAAGCTTATTGTTCTAACACAACTAAAAGGCATGTTCAAGTTCAAATTGATAAAAAACAACAGCAGTTGCCTATATTAATGATATGGGTGGAATCAAGTCGGGGTCATGTGACAAAATGTCTAATCAACTTTGGTCTGGGTGTATTGAAAAGAACATTTGGATTTCAGCTATCTATCTACCAGGTAGAATGAACACGATAGCAGACACCAGGTCACGAAAGTTCCATGATAATAAGAATGGATGTTGAATCGAGAGGTATTCAATGATATAGTAATCAGATTTGGAATGCCCGACATCGACTTGTTTGCATCTAGACTGAATCATCAGCTATCGAGATATGTCTAATGGGAATCAGATCCAGGAGCAGTGGCGATTGATGCTTTCTCGCTACATTGTGATGGTATGTTTTCATATATATTTCCACTTTTCTGCCTCATAAGCCAATGTTTGCTTAAAATCAGGCAAGATGCTGCTTCAGGGGTATTGGTAGTACCAGATTGGCCTACACAGCCATGGTATCTGTTGATATTAGAATTAACAACACAAATGTTGATGAAAGTCCCAAAAAGGGGTAATTTATTGCTGCACCCTGTAACAGGGGAACAACATCCATTATATGATCGTTTGGATTTGTTGATTTGCAGGTTTTAAGAAGGCCTTTTCTGGGGCGAGGACTGTCTGAGCGTACTGTGGACATGCTTACGGCAGCCTGGAGGAAGAGCACTCAAAAACAGTACCTTTCTTATATTAAGAAATGGGAAGAGTTCTGTGTACAAAAGAATGTGCAATATAGTACTGCAGATATTTCAAATGTTTAGAATTTCTGTCAAAACTTTATTATGATGAAGGTCTGAGTTGTAGTGCAATTAATTCAGCCAGAAGTGCATTGTCCTCATATTTGGTTCTGGATTCGGAAAGAAACCCAATTGGGTCACACCCAATTGTTTCCAGACCAATGAAAGGAATCTTTAATTCCAAACCACCGAAACCTAGGTACATGACAATCTGGGATGTAAGTGTGGTACTGAAACTACTTTGTGAATGGTCACCAAGTGTGTCTTTACCTTTGGCCAAGCTCAGTATGAAAGTATTCATGCTTATGGCATGAGTGACAGCACAACGAGTGCAAACACTTGGAAAATTACAAATAGACAGTATGGAAGTAACTGAAGACAAGGTTACATTCTATATCTATGACCTACTAAAGCAAATTAGGCCAGGTGTGACAGGATTTAAAATTATGCTTGCAGCATATCCAAATGATCCTTGTCTCTGTGTTAAGACATATTTGTTACAATACATTGGAGTCACAAAGAATTTGAGAAATACGGAAACTGGGTTGTTGATCACAGACAAGAAACCACAATACAGTTTCAATACAGACTATTTCCAGATGGATAAAAGAAGTCTTAACAGCTGCTGGTATTAACACTTATGTTTTTACATCTCACTCGCCTAGGGCAGCAGAAACGTCGGCGGCCAGGGCAAAAGACGTCCCCGTCGACCATATCCTCGCAGCCGCCGGGTGGTCCAATGAGTTGATGTTTCAACATTTTTACCATCGGCCTATTGTTAATGCGGGATTGTTTGCAGAAACTATTTTAAGTTCTGTGTAAATTCCTCTGGTTTAAAGGGGATCTGATTAATTTCATTATTGAAATGAATTACTGCATTTGTGGTACAAATGTTATTATGAATGCATGATTGATTATTTCTCGTTCCGAGTCAATCAGTGCAGTGAGAAGCCGGGATTGATCCACGGCATGAAATCACAAAGCTTTAAAATCTTCACGTAGTCACTCACGTGACTCCGAAGTAAAATAGTAAGATTAAACGAGAACTTACCTAAGTTTGAAGTTTGATCTTTATTTTATGAGGAGTTACGTAGGTGATTACGTGCCCGCCACGACCCTACCCTCTATCATAAAGGTCAGATGGAAGTTCTTGTATCACTTGTTTTATTATGAGACTATATTACTTCGGTTGTTGTTTTTTGTGATTTCACACCGCTGCTTTGAAGATTGACGCGCAGGCGCACTGGCGGGGTTCTTCATGTAATCACCTACGTAACTCCTCATAAAATAAAGATCAAACTTCAAACTTAGGTAAGTTCTCGTTTAATCTTACTATTACATATCCTCCAAGCTAATGTCCTTCCTTTCTATTGCGTTAATCTCCTCTCTAACCAGCAACGCTACCCCACCTCCTTTTCCTTTCTGTCTATCCCTCCTGAATATTCAATATCCCTGGATGTTCAGCTCCCAGCCTTGGTCACCCTGGAGCCATGTCTCCGTGATCCCAACTATATCATAGTCATTAATAGCTATCTGCACATTCAACTCATCCACCTTATTACGAGTGCTCCTTGCATTGAGACACAAAGCCTTCAGGCTTGTTTTTACAACGCTCTTACCCCTTATACAATTATGTTGAAAAGTGGCCCATTTTGATTTTTGCCCTGGATTTGTCTGCCTGCCATGTTTACTTTTCACCTTGCTACCTATTGCTTCTACCCCCATTTTACATCCCTATGTCTGTCTGCTCACACATTTAAGAAACCCACCACCTCTTATTTTC
This sequence comes from Malacoraja senta, assembly GCA_038087875.1. NCBI lineage: Eukaryota > Metazoa > Chordata > Chondrichthyes > Rajiformes > Rajidae > Malacoraja > Malacoraja senta. The sequence goes on from JAXLNO010003218.1 coordinate 48,070, forward strand.
TGTTAATTATATTTTTCTTCTTTCCCCCCTACATGTTGGGTCTGATTGCTTCTCTTCTCTGCCTCCTGCCTCACACACTTACGAACTTTCCTCTATTTGAGTCCCTCCCCCCAACCGTTCTAGTTTAAAGTCTCTGCAAATCTTTGCAAATCTCCCCGCCAGGATTTTGGTACCACCGATGCTACTGCTGCGCCACCATGCTGTGCATGAGGCAGAGGGTCTCCATTACCTTTCTTTGCAGCTCCTCAGGTGAATCGTCAGTTGTGGCGTCAACCACGTCTGCAGCGGTGTCATCAGCGGTGTGAGCGGCCATATCGGCGATGTGAGCGGCCATATTGGCGGTGTGAGCGGCGGTGTGAGCGGCCATAAGGGCGGTGTGAGCGGCCATAAGGGCGGTGTGAGCGGCCATATCGGCGGTGTCATCGGCAGTGTGAGCGACCATATCGGCGGTGTGAGCGGCCATATCGGCGGTGTGAGCGGCCATATCGGCGTGTGAGCGGCCATATCGGCGGTGTGAGCGGCCATATCGGCGGTGTGAGCGGCCAAATCGGTGGTGTCATCGGCGGGTGTGAGCAGCCATATCGGCGGTGTGAGCAGCCATATCGGCGGTGTGATCGGCGGTGTCATCGGCGGTGTGAGCGGCCATATGGCGGTGTCATCGGCGGTGTGAGCGGCGGTGTGAGCGGCCATATCGGCGGCGGTTTCTGTCGCCATGTCGGTATCCGTGTCTGTGGCTCTGTTGGTGGTGATGTGTCTGCGGCGATGGTGTCTGTGGCGATGGTGTCTGTGGTGATGTTGTTGGTGGAGATGTGGTCGGTGGCGATGTTGTCGGTGGCGATGTTGTCGGTGGTGATGTTGCCGGTGACGATGTTGCCGGTGGCGATGTTGTCGGTGGCGATGTTGTCGGTGGCGATGTTGTCGGTGGCGATGTTGTCGGTGGTGATGTTGCCGGTGACGATGTTGCCGGTGGTGATGTTGCCGGTGACGATGTTGCCGGTGGCGATGTTGTCGGTGGCGATGTTGTCGACAGCGATGTTGTCGGTGCAGATTTTGTCGACAGCGATGTTGTCGGCGGTGATGTTGTCGGTGGCGATGTTGCCGGTGGCGATGTTGTCGATGGCCATGTTGTCGGTGGCGATGTTGTCGGTGGCGATGTTTTCGACAGCGATGTTGTCGGTGGAGATTTTGTCGACAGCGATGTTGTCGGCGGTGATGTTGTCGGTGGCGATGGTGTCTGCGGCTGCGGCTGCGTTGGTCGTGTTGGTGGCCGTGTCTGAAAAGAGCCTGCAAGTAGGGAGCACAATCCATCAGCACACCCATCCGGAGAAGCCGTGCCTTTCCGGATGGGTCACGGAGAGAACATGCAAACTCCACACACACACACACACACACACACACAGCCGAAGAAGGCACGGTCACAGGGAGAATGTGCGAACTCCACACACACACGCACAGCCGAAGGAGAAGGCACACGGTCACAGGGAGAACGTGTGAACTCCACACACACACACACACACACACACACAGCACTCGAGTTCAGCATCAAACTCATTCCCAGCCTCGGCAAGGCCATCAGCATAATCAAGGACAAGTCACATACTGGCCACTCCCTCTTTTCCCCTCTCCCATCAGGCAACAGGTATAGAAATGTGAAAATGCACAGATTCAGGGACAGTTTCTTTCCAGCAGTTGTCAGGCAACTGAACTATCCTACCCCAACCAGAGAGCAGTGCTGAACTACTATCTACCTCATTGATAGTACTCCCTCTATACTCATGACTGCGTAGCCGGTCACAGTGCGAACTCCATCATCAAGTTCGCTGACGACATCACTGTTGTGGGACGTATCACTGATGGGGATGAGTCAGAGTATAAAAGTGAGATCGAGCGACTGTCCATATGGTGCCAGCACAATAACCTGGCCCTCAACACCAGCAAAACCAAGGAACTGATTGTGGACTTTGGAAGGAGTAGGATGGGGTCCCACAGCCCCGTTTATATCTACGGGTCGATGGTTGAAAGGGTCAAGAGCTTCAAATTCCTGGGCGTGCACATATCTGTAGATCTAAATGGTGGCCGATTAGGAAATGGGGAGATGCAGCGAGACCTGGGTGTCATGGTACACCAGTCATTGAAAGTAGGCATGCATGTGCAGCAGGCAGTGAAGAAAGCGAATGGTATGTTAGCTTTCATAGCAAAAGGATTTGAGTATAGGAGCAGGGAGGTTCTACTGCAGTTGTACAGGGTCTTGGTGAGCCCACACCTGGAGTATTGCGTACAGTTTTGGTCTCCAAATCTGAGGAAGGACATTATACCCATAGAGGGAGTGCAGAGAAGGTTCACCACACTGATTCCTGGGATGTCAGGACTTTCATATGAAGAAAGACTGGATAGACTTGGCTTATACTCACTGGAATTTAGGAGAGTGAGTGGGGATCTTATAGAAACGTACAAATTTCTTAAGGGGTTGGACAGGCTAGATGCAGGAAGATTGTTCCCGATGTTGGGGAAGTCCAGGACAAGGGGTCATAGCTTAAGGATAAGGGAGAAATCCTTTAAGACCGAGATGAGGAAAAACTTTTTCACACAGAGAGTGGTGAATCTCTGGAACTCTCGAATGGCCTACTCCTGCACCTATTTTCTATGTATCTATGTATCTTTCCTGGTCTGAGAACACTAATGCAATCATCAAGAAAGCTCATCAGCGCCTCTACTTCCTGAGAAGACTATGGAGAGTCGGTGTGTTAAGGAGGACTCTCTCTAACTTCTACAGGTGCACAGTAGAGAGCATGCTGACCGGTTGCATCGTGGCTTGGTACGGCAACTTGAGCGCCCTGGAGAGGAAAAGACTACATAAAGTAGTAAACACTGCCCAGTCCATCATCGGCTCTGACCTCCCTTCTATCGAGGGGATTTATCGCAGTCGCTGCCTCAAAAAGGCTGGAAGTATCATCAAAGACCCACACCATCCTGGCCACACACTCATCTCCCTGCTTCCTTCAGGTAGAAGGTACAGGAAGGAGCCTGAAGACTGCAACAACCAGGTTCAGGAATAGCTACTACCCGACAGCCATCAGGCTATTAAACCTGGCTTGGACAAAACTCTGATTATTAATAACCAATCATCTGTTATTTGCACTTTATCATTTTATTTATTCATGTGTGTATATATTTATAGTATAGTATATGGACACACTGATCTGTTTTGTAGTAAATGCCTATTATGTTCTGTGTGCTGAAGCAAAGCAAGAATGTCATTGTCCTATCAGGGACATGACAATAAACTCACTTGAACTTGAACTTGATGGCCCTTGGTCTATATTTGATCGGACTTTACTGGGTTTATCTTGCACTAAACATTATTCCCTTATCATGCATCTGTACACTGTAAATGACTCGACTGTAATCATGTATTGTCTGTCCACTGACTGGATAGCACGCAACAAAAAACGTTTATCTGTACCTCGGTAAACGTGACAATAAACTAAACTGACCCGGGTCTCTGGCGCTGTGAGGCAGCAGCTCTAATGTAAATTGGCTTCTTTGAATTGTCCCCGAGCGTGTGATCGTTGGTCAGCGTAGACTCGGTGGGCCAAAGGGCCAGTTTCCACGCAGTAGCTCTAAAACTAAACTAAGGAGGATTCAGCATATGTGGGGGATGGGAGCTAATTGAGATGGATAAGGATGCCAGAAACAGATTATGGCAGAATGAATAATGAACAGATGTTTAAAAACTGGAGTTCAATGGATGGAATAAAACATAGTTTGAGAGAAAGATGAATGGGGGAAAAAGGCGTAGACTAATTTCTAAATGGGGTGAGAATCCAGAAATCGGAGGTGCAAAAGGACTTGGGAGTTCTGGTGCAGGATTCCCAAAAAGGTAATCAGCAAGACAAATCGGTGATAAAGAAGGCAAACGCAATAGTAGCATTTATTTAAAGAGGGCTAGAATACAAAAACAGGGATGTAACGCTGTGGCTCTATAAGGCGCTGGTCAGGCCACATTTGGAGTATTGTGAGCAATTTCGTGCACCATATCTGAAGAAGGATGTGCTGGCTATGGAGAGGGTCCAGAGGAGATTTACGAGAATGATCCCAGGAATGAGCGGGTTAACCTATGATGAGCGTTTATGACGGCAGTGGGCCTGTACTCGCTGGAGTTCATTGAAACGCACCAAATAGTGAAAGGTTTGGACAGTATGGATGTGGATAGGATGTTTCCACTCATGGGAGAGTCTCGGACAAGGGTTCCCAGTCTGGGGTAAATATACCCCACATAGGGTCCATTTTGCCTACCCAGGGTTCAAATGTATTGATTCTGGATTTGTACATATTTTTTCTCATTGACTGACTGTGTTTGGTTCTGGTATCTGTTCATCATTAGTTGTTCATAAATAAGTGAAATAATATTGTAATGTGTTATTAAAGTTGCCAGGGTAAATGGGATGAAAAAGGTTGGCAACCCCTGGTCTAGGACCAAAGCCTCAGTATTAAAGGACATTCCTTTAAGAAGGAGATCAGGAATGTCCTTAGTCAGAGGGTGATGAATCTGTGGAATTCATTGCCACAGGCGGCTGTGGAGGCTAAGTCACTGGATATTTTTAAGGATAGATTCTTGATTAGAACGAGTGTCAGGGGTTATGGGGAGAAGTCAGGAGAGACTTGGCGGGCCGAATGGCCTAATTCTGCTCCTGTAACTTATGAGCGAGGGGTCAATGTTACCTGAGGTGTTAACATATGGACAAGTAAATGGGATTGTGGTGATGTCCAGGATACAGAGAGTATTGCTCAACATGGTGAAATGATGCACTGCCATTCCTTCTAAGCTTACTTTAGAGATACAGCATGGAAACAGGCCGTTCGGCCCACCAAGTACGCGCCATCCAGCGATCACCCGTACACTATGTCTACATAACTCACTGGGGACAATTTTCAGAATTAATCTACACACCTGCACGTCTTTGGAATGAGGGGGGAAATCGGAGCTTCCGGAGAAAACACAAACAGTCACAGAGAGAACGTACAAACTCTAGTCCCACCTGCCTGCATTTGGCCCATATTCCTCTCAACCTTTCCTATTTCCAGACCTGTCAAAATGTCTTTTAAATCGAAGATAAGACACAAAATGCTGGAGTAACTCAGCGGGACGGGCAGCATCTCTGGAGTGAAGGAATGGGTGATGTTTCATGTTGAGACCCTTCTTCAGAGTGATGACGAGAGTGGGCACAGAGATAAAATGTAGTCAGAGACAGTGAGACTAGTGAGAGAACTGGGAAGGGGAGGGCTGGAGAGAGAGGGAAAGCAAGGGCTACTTGAAGTTAGAGAAGTCAATGTTCATACTGCTGGGGTGTAAGCTGCCCAGGCAAAATTTGAGGTGCTGTTCATAAGTGATAGGAGCCGAATTAGGCTATTCGGCCCAACAAGTCTCCTCCGCCATTCAATCATGGCTGATCTATCTCTCCCTCCTAACCCTGTTCTCCTGCATTCTCCACATAACCCCTGACACCTGCACTAATCAAAAATCTTTCTATCTGTTAGTCTGAAGAAGGGTCTCGACCCGAAACGTCGCCTATTCCTTCTCTCCATAAATGCTGCCTCACACGCTCAGTTCCTCCCGCATTTTTGTCTACCTTGGATTTTTCCAGCATCTGCAGTTGCTTTCTTAAACAAAAATCTATCTATCTCTGCCTTTGAAATATCCATTGACAGCCTCCACAGCCTTCTGTGGCAAAGAATTCCACACAATCACCACCCTCTGACTAGCAGCAATTGTGAAACCAGTCTCAGACAACTGGGTACCTCCAACCACCCTAATGTCAGGCCTCAGGAATTATACATGTTTACATGTATCCAACATTGCTAATTATGACCAATGCAGTGAGCTGCAGCCAATGCTCACGCTAAACCCACTCAATTATTTAATCTTCTTTAAACAGATCGCCTGGCAACAACTTCAAGGAAGCTAATTTCAATTTGATCGTCCAAACACTACCTCCAATTTGCGCTGGGCCTCACTCTGACAATGGAGGAGGCCAACGACAGAAAGGTCAGTGTGGGAATGGGAGGAGAATTAAGTGTTGAGCAACCGGGAGATCAGGTAGGTTCTCCAGTAAAGTATCGGAGGATAATCCAGAAAGGCTCTGGAACCAAAATGCTCTACTCATCATGGAGGGCAATGTCAAAGATCAATGAAAAACTAAAGATAGACACAAAAGGCTGGAGGAACTCAGCGGGACAGACAGCATCTCTGGAGAAAAGGGGCAGGTGACGTTTCGGGTCTGAAAGTAAATCTTTCCCATCTCACCTTCAATCTATGTCCTCTGGTTCTTTGTTCCCAAACCCTGTGTAACATATTGCATTCATTTATCTATTCCCCTCACGGTCTTGTACGCCTCTCTAAGGTCAGCCCTCACCCTCCTGCACACCAAACCTGCTCAACCTCTCCCTATGGCTCAGGCCCTCAAGTCCTGGCAACATCCATCGTAAATAGACACAAAAAGCTGGAGTAACTCAGCGGGACAGGCGGCATCTCTGGAGAGAAGGATTGGGTGACATTTTGGGTGACCCTTCTTCAGACTACCAAAGTAAATCTCGATACAAATCAAAAGCACATAAATCAACAAGGCCGTAAAGTTTAATTTGGCATTTGGAAGGTGAAGTGGCAGGATATAATTAATGCTGCTGCACAAAACCCTTTGTCGAGAATGTGGCGCAGTCGTTACTTACGAAAGATTGCAGCCAAAAATGCCTTGCGCATTCTAAATGGCCACATAATGGAACAGAGCGTCTATTAATTAATTATTACACGGGGCGTGTTGCGGAGTAGGAATAATTGATTACTTCATCGGTTGCCTGAGCTCTGCATTATTTCCCCTCTGTGTGATGTACGGAAATAGCTTAAAATAGTAAGGCTGTGGTTTCACATGGATAGTTCGATAGTAGCGGTGAATTTATAACTCAAAGGACCTGGTCAAAGAGAGATACAACGTGGAAACAGGCTTCTCAACTCAACTTGCCCACACCGACCAAAATGTCCCTGCTACACTAGTCCCACCTGCCTGTATTTGGTACATATCCCTCTAAATCTGCCCTATCCATCCAAATGTGTTTTAAATATTGTTATAGTCCATTACCTCCTCTGGCAGCTCGCTCCACACACCTTCTATCCTCTGTGTAAAAACGTGGCCCCTCAGGTTCCTATTAAATCTTTCCCCCCACACCTGAAGCCTATGTCCTCTGGTTCTGGATTTCCTCAATTCTGGGTAAAAGACTGTGCATTTATCCAATCTATTCCTTTCATGATATTATACACTTCTATAAGATCAGCCTCCTGCACTCCATGGAATAAAGTCCTAGCCTGCCCAACCTCTCCCTATAGCTCAGGCCCTCGAGTCCTGGAAACATCTCGTAAATCTTCTCTGCTCCCTCTCCTCCAGATTGACAACATCTTTCCTCTAACAGGGTTCATATGTGAAGCATAATGGACGGGTACATGGATAGGAACGGTTTAGGAAGGTTATGGGCCAAACACAGGCAGGTGGGACTAGTGTAGATGGGACATGTTGGTCGGTTTGAGTAAGTTGGGCCGAATGACCTGCCAGCATGTTGTGTGACTCTAGGCAGGAGAGATAGTTATCCAGTGTCGACTGAATCCATGATTGGCTATTCATCCCAACCCCGGGAAAAGTACCTCAAACACTAACATCAAGCAGTGCACATACGCAAACAAACACAATGTACAGGTCCACCACCGATTCTGCGGCAACTGGTGGTCCAGACAAAATTACGAGTGCACTCTTGAAATGCCCCCGGAACTCTCCCGCGAAAATGTGGTACCCAGGCCGGGTGAACGGCTGATCTTAACCTCATCGTGACTTCTGTGCCGATCGCCGGGATGAATTTGCCCCCGGCGGCCAGAGCCGGCAGATCTGTTCCAATTGCGCACTTCCACGGCCAACTTTGCGGGCCGATATCTCAGCCCACCGCCGGCCTAGGTGGACCGTTCCAGTACCATTGAACTCCCCTCGAGACCATAACCTCTTTTTGTCCAGCAAAAAGAATAATCCAGAAAGGCTCTGGAACCAAGGGTGCCGGAAATTCGGTGGTGGATCTGTACATTTGACTGGTTGCATCACGGCCATTTTCGGCAACTCGAAAGCCCAGGTAAGAAGGAGATTATAAAAGGTGGTGGACACTGCCCTGTCCATCACGGGTACTGACCTCCCCACCATCATATGGTCCTGAGAAAACAAGGCCTGTATACCAAAAGCTCTATTCACCATGGAGGGCAATGTCAAAGATCAATGAAAAACCGAAGATAGACACAAAAGGCTGGAGGAACTCAGTGGGACTGACAGCATCCCTGGCGAAAGGGGCAGGTGACGTTTCGGGTTTGGTTACACTGTCCTGATTAGTTTTACTGATTGTATGCCTTGTTGTCATCTTCTCCCCTGCCAACAATGAACCATTCTTGTCTGCAAAAGGGTCCCGACCCGAAATGTCACCCATTCCTCTCTCCAGAGATGCTGTCTGACCCGCTGAGTTACTCCAGCATTTTATGTCTACCTTCGAATGAACCAATCTACTATTCCTTGATCATCGTCTGCTTTCAAATGTCTTCCATATCTCTCGTTTCCCTCACCCCTGACTCTCAGTCTGAAGAAGGTTCTCGACCCTAAACTTCACCCATTCCTTTTCTCCACAGATGCTGCCTGACCCACTGAGATATTCCAGATTTTGTGTCTAACTTTGGTTCAAACCAGCATCTGCAGTTCTGCTCCTTCCCACACATCAATGAGGGACCGTGTTCTCTGGGTTAACCAGATGCAGTGTTATTTTATTCTACTCACAGCCTGAGACGCTTCACCATACTTCGACCGCAGGCTGCGGGCGCTTGGAGCGCCCCGACGCGGGAGCTTGAATTTCCCCGACGCTGGAGCTTGGATCGCCCCGACGCGGGGGCTTCGACCGCCGGCTGCGGGAGCGCCAATTGCCCCGACAGATGGATCATCTGCCCCGACTGCAGGAGAAAAATGAGGGAAGAAGGTTAGACTTTATTGCCTTCCATCATAGCGAGGAATCCGCTGTGGTGTATGTTTATGGTAACTTTTATGTAGTTGTGTGTCTTGTTACTTTTTTTGTACGGCGAATTGGTAATTCAAATATCACTGTACCTTAATTGGTACAGGTGACAATAAAAGACCTTTGAAACCTTTGAAAACAAAGCTTTTCACTTTATCTCAGTACACGTGACAATAATAAGCCTACACATATAGTTCTCCAATACAGACTGGGCACAAACTAAACACCACCATAATGAGAAGAACTGATCCCCTGTAGATGGTAATTTGACATTGCATCTTATTCTGGTCTCTCTTTCAGGCCATTTGCCCCATCTTGCTCTACATTTAAGATAGTCACAAAATGCTGGAGTAGGTGACGTTATGGGTCAAGACCCTTCTTCAGACTGAGAGTCAGGAGTGAGGCAAACGAGAGATAGAGAGGGTGATATAAGGACTGCAGATGCTGGTTTACAATGAAGATAGGCCCAAAACATCACCCATTCCTTCTATCCAGAGATGTCGCCTGTCCCGCTAAGTTACTCCAGCATTTTGAGTCTATCATTGGTGTAAATCAGCATCTGCTGTTTTTTCCTATACATTTTGTCTGCTCTACATTTAGATACAGATCCTCCCCACTGCGTGGCCACTCTCTTTATGTACGGCCCATCCATCCAATAGAGAGTTTGGGAGTTCAGCAGATGCATTTGGCCGTTGCTATGGGACAGGAGGCATCTTCTACCAAGTGAGAAATCGGTCCTTACCTCGGCATTTCCCATTTGCAAACCGTTCTTGTCACAAAGAGCTCCCGGGAAGAGAACCCAGTCGCAATCCGGGGATGAGCCAATTGACAATAGACAATAGGTGCAGGAGAAGGCCATTTGGCCCTTTGAGCCAGCACCGCCATTCAATGAGATCATGGCTGATCATCCTCAATCAGTACCTAGTTCCTGCCTTCTCCCCATATCCCCTGGCTCCACCATCTTTAAGAGCCCTATCTAGCTCTCTCTTGAAATCATCCAGAGCACCAGCCTCCACAGCGCTCTGATGTAGAGACTTCCACAGAATTCATAACTCTCTGTGTGAAGAAGTGATTCCTCGTCTCCGTTGTACATGGCTTACACCTTATTCACAAACTGCGGCCCCTGGTTCTGGACTCCCCCAACATTGGGAACATGTTTCCTGCCTCTAGCGTGTCCAAACCCTACATAATCTTATGTTTCAATAAGATCTCCTCTCATCCTTCTAAACTCCAGAATGTACAAGCCCAGCCGCTCCATTCTCTCAGCATACGACAGTCCCGCCATCCTGGGAATTAACCTTGTAAACCTACGCTGCACTCCCTCAATAGCAAGAATGTCCTTCCTCAAATTAAGGGACCAATACTGTACACAATGGTCTGACTACGGCCCTGTACAACTGCAGAAGGACCTCTTTGCTCCTATACTCAACTCCTCTTGTTATGAAGGCCAACATGCCATTCGCTTTCTTCACTGCCTGCTGTACCTGCATGCTTATTTTCATTGACTGATGAGCAAGGAAACCCAGATCCCGTTGCACTTCCCATTTCCCCAAATTGACACCATTTAGATAGTAATCTGTCTTCCTGGTTTTGCTACCAAAGTGGATAACCTCACATTTATCCACATTAAACTGCATCTGCCAAGCATCTGCCCACTCACCCAACCTGTCGAAATCACCCTGCATTCTCATAGCATCATCCTCACAGTTCACACTGCCACCCAGCTTTGTGTCATCTGCAAATTTTCTAATGTTACTTTGAACCCTTTCATCTAAATCATTGGTGTATATTGTAAATATCTGCGGTCCCAGCACCGAGCCTTGCGGTACCCCACTAGTCACTGCCTGCCATTCTGAAAGGGACCCTTTAATCCCTACTCTTTGTTTCCTGTCTGCCAACCACTTCTCTATCCATGTCAGCACTCTACCACCAAAACCATGTGCCCTATGTTTGCCCACTAATCTCCTATGTGGGACCTAATCAAATGCTTTCTGAAAGTCCAAGTACACCACATCCACTGGCCCCCCTCCCTTGTCCATTTTCCTCGTTAGATCCTCAATAAATTCCAGAAGATTAGTCAAGCATGATTTCCCCTTCGTAAATCCATGCTGACTCGGACCGATCCTGTTACTGCTATTTCGTCTTTTAATGATTGAATCCAGCATCTTCCCCACCACCGATGTCAGGCTAACTAGTCTATAATTCCCTGTTTTCTCTCTCCCGCCTTTCTTAAAAAGTGGGTTACATTAGCTACCCTCCAATCCACATGAACTGATCCTGAATCTAAAGAACATTGGAAAATGATCACCAATGCATCCACAATATCTAGAGCCACTTCCTTAAGTACCCTCGGATGCAGACTATCAGGCCCTGGGGATTTATCAGCCTTCATTCCCATCAGTCTATCCAACACTATTTCCTGCCTAATGTGGATTTCCTTCAGTTCCTCCATCACCCCAGATCCTCTGGCCACTAGTACATCAGGAGTGTCCTCCTTAGTGAAGACGGATCCAAAGTACCTGTTCAACTGATCTGCCATTTCCTTGTTCCCCATAATAAATTCACTTTTTTCAGTCTTCAATGGTCCAACTTTGGTCTTTACTAATTTTTTCCTCTTTACATACCTAAAGAAGCTTTTACTATTCTCTTTTATATTCTTGGCTGGCTTACTTTCGTACCTCATCTTTTGTCCCCGTATTGCCTTTTTAGTTATCTTCTGTTGCTGCTTAAACATTACCCAATCCTCTTGCTTCCCGCTCATCTTTGTTATGTTGTACTTCTTCTCTTTTACATTTAAATTGTCCCTGACGTCCCTTGCCAGCCACGGTCGCCCCTTACTCCCCTTGGAATCTTTCTTCGTATTTGGAATGAACTGATCCTGCACCTTCTGTATTATTCCCATAAATACCTACCATTTTGTTCCACTGTCATCCCTGCTAGTGTGTCTTTCCAGTCAACTTTGGCCAGCTCCTCCCTCATGGCTCCATAGTCACCTTTATTCAACTGTAACACTGACACCTCCGATCCACCCTTCTCACTCTCCAATTGTAGATTATACTTGACCATATTATGGTCACTAACTACCTCCTAATGGCTCATTAACCTCAAGTTCCTTTATCAAATCCGGGTCATTACATAACACTAAAGCCAGAATTGCCTTCTCCCTGGTTGGCTCCAACACAAGCTGCTCTAAGAATCCATCACGAAGGCACTCCACAAACTCCCTTTCTTCGGGTCCAGTACTAACCTGATTTCCCCAGTCTACCTGCATGTTGAAATCTCCCATAACAACTGTAGCATTACCTATACTACATGCCAATTTTAATTCCTGTATCAACTTGCACCCAATATTCAGGCTACTGTTTGGGGGCCTTTGGATGTCCCATTTGGGGTCTTTTTACCCTTACAATTCCTTAGTTCTGTCCATTCTGACTCTACATTTCCTGTTTCAATGTTACCCCTCGCAAGGGACTGAATTTCATTCCTCACCAACAGAGCTACCCCAGTCCCTACAATTCATGGTTCAAAGATGCAAAAAGTTGGGTTTACAAGTGAAGCTTTGACTAAGTCAAACCCTATATTAAAATAATTTTAAATTAAAAGGAGTCTGCAGATGCTGTAAACGAGTCCATGTGGAAGAATAAGCAACGGTTGAACAAGCCAATTTATTTCATTTGAAGTGAAAATGCAATTTGTCCAATTTAAACTAGTTTGCCTGACCCATGGATATTTGTCCAGCCTCAAAGATTCACGTTTTCTCACCCCATCAACAAAAAAAGCATGATTAGTACAAAACTGAATAGATTCTTCTACAGAGGCTTCGTTTATGACTCGGCTGAATCCAACATTCCTAAAGCACTACCATAATTAACTCGTTTAAGAAAGAACTGCAGATGCTGGAAAAATCGAAGGTTGACATAAATGCTGGAGAAACTCAGCGGATGAGGCAGTACGCATCACCCGCTGAGTTTCTCCAGCATTTTTGTCTACCATAATTAATTCACTCCCTTCACCCAGGAGGTGGGTATATGGAACAAGCTGCCAGAGGAGGTAGTGGAGGCTGGTACAATGGCATTTAGAAGACATTTGGACGGGACTATTTGGAATAATTGTATGTTTCTCTAATATACACTGTTTAGTAAGCGTTTTACAGTGCAATATGTTTACACTACTGTTGTACTGCTACGTAACCCGCTCCATGACACACTGAGGAGCACCTTCAGCAACAGACTGGTTCCACCAAGATGCAGCACAGAACGCCTCAGGAGATCCTGCTTCCCCGTGGCTATCAAACTGTACAACCCCATCCCCTTCCGTACACCAGCACTACTCCACACACTAGAGACAATTACAATGTTACCAAAGCCAATTAACCTACAATCCTGTACGTCTTTGGAGTGTGGGAGAAACCGAAGATATCGGAGAAAACCCACGCAGGTCACGGGGAAAACGTTTAAACTTCGTATAGACAGCATCCGTAATTGGGATAGAACCTGGGTCCCCAGCATGCATTCGCTGTAAGGCAGCAACACTCCCGCTGCGCCACCATGACCGCCTTTATCTTGTGTTTTATGAATGTTGCCAGATCAATTTCCCTCCTTGGATAAAGTTCTATCGTATCGTAAGTCAGTATTTAATTGTTCATTTTGTGAGATATGACAATAAAACACTCTTGACTCTTGACAGGTACATGGATAGGATAGGTATGGAGAGATATGGAGCAAGTGCAGGCAGGAGGAACTAGTGTAGATGGAGCATCTTGGTCAATGTGGGCAAGACAAAATGTGTAGGAACAGCAGATGCTGGTTTACATTGAAGATAGACACAAAATACTGGAGAAACTCAGCGGGACAGGCAGATTACAACTCAGCGATATGAATATTGATTTCTCCAACTTCAAGTAACCCTTGCGTTCCCTCTCTCTCCATCGCTCCCCCACCCTAGTTCTCCCACTAGCTTCACTGTCCTGTCCTATCCATGTTCTCCAGAGATGCTGCCTGACCCGCTGAGTTACTCCAGCACTCTGTGAAACGTCACCTATCCATGTTCTCCAGAGATGCTCCGTAACATTTGTCGTTTCACATTGGGACCCTTCCGGTTTGAGTGGGCCAGTGGAGTAGAGAAGCCAAGACAGCTGTTGCACCAACAGTGGATATAAAAAGGTCCAGAGAGGGTAGAAGGCTGGGTAGGGGCTGGGAGTAGGGGATAGGTGGGGGAATGTTGGAGATTGGAGACAGGATTGTCACTGGATGGATAGGATTCTCTCCCATAAAGAAAAGCTCAGAGGTGGCAGAAGAGCCCTACGTCCCTATGTTCCCAATGTAGGGGGAGTCCAGAACCAGGGGTCACAGTTTAAGAATAAGACCCGCTGAGTCACTCCACCTTTTATCTCGGTCTATTAACAGATTCAGATCTACCTTAGATCTCCTTTTGTAAGCCTGCTTGGCGCTGGCCTTTTTCACTGGCATTCTCGATACTCCTTTCTTTGGTTATTAATCCACACAGAGAAGGTTAGAGTTTCGATCTCTAGTAGCTACCAGCTGTTTCAATGTCTGGCAGAATGGGTTTGATGAACCCACTTCAAGTTGACAGATGGAATGGAGCCCGTCCGTCTCTCATGGTTACGGATGCAGTTCACTGTGAGGTCACCGGCCAGGCACATTATGAGGTCACCTCTGATTATGATGGTTTACAAACTTGCGATCTTACGAATGGAAGGCCGGCCCTGAAGGGAATAAACCACTTCACCATATGACCACAGGTCTCAGTGGTTATAACCAACTGGACTCAAGTGGTAGATACAAGGAACTCAGTTCAGTTGAGTTTATTGTCACGTGTACAGAGAAATGCTTTTTCTCACGTGTTAAAAACAGTCAGCAGAAAGACAATGCATGATTACAATTGATGAGTTATGAGTATAGATACTTGGTAAGGGAATAACGTTTAGTGCAAGATAAAGCCAGCAAAGTCCGATCAAGGATAGTCCGAGGGTCACCAATGAGGTAGATAGTAGTTCAGCACTGCTATCTGGTTGTGGTAGAATGCTTCAGTTGCCTGATAATAGCTGGAAAGAAACTGTCCCTGAAAATGGAGATGCGCGTTTTCACACTTCTGTACCTTTCCTAATTTGAGGAAGGACATTCTTGCTATTGAGGGAGTGCAGCGTAGGTTAAGCAGGTTAATTCCTGGGATGGCCGGCCTGACATATGATGAAAGAATGGGTCGACTGGGGTTTGATTTTACTGGAATTGAGAAGGATAAGAGAGGATCTTATAGAAACATATAAAATTCTTAAAAGAGTGAAGGCTAGATGCAGGATCAATGTTCCCAATGTTGGGAGAGTCCAGAACCAGGGGTCACAGTTTAAGAATAACGGGTTAGACCATTTAGGACTCAGAAGAGGGAAAACGTTTTCACGGAGAAAATCTGTGGAATTCTCTGACACAGGCAGTGGAGGCCAATTCACTGGATGTTTTCAAGAGAGAGTTGGATGTGGCTCTTAGGGCTAACAGAATCAAGGGATATGGGGAGATAGCAGGAATGGGGTATTGATTTTGGATGATCAGCCAAGATCATATTGAAAGGCGGTGCTGGCTCGAAGGGCCGAATGGCCTACTCCTGCACCTATTTTCTATGTTTCTACATCATGGTGAGTCCAGCACTCGTTGATGTCTGGTCCTGAAGAAGGGTCTCGCTGAGTTACTCCAGCACTCTGTTCCTTCATGGTCTGGCTGGTGTGTTGCTTATATGAAAGAGCTACATTGCCAATGTACACAAGCTCCAACTTTGCTGTCAACATGAAACTGTTGACAGTTCAAGAAATGAAATACGTTGATGAAACCCGAGTAATGGACAAGATAATGCTTCACAGGAGAAAGTTAAATCTGCATTGAATTAAACCCCACTTGTAGAAACCAAACTAAAGAAAGATGTTTCCAAAGTTATGAGTTTGATTCTATTACTCCAGAAGTGAAGGGCAGGTGCGGGAGAGTCTAAAGCAATTACACCCCTTCATTTGATCAACACAAGGGACAAGGGGTTGGCTTAATCTACTTAGATCTGTCAAGAAATAAAAGGCAAACAATATTAAATCTCAAGTGTTTTCGTTTTGAGATACAGTGTGGCAACGGGCCCTTTGGCCCACCGAGTCCACGCAGACCAGTATTCACCTGTACACCCGCACTATCCTACACACTGGGGACTTTTTACCAAAGCCAATTAACCTACAAACCTGCACGTCTTTGGTGTGTGGGACGAAACCGGAGCACCCGTAGAAAACCCACGCGGGTCACGGGGAGAACGTACAAATTCTGTACAGACAGTACCCGGGCCTCCGGCGCTCTGAGGCAGCAACTCTAATGCTGAGCCACACTACCTTGTTGGGGAAAAATACATAAAAGCAGCAGAATAATTTTGACATTTACCAAATGAGAGTTGTCCATAGTCAAAGTGTGTGTAGTTTGTTCCTGGCACAAACATACTTCTGCTTTATCAGTTTCACACTTAACTCTATAAACCTAAAGACTCCACTGTTGGAATGCAATTCAATATTTGACAAATCTGAACACCTTAACAGACAGATATAAAGCACACAGAGGGATTACTGGAGTGCATTTTCCCTTTGTAGTCCCTGAGAAATCAGTGGCAGTGGCAGAGGGTTGTTCTGATGTTCTAAGCCATGCCAATCCAGATATGGTTGAATGATGGAGAGGACCTGATGTGCCAAATGGAGAAGGAACATAATTTTGAAGTTTGCAGAGGGCTAACATACAACTTCCTTAGCATCAAGTGAATTGATCGGCATGGTGGCGCAGCGATAGACTAAGAGTTGCTGCCTTACAGTGCCAGAGACCCGGGTTCGATCCTGACTACGCGTGCTTGTAGTTTGTATGTTCTCTCTGTGACTCGCGTGGGTTTCCTTTGGGTGCTCTGGTTTCCTCCCACATTCTAGAGATGTGCCGGTTTGTAGGTTAATTGACATCTGTAATTTGCCCCTAGTGTGAGGAATATAGGACTAGTGTACGGGTGATCGTTCGTTGGCGTGGACTCGGTGGGAGGAAGGGCCTGTTTTCACACCATCTCTCTAAAACAAACTATTGGCGTTACCTCGTTGGTCTCAGTTTAACATTGCTTGTGAAAGTCAGCAAAGTGCAAGATTCTTTCTATAGCCCTCAGACCAGTGAGCCCATGTGCTCATATCGTAACCAGACAGTCAGAACCTTTTTTAGTTTAGTTTAGAGATACAGCACAGAATCAGGCCCTTCAGCCCACCGAGTCCATGTCAACCAGCGATACCCGCGCATTAAACTACCCCGCACACACTAGGGACAATTTACATTTATACCAAATTAACCTGCAAACCTGCATGTCTTTGGATTGTGGGGGGAAACTGAAGATCTCGGAAAAAAACCTACGCAGGTCAAGGGGAAAACATACAAATCTGTACTGACAGCACCTGTAGTCAGGATCGAACCCGGTCTCTGGCACGGCAAGCAGTGTAAGCCAGGAACTCTACTGCTGCGCCACCTTGCCCGCCCCTTTTTCCCCGGACAGAGATAGAATACTAGAGGGCATCGCTTTAACGAGAGTGGAGCAAAGTTTAAAGATGTGTGGAGCAAGTTATAAGAGGTTAGAGTGCACCTTGAGTGTGTTGCCAGGGGTGGTGGA
The DNA here is from genome assembly GCA_038087875.1 of Malacoraja senta. Taxonomy (NCBI): domain Eukaryota; kingdom Metazoa; phylum Chordata; class Chondrichthyes; order Rajiformes; family Rajidae; genus Malacoraja; species Malacoraja senta. The sequence goes on from JAXLNO010003218.1 coordinate 65,818, forward strand.
GGCAGATACAGTGGCATTTAACAGGTTTTTGGAAAGGCAGGGAATGGAGGGATAATGATAATGTGCAGACAGATAAGAGTTGGCAGGGGTGTCATGTTTAGCACAGGCATTGTGGGCCGAAGGGCCTGTTCCTGTGTTGTGTTGTTCTATGTTCTATACCTGAGGTTATCAATCTTTAACTTTAACAAAGGGTTTAGTGGGTAAGGGAATGAGATGAGTTAAGACAAGCTGACTTAAACTTTAGGGATATAGCTCGGAAACAGGCTCTTCGCCCACCGAGACCGCGCCGACCAGCGATCACCTCGTACACTAGCACTACCCTACACACTAGGGACAATTTACAAATTTTCCAAAGCCAATTAACCTAGAAAACCTGCAGGTCTGTGGAGTGTGGGGGAAACCGGAGCACCCGGAGAAAACCCACGCTGTCACAGGGAGAAGGTACAGGCAGCATCCCCAGTCAGGATTGATCCCGGGTCTCTGGCGCTGTAAGGCAGCAACTCCACCGCTGCGTCACCGTGCCGCCCAAATAGTTGCACATCAGATTAGACACGTTAGGAAGAAGAACGTGTACAACATTGTAGATTCAATTGCGGAGTTCGATTACTTCAGGCATATATAAATGCTAGACACAGCTGTTCTTGTAACAGATTGGTAAAAGGAACCCAAAGAAGGAAAAATATTTATTCACTTCTCCTGCCACCATTAACCTTGGCAAGTAGGATAGGAGGCACTGGTCAGTGGGGCCGAATGGCCCGATTTGCACAAACTAAATGGAGCAGTCTACTGGGGTCACCAAACCCACAAAGTGTCTCGACCCGAAAACTCATTCATTCCTTCTCTCCAGAGATGCTGCCTGTTACTCCAGAACTTTGTGTCTATCTCTGGTGTAAACCAGCATCTGCAGTTCCTTCCTACACATTTTGAATGTGGTTTGAATGTTTACCTCATGCATTCCAAAAGATTTGAGGCAGACATTACTGCTTCAGTTTGAGCAGAGAGTTCAGTTTCTAGTTGGCACTTGACCAAAAACCAGAAGGTATTTTACTTGTCTAAATGTCTCACCCAGCTAGATTTTAAAATAAGCCTGAATTATTCAACGTGGTTTAAGTGGAAAACTACAATTCTGAACTAGGATTAATCCTGTATTAGTCACTAATGGCTGCATGCTACACTTGGGAGTTTTGTCTTCTTAAAAACACCTGTCACTTACACAGAAACTTTGAGTGTAACTACATGGGGATTTTCACTGAACCTTGGCTTACAGCACAAGACCCTGTCTTGAGCATAACTCTTGGATTTAAACAAGCACATGACACAATTTCCCCTGCAACCACAGGAGATGGAACACCTGTCCCTACACAATAGACAATAGACAATAGATGCAGGAGTAGGCCATTCCTGCCCTCCCCATATCGCCTGACAACGCTATCTTTAAGAGCCCTATCTAGCTCTCTCTTGAAAGTATCCAGAGAACCGGCCTCCACCGCCCGCTGAGGCATAGAATTCCACAGACCCACAACTCTCCGTTCTAAATGGCTTACCCCTTATTCTTAAACTGTGGCCCCTGGATCTGGACTCCCCCAACATCGGGAACATGTTTCCTGCCTCTAGCATGTCGAAACCCTTAACAATCTTATATGTTTCAATAAGATCGCCTCTCATCCTTCTAAACTCCAGAGTGTACAAGCCCAGCTGCTCCATTCTCTCAGCACATGACAGTCCCACCATCCCGGGAATTAACCTTGTAAACCTACGCTGCACTCTCTCGATAGCAAGAATGTCTTCCTCAAATTAGGGGACCAAAACTGTACACAATACTCCAGATGTTGTCTGACTAGGGCCCTGTACAACTGCAGAAGGAACTCTTTGCTCCTATACTCAACTCCTCTTGTTATGAACGCCAACATGCCATTCGCGTTCTTCACTGCCTGCTGTACCTGCATGCTTACTTTCACAGATGAACAAGGGCCCCCAGATCCCTTTGTACTTCCCCTTTTCCCAATTTGACACCATTTAGATAGTAATCTGCCTTCCTGTTATTGATACCAAGTCACCTTGCATTCTCATAGCATCATCCTCACAGTTCACACTGCCACCCAGCTTTGTGTCATCTGCAAATTTGCTAATGTTACTTTGAATTCCTTCATCCAAATCATTGATGTATATTGGAAATAGCTGTGGTCCCAGCACCAAGCCTTGCGGTACCGCACTAGTCACCGTTAATCCCTACTCTTTGTTTCCTGTCTGCCAACCAATTTTCTATCCATGTCAGCACTCTACCCCCAATACCATGTGCCCTAATTTTGCCCACTAATCTCATATGTGGGACCATATCAAATGCTTTCTGAAATTCCAGGTACACTACATCCTCTGGCTGTCCATTGTCCATTTTCCAAGTTACATCCTCAAAAAATTCCAGAAGATTAGTCAACCATGATTTCCCCTTCGTAAATCCAAGCTGACTCGGACCGATCCTGTTACTGCTATCCAAATGTGCTGCTATTTCATCTTTCATAATTGACCAGCATCTTCCCCACCCACCGATGTCAGGCTAACTGGTCTATCATTCCCTGTTTTCTCTCTCCCGCCTTAAAAAGTGGAATAACATTAGCTACCCTCCAATCCAGAGGAACTGATCCTGAATCTATAGAACATTGGAAAATGATCACCAATGCGTCCATGATTTCTAGACCCATTTCCTTAAGTACCCTGGGATGCAGGGTACTGGGGATTTATCAGCCTTCAGACCCATCAGTCTACCCAACACCATTTCCTGCCTAATGTGAATTTCCTTCAGTTCCTCCGTCACCCCAGATCCTTTGGCCACTAGTACATTAGGAAGATTGTTTGTGTCCTCAGTGAAGACGGATCCAAAGTACCTGTTCAACCCATCTGCCATTTCCTTGTTCCCCATAATAAATTCACCCTTTTCAGTCTTCAAGGGTCCAACTTTGGTCTTAACTACATTTTTCCTCTTCACAAACCTAAAGAAGTTTTTATATCCTCCTTTATATTCTTGGCTAGCTTATCTTCGTACCTCATCTTTTCTCCCCGTATTGTCTTTTTAGTTATCTTCTTCTAAACATTACCCAATCCTCTTGCTTCCCGCCTATCTTTGCTACGTTGTACTTCTCTTTTATTTTTATACTGTTCCTGATGTCCCTTGTCAGCCACGATCGCCTCTTACTCCCCTTGGAATCTTTCTTCCTCTTTGGAATGAACTGATCCTGTACCTTATGTATTATTCCTAGAAATACCTGCCATTGTTGTTCCAATGTCATCCCTGCTATGGTATCTTTCCAGTCAACTTTGGCCAGCTCCTCCCTCATGCCTCCATAGTGCCCGTTATTCAACTGTAACACTGACACCTACAATTTACCCTTCTCCCTCTCCAATTGTAGATTAAACTTGACAATATTATGGCTCCTTCACCTCAAGTTCCTTTATCAAATCCGGTTCATTACATAATACTAAATCCAGAATTGCCTTCTCCAACCTGAACCAACCTGATCTCCCGGTTGCAGGACACTTTAATTCTCCTTCCCATTCCCAAACAGACCTTTCAGTCTTCAGTCTCCTCCATTGTCAGAGTGAGTGAAGCTAAACACAAATTGGAGGAACAGCATTTCATATTTTTCTTGGGAGCTTACAGCCCAGTGATACGAATCTTGATTTCTCCCCACATCAGGTAGCCCCGGCATTCCCTCTCACTCTGTATCCCTCCCCACCCAAGTCGCACCAGCTTCTCATTTTCACCCTACAAACAGCTTACAATGGCCTGTTTCCTTTATCATCATCACTTTTTTACATATCTTTAATTCATTGTAGTTTTAAACAACTTTTACATCACCGTCTATATCTCTTGTTTCCCTTATCCCTAACCAGTCTGAAGAAAGGTCTCAACCCGAAACGTCACCCATTCCTTCTCTCCAGAGATGCTTCCTCTCCCGCTGAGTTATTCCAGCTTTTTGTGTCTATCTTCAGTTTAAACAGCATCTGTAGTTCCTTCTTACACAACAAACAACCTGTTAGTCTGTTTTGGTTAAGCTGTTACTTAAGCTAATTAGAAACACCTGCACCATAATGAATCATATTTTAAAGAATATTTACACACAGAAGAGAATTCATGGCTCAGTGCTTTGCACGGAGTGGAAGGGAATTTCATCAACCTTTAGGGGTAAAAACACAGCGATTATCCCATCGATCTCCGAATGTTGTACCTAGTGTGTTACTTTCATAAATCCTAGACATCGCACAACAGGGATATGAAACCTGGGTGGACATACACAATTTTAATCTTTTATTTTAAACAGATGGGCTGAAAGGCCTGTTTCCTTGCTGTATAACTATGATTCCAATTCCCACATAGGGTTGCCAACTGTCCCGTATTAGCCGGGACATCCCGGATTTTGGGCTAAATTGGTTTGTCCCATAAGGGACCACCCTTGTCCCATATTTGACTGCCACTACTCGGGTCGAGGGGACTGTCAGTTTGGAGCGCCGCGTCCAGCCCCGCGTCACCCAGCCCAACGTAGTGCAGCCCCTGGAGTGCAGCAGCAGCACCTCGCCCGTGGCCACGTCGGTCTGCAGCCCGGCCAGCTGACCGACCTTCGAACCTTCGCTTACCACCGACACCACCACCCCTCCTTCTCATGGCCGATCATCGGTTCATGAGTTGGATAGGGTGCCGGACTTTGCGCGCAATGTAGTTTGGGCTAAAACTCCTCAGCTGGCCGCCGGCTGGGCTTTGTGTGCAGTCCAGCACCTGGGCCAACTTATCGTTCACCAAACCACAGCCGAGTCAGTCAAAGAATTGCCCTCGGGAATTTGTCCCGTATTTTGACTTTTTGTCCCTTATTTGGGTGTGGGAAAGTTGGTAACCCTGTTCCCACAGGTAATCGCACTCTGCCTCAACTAGAAAGCTTCCTAACGTCGGGCAAGGCAGCAACACTCCCGCTGCGCCACCATGACCGCCTTTATCTTGTGTTTTATGAATGTTGCCAGATCAATTTCCCTCCTTGGATAGATAAAGTTCTATCGTATCGTAAGTCACTATTTAATTGTTCATTTTGTGAGATATGACAATAAAAACACTCTTGACTCTTGACAGGTACATGGATAGGATATGTATGGAGAGATATGGAGCAAATGCAGGCAGGAGGAACTAGTCTAGATGGAGCATCTTGGTCAATGTGGGCAAGACAAAATGTGCAGGAACAGCAGATACTGGTTTACATTGAAGATAGACACAAAATACTGGAGAAACTCAGCGGGACAGGCAGATTACAACTCAGCGATATGAATATTGATTTCTCCAACTTCAAGTAACCCTTGCGTTCCCTCTCTCTCCATCCCTACCCCACCCTAGTTCTCCCACTAGCTTCACTGTCCTGTCCTATCCATGTTCTCCAGAGATGCTGCCTGACCCGCTGAGTTACTCCAGCACTCTGTGAAACGTCACCTATCCATGTTCTCCAGAGATGCTCCCTAACATTTGTCGTTTCACATTGGGACCCTTCCGGTTTGAGTGGGCCAGTGGAGGTAGAGAAGCCAAGACAGCTGTTGCACCAACAGTGGATATAAAAATGTCCAGAGAGGGTAGAAGGCTGGGTAGGGGCTGGGAGGAGGGGATAGGTGGGGGAATGTTGGAGATTGGAGACAGGATTGTCACTGGATGGATAGGATTCTCTCCCATAAAGAAAAGCTCAGAGGTGGCAGAAGAGCCCTACGTCCCTTTGTTCCCAATGTAGGGGGAGTCCAGAACAAGGGGTCACAGTTTAAGGATAAGACCCGCTGAGTCACTCCACCTTTTATCTCGGTCTATTAACAGATTCAGATCTACCTTAGATCTCCTTTTGTAAGCCTGCTTGGCGCTGTCATTTTTCACCGGCATTCTCGATACTCCTTCCTTTGGTTATTAATCCACACAGTGAAGGTTAGAGTTTCGATCTCTAGTAGCTACCAGCTGTTTCAATGTCTTGCAGAATGGGTTTGGTGAACCCACTTCAAGTTGACAGATGGAATGGAGCCCGTCTCTCATGGTTACGGATGCAGTTCACTGTGAGGTCACTGGCCAGGCACATTATGAGGTCACCTCTGATTATGATGGTTTACAAACTTGCGATCTTACGAATGGAAGGCCGGCCCAGAAGGGAATAAACCACTTCACCATATGACCACAGGTCACAGTGGTTATAACCAGCTGGACTCAAGTGGTAGATACAAGGAACTCAGTTCAGTTGAGTTTATTGTCGCGTGTACAGAGAAATGCTTTTTCTCACGTGTTAAAAACAGTCAGCAGAAAGACAATGCATGATTACAATTGAGCCATTTACAGTGTATAGATACATGGTAAGGGAATAACGTTTAGTGCAAGAGAAAGCCAGCAAAGTCCGATCAAGGATAGTCCGAGGGTCACCAATGAGGTAGATAGTAGTTCAGCACTGCTATCTGGTTGTGGTAGGATGCTTCAGTTGCCTGATAACAGCTGGAAAGAAACTGTCCTGAATATGGAGATGCGCGTTTTCACACTTCTGTGCCTTTCCTAATTTGAGGAAGGACATTCTTGCTATTGAGGGAGTGCAGCGTAGGTTAACCAGGTTAATTCCCGGGATGGCCGGACCGACATATGATGAAAGAATGGGTCGACTGGGGTTGTATTTGCTGGAATTGAGAAGGATAAGAGGTGATCTTATAGAAACATATAAAATTCTTAAAAGAGTGAAGGCTAGATGCAGGATCAATGTTCCCGATGTTGGGGGAGTCCAGAACCAGGGGTCACAGTTTCAGAATAACGGGTTAGACCATTTTGGACTCAGAAGAGGGAAAACGTTTTCACGCAGAAAATCTGTGGAATTTTCTGACACAGGCAGTGGAGGCCAATTCACTGGATGTTTTCAAGAGAGAGTTGGATGTGGCTCTTAGGGCTAACAGAATCAAGGGATATGGGGAGATAGCAGCAATGGGGTATTGATTTTGGATGACCAGCCAAGATCATATTGAAAGGCGATGCTGGCTCGAAAGGCCGATTGGCCTACTCCTGCACCTATTTTCTGTGTTCCAGAAGTGAAGGGCAGGTGCGGGAGAGTCTAAGACAATTACACCCCTTCATTTGATCAACACAGGGGACAAGGGGTTGGCTTAATCTACTTAGATCTGTCAAGAAATAAAAGGCAAACAATATTAAATCTCAAGTGTTTTCGCTTTGAGATACATTCACCTGTACACCCGCACTATCCTACACACTGGGGACTTTTTACCGAAGCCAATTAACCTACAAACCTGCACGTCTTTGGTGTGTGGGAGGAAACCGGAGCACCCATAGAAAACCCACGCGGGTCACGGGGAGAACGTACAAACTCTGTACAGACAGCACCCGGGTCTCCGGCGCTGTGAGGCAGCAACTCTAATGGTGAGCCACACTACCTTGTTGGGGAAAAATACTTAAAAAGCAGCAGAATATTTTTGACATTCACACTTAACTCTATAAACCTAAAGACTCCACTGTTGGAATGCAATTCAATATTTGACAAATCTGATCACCTTAACAGACAGATATAAAGCACACAGAGGGATTACTGGAGTGCATTTTCCCTTTGTGGTCCCTGAGAAATCAGTGGCAGTGGCAGAGGATTGTTCTGATGTTCTAAGCCATGCCAATCCAGATATAATTGAATGACGGAGAGGACTTGATGTGCCAAATGGAGAAGGAACATCTCATTGGGTTTTGAATTTTGCAGAGGGCTAACATACAACTTCCTTAGCATCAAGTGAATTGATAGGAATGGTGGCGCAGTGATAGACTAAGAGTTGCTGCCTTACAGTGCCAGAGACCCGGGTTCGATCCTGACTATGCGTGCTTGTAGTTTGTACGTTCTCCCTGTGACCGGCGTGGGTTTCCTTCGGGTGCTCTGGTTTCCTCCCACATTCTAGAGATGTGCCGGTTTGTAGGTTAATTGACATCTGTAATTTGCCCCTAGTGTGAGGAATATAGGACTAGTGTACGGGTGATCGTTCATTGGCGTGGACTCGGTGGGAGGAAGGGCCTGTTTTCACACCATCTCTCTAAAACAAACTATTGGCGTTACCTCGTTGGTCTCAGTTTAACATTGCTTGTGAAAGTCAGCAAAGTGCAAGATTTTTTCTATAGCCCTCAGACCAGTGAGCCCATGTGCTCATATCTTAACCAGACAGTCAGAACCTATTTAGTTTAGTTTAGAGATACAGCACAGAATCAGGCCCTTCAGCCCACCGAGTCCATGTCAACCAGCGATACCCGCGCATTAAACTACCCCGCACACACTAGGGACAATTTACATTTATACCAATTTAACCTGCAAACCTGCATGTCTTTGGATTGTGGGAGGAAACTGAAGATCTCGGAAAAAAACCTACGCGAGTCAAGGGGAAAACATACAAATCTGTACTGACAGCACCTGTAGTCAGGATCGAACCCGGTCTCTGGCACGGCAAGCAGTGTAAGCCAGGAACTCTACTGCTGCACCACCGTGCCCGCCCCTTTTTCCCCGGACAGAGATGGAATACTAGAGGGCATCGCTTTAACGAGAGTGGAGTAAAGTTTAAAGATGTGTGGAGCAAGTTATAAGAGGTTAGAGTGCACCTTGAGTGTGTTGCTAGGGGTGGTGGAGGCAGATACAGTGGCATTTAACAGGTTTTTGGATAGGCAGGGAATGGAGGGATAATGATAATATGCAGACAGATAAGAGTTCGCAGTGGTGTCACATTTAGCACAGGCATTGTGGGCCGAAGGGCCTGTTCCTGTGTTGTACTGTTCTATGTTCTATACCTCAGGTTATCAATCTTTAACTTTAACAAAGGGTTTAGTGGGGAAGGAATGAGATGAGTTAAGACAAGCGGACTTAAACTTTAGGGATATAGCTCGGAAACAGGCGCTTCGGACCACCGAGACCGCGCCAACCAGCGATCACCCTGTACACTAGCACGACCCTACACACTAGGGACAATTTACAAATTTTCCAAAGCCAATTAACCTAGAAAACCTGCAGGTCTGTGGAGTGTGGGAGGAAACCGGAGCTCCCGGAGAAAACCCACGCTGTCACAGGGAGAACGTACAGGCAGCATCCCCAGTCAGGATTGATCCCGGGTCTCTGGCGCTGTAAGCCCAAATAGTTGCACATCAGATTAGACACGTTAGGAAGAAGAACGTGTACAACATTGTAGATTCAATTGCGGAGTTCGATTACTTCAGGCATATATAAATGCTAGACGCAGCTGTTCTTGTAACAGATTAGTAAAAGGGACCCTAAGAAGGAAAAATAATATTTCACTCCTCCTGCCACCATTAACCTTGGCAAGTAGGATAGGAGGCACAGGTCAGTGGGGCCAAATGGCCCAATTTGAACAAACTAAATGGAGCAGTCTACTGGGGTCACCAGATCCACAAAGTGTCTCGATCTGAAAACTCATTCATTCCTTCTCTCCAGAGATGCTGCCTGTCCCGTTGAGTTACTCCAGAACTTTGTGTCTATCTCTGGTGTAAACCAGCATCTGCAGTTCCTTCCTACACATTTTGAATGTGGTTTGAATGTTTACCTCATGCATTCCAAAAGATTTGAGGCAGACATTACTGCTTCAGTTCGAGCAGAGAGTTCAGTTTCTACTTGGCACTTGACCAAAACCAGAAGGTATTTTACTTGTCTAAATGTCTCACCCAGCTAGATTTTAAAATAAGCCTGCATTATTCAACGTGGTTTAAGTGGAAAACTACAATTCTGAACTAGGATTAATCCTGTATTAGTCACTAATGGCTGCATGCTACACTTGGGAGTTTTGTCTTCTTAAAAACATCTGTCACTTACACAGAAACTTTGAGTGTAACTACTTCGGGATTTTCACTGAACCTTGGCTTACAGCTCAAGACCCTGTCTTGAGCATAACTCTTGGATTTAAACAAGCACATGACACAATTTCCCCTGCAACCACAGGAGATGGAACACCTGTCCCTACACAATAGACAATAGACAATAGGTGCAGGAGTAGGCCGTTCCTGCCCTCCCCATATCGCCTGACAACGTTATCTTTAAGAGCCCTATCTAGCTCTCTCTTGAAAGTATCCAGAGAACCGGCCTCCACCGCCCGCTGACTCCACAGACTCACAACTCACTGTGAGAAAAAGTGTTTCCTCATCTCCGTTCTAAATGGCTTACCCCTTATTCTTAAACTATGGCCCCTGGATCTGGACTCCACCAACATCGGGAATATGTTTCCTGCCTCTAGCGTGTCGAAACCCTTAACAATCTTATATGTTTCAATACGATTCCCTCTCATCCTTCTAAACTCCAGAGTGTACAAGCCCAGCTGCTCCATTCTCTCAGCACATGACAGTCCCACCATCCCGGGAATTAACCTTGTAAACCTACGCTGCACTCTCTCGATAGCAAGAATGTCCTTCCTCAAATTAGGGGACCAAAACTGTACACAATACTCCAGCTGTTGTCTGACTAGGGCCCTGTACAACTGCAGAAGGACCTCTTTGCTCCTATACTCAACTCCTCTTGTTATGAACGCCAACATGCCATTCGCTTTCTTCACTGCCTGCTGTACCTGCATGCTTACTTTCACAGATGAACAAGGGCCCCCAGATCCCTTTGTACTTCCCCTTTTCCCAACTTGACACCATTTAGATAGTAATCTGCCTTCCTGTTATTGATACCAAGTCACCTTGCATTCTCATAGCATCATCCTCACAGTTCACACTGCCACCCAGCTTTGTGTCATCTGCAAATTTGCTAATGTTACTTTGAATTCCTTCATCCAAATCATTGATGTATATTGGAAATAGCTGTGGTCCCAGCACCAAGCCTTGCGGTACCGCACTAGTCACCGTTAATCCCTACTCTTTGTTTCCTGTCTGCCAACCAATTTTCTATCCATGTCAGCACTCTACCCCCAACACCATGTGCCCTAATTTTGCCCACTAATCTCATATGTGGGACCATATCAAATGCTTTCTGAAATTCCAGGTACACTACATCCTCTGGCTGTCCATTGTCCATTTTCCAAGTTACATCCTCAAAAAATTCCAGAAGATTAGTCAAGCATGATTTCCCCTTCGTAAATCCAAGCTGACTCGGACCGATCCTGTTACTGCTATCCAAATGTGCTGCTATTTCATCTTTCATAATTGACCAGCATCTTCCCCACCACCGATGTCAGGCTAACTGGTCTATAATTCCCTGTTTTCTCTCTCCCGCCTTAAAAAGTGGAATAACATTAGCTACCCTCCAATCCACAGGAACTGATCCTGAATCTATAGAACATTGGAAAATGATCACCAATGCGTCCATGATTTCTAGACCCATTTCCTTAAGTACCCTGGGATGCAGGGTACTGGGGATTTATCAGCCTTCAGACCCATCAGTCTACCCAACACCATTTCCTGCCTAATGTGAATTTCCTTCAGTTCCTCCGTCACCCCAGGTCCTTTGGCCACTAGTACATTAGGAAGATTGTTTGTGTCCTCAGTGAAGACGGATCCAAAGTACCTGTTCAACCCATCTGCCATTTCCTTGTTCCCCATAATAAATTCACCCTTTTCAGTCTGCAAGGGTCCAACTTTGGTCTTAACTACATTTTTCCTCTTCACAAACCTAAAGAAGTTTTTACTATCCTCCTTTATATTCTTGGCTGGCTTATGTTCGTACCACATCTTTTCTCCCCGTATTGTCTTTTTAGTTATCTTCTTCTAAACATTACCCAATCCTCTTGCTTCCCGCCTATCTTTGCTACGTTGTACTTCTCTTTTATTTTTATACTGTTCCTGATGTCCCTTGTCAGCCACGATCGCCTCTTACTCCCCTTGGAATCTTTCTACCTCTTTGGAATGAACTGATCCTGTACCTTCTGTATTATTCCTAGAAATACCTGCCATTGTTGTTCCACTGTCATCCCTGCTATGGTATCTTTCCAGTCAACTTTGGCCAGCTCCTCCCTCATGCCTCCATAGTGCCCGTTATTCAACTGTAACACTGACACCTACAATTTACCCTTCTCCCTCTCCAATTGTAGATTAAACTTGACAATATTATGGTCACTACCTCCTGATGGCTCCTTCACCTCAAGTTCCTTTATCAAATCTGGTTCATTACTACCTGTGCCACGCGACGGTGAGAGTAGGAATGGAATGAGGTGGAGGATAAATGTGTGGCTGGGGAACTGGTGCAGCGGGCTGGGATTCAAATTTCTGGATCATTGGGACCTCTTTTGGGGAAGGCGTGACCTGTACAGAAAGGATGGGTTGCACTTGAACCCGAGGGGGACCAATATCCTGGCGGGGAGATTTGCAAAGGCTACTGGGGAGACTTTAAACTATAACGGTTGGGGGGATGGACTCAAATAGAGAAAGCTAGTGGAAAATGTGGGAGGCAGGAGGCAGAGAAGGGAAGTACTCGGACCCAAAATATAGGGGAGAAAAGAAGAAAAAGATAATAAACAGAGAATAAGTGGTGATGGGTTTGTTAAATGTGTATATTTTAATGCTAGGAGCATTGTAAGAAAGGTGGATGAGCTTAGAGGCTGGATTGACACCTGGAAGTATGATGTTATGGCGATCAGTGAAACATGGTTGCAGGAGGGCTGTGATTGGCAAATAAATATTCCAGGATTTCGTTGCTTCAGGGGTGATAGAATTGGAGGGGCAAGAGGTGGGGGTGTTGCATTGCTTGTCATGGAAGATATTGCAGCAGTGCTTTGGCAGGATAGATTAGAGGGCTCGTCTAGGGAGGCTATTTGGGTGGAACTGAGAAATGGGAAAGATGTAGCAACACTTATAGGGGTGTATTATAGACCGCCTAATGGGGAGCGAGAATTGGAAGAGCAAATATGTAAGGAGATAGCAGATATTAGTAGTAAGCACAAGGTAGTGATTGTGGGAGATTTCAATTTTCCACACATAGACTGGGAAACACATTCTGTAAAAGGGCTGGATGGTTTGGAGTTTGTAAAATGTGTGCAAGATAGTTTTTGCAGCAATACATAGAGGTACCTACTAGAGAAGGGGCAGTGCTGGAACTCCTGTTAGGAAATGAGACAGGGCAGGTGGCGGAGGTATGCGTCGGGGAGCACTTCGGGTCCAGTGATCACAATACCATTAGTTTCAATATAATTATGGAGAGGGTCAGAACTGGACCTAGGGTTGAGATTTTTGATTGGAGAAAGGCTAACTTTGAGGAGATGCGAAAGGATTTAAAAGGAGTGAATTGGGACGTGTTGTTTTATGGGAAGGATGTAGAAGAAAAATGGAGGACATTTAAGGGTGAAATTTTAAGAGTACAGAATCTTTATGTTCCTGTTCGGTTGAAAGGAAATAGTAAAAAATGGAAAGAGCCATGGTTTTCAAGGGAAATTGGACACTTGGTTCGGAAAAAGAGAGAGATCTACAATAATTATAGGCAGCATGGAGTAAATGGGGTGCTTGAGGAGTATAAAGAATGTAAAAAGAATATTAAGGAAGAAATTAGAAAAGCTAAAAGAAGATATGAGGTTGCTTTGGCAAGTAAGGTGAAAGTAAATCCAAAGGGTTTCTACAGCTATATTAATAGCAAAAGGATAACAAGGAATAAAATTGGTCCATTAGAGTCAGAGTGGACAGCTATCTGCAGAGCCAAAAGAGATGGGGGAGATATTGAACAATTTCTTTTCTTCGGTATTCACCAAGGAGAAGGATATGGAATTATGTGAGGTAAGGGAAACAAGCAGAGTAGCAATGGAAACTCTGAGATTCAAAGAAGAGGAGGTGCGGACACTTTCGAAAAATATTAAAATGGATAAGTCTCCAGGTCCTGACAGGATATTCCCTAGGACATTGAGGGAAGTTAGTGTAGAAATAGCAGGGGCTATGACAGAAATATTTCAAATGTCATTAGAAACGGGAATAGTGTCGGAGGATTGGCGTACTGCGCATATTGTTCCGTTGTTTAAAAAGGGTTCGAAGAGTAAACCTAGCAATTATAGACCTGTTAGTTTGACGTCAGTGGTGGGCAAATTAATGGAAAGGATACATAAAGATAATATATATAAGCATCTGGATAAGCAGGGTCTGATTAAGAACAGTCAACATGGATTTGTGCCTGGAAGGTCATGCTTGACTAATCTTCTTGAATTTTTCGAAGAGGTTACTAGGGAAATTGATGAGGGTAAAGCAGAGGATGTTGTCTATATGGACTTCAGTAAGGCCTTTGACAAGGTTCCTCATGGAAGGTTGGTTAAGAAGATTCAATTGTTGGGTATTAATGGTGGAGTAGCAAGATGGATTCAACAGTGGCTGAATGGGAGATGCCAGAGAGTAATGGTGGATGGCTGTTTGTCAGGTTGGAGGCCGGTGACTAGTGGGGTGCCTCAGGGGTCTGTGTTGGGTCCACTGTTGTTTGTCATGTACATCAATGATCTGGATGATGGTGTGGAAAATTGGATTAGTAAGTATGCAGATGATACTAAGATAGGTGGTGCTGTGGATAATGAAGTAGATTTTCAAAGTCTACAGAGAGATTTAGGCCATTTGGAAGAGTGGGCTGAAAGATGGCAGATGGAGTTTAATGCTGACAAATGTGAGGTGCTACATCTCGGCAGGACAAATCAAAATAGGACGTACATGGTAAATGGTAGCGAATTGAGGAATGCAGTTGAACAGAGGGATCTAGGAATAACTGTGCATAGTTCCCTGAAGGTGGAATCTCATGTAGATAGGGTGGTAAAGAAAGCTTTTGGTGTGCTGGCCTTTATAAATCAGAGCATTGAATATAGAAGTTGGGATGTAATGTTAAACTTGTACAAGGCATTGGTGAGGCCAATTCTGGAGTATGGAGTACAATTTTGGTCGCCTATTTATAGGAAGGATGTCAACAAAATAGAGAGAGTACAGAGGAGATTTACTAGAATGTTGCCTGGGTTTCAGTAACTAAGTTACAGAGAAAGGTTGAACAAGTTAGGTCTTTATTCTTTGGAGCGCAGAAGGTTAAGAGGGGACTTGATAGAGGTCTTTAAAATTATGAGCGGGTTAGACAGAGTGGACGTGGATAAGCTTTTCCCATTGAGAGTAGTGAAGATTCAAACAAGGGGACATGACTTGAGAATTAAGGAACAGAAGTTTAGGGGGAACATTAGGGGGAACTTCTTTACTCAGAGAGTGGTAGCTGTGTGGAATGAGCTTCCAGTGGAAGTGGTGGAGGCAGGTTCGATGTTATCCTTTAAAAATAGATTGGATGGGTATATGGACGGGAAAGGAATGGAGGGTTATGGTCTGAGTGCAGGTAGATGGGACTAGGGGGAAGTATTTATTAAAAAAATAAAAAAATAATAATAATTTTAAAAAAAATGTTCGGCACGGACTTGAAGAGCTGAGATGGCCTGTTTCCGTGCTGTTATGGTTATATGGTTATATGGTTATTACATAATACTAAATCCAGGATTTCCTTCTCCAACCTGAACCAACCTGATCTCCCGGTTGCAGGACACATTAATTCTCCTTCCCATTCCCACACAGACCTTTCCGTCTTCAGTCTCCTCCATTGTCAGAGTGAGTGAAGCTAAACACAAATTGGAGGAACAGCATTTCATATTTTGCTTGGCAGCTTACAGCCCAGTGATACGAATCTTGATTTCTCCCACATCAGGTAGCCCCGGCATTCCCTCTCTCTCTGTATCCCTCCCCCACCAAAGTCGCACCAGCTTCTCGTTTTCACCCAACAAACAGCTTACAATGGCCTGTTTCCTTTATCATCGTCACTTTTTTACATATCTTTCATTCATTGTACTTTTAAACAACTTTTACATCACCGTCTATATCTCCTGTTTCCTTTATCCCTAACCAGTCTGAAGAAAGGTCTCAACCCGAAACGTCACCCATTCTTTCTCTCCAGAGATGCATCCTCTCCCGCTGAGTTATTCCAGCTTTTTGTGTCTATCTTCAGTTTAAACAGCATCTGTAATTCCTTCTTACACAACAACCTGTTAGTCTGTTTTGGTTACGCTGGTACTTAAGCTAATTAGAAACTCCTGCTCCATAATGAATCATTTTTGAAGAATATTTACACACAGAAGAGAATTCGTGGCTCAGTGCTTTGCACAGAGTGAAGGGAATTTCATCAACCTTGAAGGGTAAAAACACAGCGATTATCCCCTCGATCTCCGAATGTTGTACCTAGTGTGTTACTTTCAGAAATCCTAGACTTCGCACAACAGGGATATGAAACCAGGGTGGACATACACAATTTTAATCTTGTATTTTAAACAGATGGGCTGAAAGGCTTGTTTCCTTGCTGTGTAACTATGATTCCAATTCCCACATAGGGTTGCCAACTGTCCCGTATTAGCCGGGACATCCCGGATTTTGGGCTAAATTGGTTTGTCCCATAAGGGACCACCCTTGTCCCTTATTTGACTGCTACTACTCGGGTCGAGGGGACTGTCAGGTTGGAGCGCCGCGTCCAGCCCCGCGTCACCCAGCCCAACGTAGTGCAACCCCTGGAGTGCAGCAGCAGCGCCTCACCCGTGGCCCCGTCGGTCTGCAGCCCGGCCAGCTGACCGACCTTCAGACCTTCGCTTACCACCGACACCACCACCACTCCTTCTCATGGCCGATCATCAGTTCATGAGTTGGATAGGGTGCCGGACTTTGCGCGCAATGTAGTTTGGGCTAAATCTCCTCAGCTGGCCTGCCGGCTGGGCTTTGTGTGCAGTCCAGCACCTGGGCCAACTTATCGTTCACCAAACCACGGCCGAGTCGGTCAACGAATTGCCCTCGGGAATGTGTCCCGTATTTTGACTTTTTGTCCCTTATTTGGGAGTGGGAAAGTTGGTAACCCTGTTCCCACAAGTAATCACACTCTGCCTCAACTAGAAAGCTTCCTAACATCAGACAGGTATCTGCACCTAGTTCTTCCCCATAAATGAGAGGAATAGATCGGGTAAATGAACAGGGTCTCTTGCCCAGAGCAGGGGAATCGAGGACCAGAGGATATAGGCTTAAGTTGAAGGGGATTAGATTTAACAGGAATCCGAGGGGTAACCTTTTCACACAGAAGGTGGTTGGTGTAAGGAACAAGCTGCCAGAGGAGATAGTTGAGGCTGGGACTATCCCAACATTTAAGAAACCTTAAGACTGGTACATGCTTAGGATAGTTTAGGAGGGCTATGAGCCAAATGCCGGCAGGTAGGACAAGTGTAGCTGGGACAGGTTGGCCGGCGTGGGCATGTTGGGCCAAAGGGCCTGTTGCCATGCTGTATAATGAAATGCAGAAAGCGATTTTGATTTGACAGCCCACAAATTTCTCTGTTGATTTTTCTCAGTTCAGTTCAGTTTAGTTTATTGTCACGTGTACCAAGGTACAGTGAACAGGTTTTTGTCATGTGCTATCCAGTCAACAGAAAGACAAGACATCATTACAATCAAGCTATTTACAAGGTACAGATATAAGGCAATAATGTTTAGTGCAAGGTAAAGCAAGCAAAGTCCGACCACGGATAGTCCGAGGGTCACCAATAAGGTATAAGGGGTAAGAGCGTTGTAAAAACAAGCCTGAAGGCTTTGTGTCTCAATGCAAGGAGCATTCGTAATAAGGTCGATGAGTTGAACGTGCAGATAGCAATTAATGATTATGATATAGTTGGGATCACGGAGACATGGCTCCAGGGTGACCAAGGCTGGGAGCTGAACATCCAGGGATATTCAATATTCAGGAGGGATAGAGAGAAAGGAAAAGGAGGTGGGGTGGCGTTGCTGGTTAGAGAGGAGATTAACGCAGTGGAAAGGAAGGACATTAGCTTGGAGGATGTGGAATCGGTATGGGTAGAGCTACGAAACACTAAGGGGCAGAAAACGCTGGTGGGTGTTGTGTACAGGCCACCTAGCAGTAGTAGTGAAGTTGGGGATGGCATCAAACAGGAAATTAGAAATGCGTGCAACAAAGGCAAAACAGTTATAATGGGTGACTTCAATCTACATATAGATTGGGTGAATCAAATTGGCAGGGGTGCTGAGGAAGAGGATTTCTTGGAATGTATGAGGGATAGTTATCTAAACCAACATGTAGAGGAACCAACGAGAGAGCAGGCTATTCTAGACTGGGTATTGAGTAATGAGGAAGGGTTAGTTAGCAGACTTGTTGTGCGTGCCCCCTTGGGCAAGAGTGACCATAATATGGTTGAGTTCTTCATTAGGATGGAGAGTGACATTGTTAATTCAGAAACAACGGTTCTGAACTTAAAGAAAGGTAACTTTGAGGGTATGAGACGTGAATTGGCCAAGATTGACTGGCAATTAGTTCTAAAAGGGTTGACGGTGGATATGCAATGGAAGGCATTTAAAGACTGCATGGATGAACTACAAAAAATGTTCATCCCAGTTTGGCAAAAGAATAAATCAGGGAAGGTAGTGCATCCGTGGATAACAAGGGAAATCAGGGATAGTATCAAAGCAAAAGATGTTGCGTACAAATTAGCCAGAAAAAGCAGCATACCAGAGGACTGGGAGAAATTCAGAGACCACCAGAGGAGGACAAAGGGCTTAATTAGGAAAGGGAAAATAGATTATGAAAGGAAACTGGCAGGGAACATAAAAACTGACTGCA
>JAXLNO010003219.1:0-39198 GCA_038087875.1 Malacoraja senta
CAATATTGGCATTTCAGAGACTTTTGGATAGGCATTTGGATGTGCAGGGAATGGAGGGATATGGGATATATGCAGGCAGATAAGAGTTGGTCTTGGCATCATGTTCGGCACAGACATTGTGGGACATAGGGCCTTGTTCGTTTGCTGTACAGTTCTATGTTCTATATAATGTAAAAGTAATAAAACAAAAGATAAGTTTATCACATTTAGAAATTAGATTCAAATGTATGTGGGCATGATACATCCTCAAAATATACTTGTTTGATCAATGAAATGTTGACTGCCAACAAAGTTTAAACTCAGTGTAAGCACCCAGGCAAAGATAGTGGACAGGATAAGAGGAAGGCCTTTTTCACTTGTCCCCTTCTGTCTACTAGAGGAGTGACAAATTCAAAAATGACATAAAACGTCACTCATCCCTTCTCTCTAGAGATGCTGGTTGTCCCGTGTAGAGTTCCTCCAGCATCTTCGGTTTAAACCAGTATCTGCAGTTCCTTCCTGCACCCTTACATGTTGGATTCTTTCTAGTATTCTATGGGGTAACAGAGATGATAACAGGCAGGACTGTCACTGCCTTGCAGTCTTTATCTGATTAAAAAAGTTGCCGCAACTCAGTGACCACCACAACTCAGTGACTCACAGCCAATGATAGCGTGCGACTTTTGATATGTTTAGTTTAGTTTTTAGATACAGCGCGGAAACAGGCCCTTCGGCCTACCAAGTCCATGCTGACCTGCAAACCCCGTGCACTTGTACTATCCGACACACATTAGGGCCAATTTATAATTTTTTTCCGAAGCCAATTAACCTGCAGACCTCTATGGCTTTGGAGTGTGGGAGGGAAACCGGAGCACCCGGAGAAACCCCACGCGGTTACGGGGGAACGCACAAACTCCGCACAGACAGCACCCGTAGTCAGGATCGAACCCGGGTCTCTGGCGCTGTAAGGCAGTATCTCTACCGTTGCACCACTGTGAGCTGCCCATGCCGCAAATAAGATATTTGTGCCAGCTGAAGGTGGACTGTGGACTTGCCAAGTTTCAGTTGCCATTGCACGTATCCTTCAAAAGGGGTAGCATAACATAAACTAAAGGCAATAAATAGATGAACAAGCATCAATGCACAGAATTCAGTCCTACACCACTCCCAACACTGAGATAACGAGGAGCAGCGTTGCAAGCCGCACACAGAAGGAGTGTGGGTGGGGGTCAGTTGGGAGCCATTTCCTTCTGGATTTTTATGCAATACAGTGGCGCAGTGATAGAGTTGCTGCTATATAGAGTCAGAGATCCAGACTATGGGTGCTGTCTGTACGGAGTTTGTACATTCATACGTTGCCTGCGTGGGTTTTCTCCTGGATTCCTCCAACACTCCAAAGCCGTACAGGTTTGTAGATTAATTGGCTTGGTAAAATTGTAAATTGTCCCTAGTGTGTGTTGGATAATGTGAATGTGCGGGGATAGCTGGTCGGCGCAGACTCAGTGGGCCGAAGGGCCTGTTTCCGCGCTGTATCTCTAAACTAAACTAAATAAAGAATAGTCAATAAAGATTGTAATGGACGAGCACAGTAATTCATTCTTCATAAAACAAAACAATCTATAATTTCTTTACCAAGATGACAACCCACTATAATGGAAGCTAGACACAAAAATCTGGAATAACTCACCGGGACAGGCAGCATCTCTGGTGAGAATGAATGGATGACGTTTGGGTCAAGACCCTTCAGACTTCCGGGTCCCGCTAAGTTACTCCAGCATTTTGGGTCTATCACCATCACATTCCATCACATGCATCATCGCCCATTCTTATAATAATTAATGCAGAAAATTACAACAAATATTTTATTCTTTTTTGTGATATAAATTTTTATTAGAAGCAAACATATTATAATGTAGAGTAACATATTATAATAGGAGAAGAAAAAACTTTTCATATACATCAATCACTCATACATTATTAAATTTGTCAATTGTCAGTTAATTCTGCTTCTAGTGGTTTTTTTTTATATAGATAGAAAAAGAAAAATAGGGAGAAAGAAGAATTACAATATCAAAAAAGAAAAAGAGGTGGAATGAATTACTTATAATACGTCATAGGAGATAAGTTCGTAGGTTATGAAATATAATTACATCTAATCCTGAGTTCAAGCTTCAGTCGGGCTTTCGCGCTGGGCCACTCTATCCCTTCAAATAGGCAATGAATGGAGCCCATATTTTAACAAAAAGTTCTTGCTTGTCCATTAAGACAAGTCTAATTCTTTCTAGATGTAGGGTCTCCGACATTTCCACAATCCACATTTTAATTGTGGGGGTTGTAGGGCCTTTCCAGAATTTTAATATTAATTTTTTCCCAGTTATTATACTGTAGTCAAGGAAGTTTCTTTGGCTTGTTGTGAGTGTTAAACTTTGTTCTGATATCCCAAGTATTATTAATTTTGAGTCTGGAGCCAATTTGGTATTAACAACTTCAGAAATTATTTGAAAAATATCAGTCCAGTAATTTTTAATTTTTATACAATTTGCAAAGGTATGTGTTAAACAGGCATTTATCACATATAGGAGAGATATGTGGGAAAATAAAAAATATTTTATTCTCACAAGAAAAAGAGTACCTGTCTCAAACTAGTCATTATAGTGGTTTAAGTGTAAGAAGGAACTGCAGATGCTGGTTTAAACCAGGTACTCTTTTTCCTGTGAGAATAAAATATTTTTTGTAATTTTCTGCATTAATCATTATAATCGGCAAAGAATGGGCGATGATGCATGTGATGGAAATGTTTCCATTTATGATACTTAACTGAGGTCACTGCTAAATGGGTTCAATTAAATTGTTCAATTAAATGATTAATCATTAGTTCCTCTAAAGATTGTAATGACTAGTAACCTGCTGCTATTACAGGAATAACATTCATGGAAGGAAATGGGACTTTTGAAATTAAAAAATTAACATCAGCATATCTTGGTTTGGATTATCATCACCACTGGGACAATGACCTATTGAGCCAAGTAGTCTACCATGCATCTCAAGCAAACCTTGTTAACAATGAAGGTACACAAAAATGCTGGAGAAACTCAGCGGGTGCAGCAGCATCTATGGAGCAAAGGAAATAGGCAACGTTTCGGGCCGAAACCCTTCTTCAGACTGATAGGGGGTGGGGAGAAGAAAGGAAAAAAGGAAAAAAGGCAGAGGAGGAGCCAGAGGGCTGGGGGAGGGGAGGAGACAACCAGAGGGCTGATGAAGGGGAGGGGACAGCAAGGGCTAGCAGAATTGGGAGAATTCAATGTTCAAGCCCCCAGGATGTAGACTGCCCAATGAGGTGCATTTCCTCCAATTTCCGGTGTTGCTCGCTGTGGCCATGGAGGAGACCCAGGACAGAGAGGTCAGATACGGAATGGGAGGGGGAGTTGAAGTGCTGATCCACCGGGAGGTCAGGTTGGTTATTGCGGACCGACCGGAGGTGTTCGGTGAAACGATCACCAAGCCTCCGCTTGTTCTCACCGATGTAGATCAGCTGGCATCTAGAGCAGCGGATGCAATAGATGAGGTTGGAGGAGATGCAGGTGAACCTCTGTCACACCTGGAACGACTGCTTAGGTCCTTGAATGGAGTCGAGGGGGGAGGTGAAGGGACAAGTGTTGCATCTCTTGCGGTTGCAAGGGAAAGTACCCGGGGAGGGGGTGGTACGGGAGGGAAGGGAAGAATTGACAAGGGAGTTACGGAGGGAGCGGTCTTTGCGGAAGGCAGACATGGGGGGAGATGGGAAGATGTGGCGAGTGGTGGGGTCACGTTGGAGGTGGCGAAACTGACGGAGGATCACTTGTATGTGACGGCTGGTGGGGTGAAAGGTGAGGACTAGGGGGACTCTGCCCTTGTTGTGAGTGGGGGGATGGGGAGAGAGAACAGTGTTGCGGGGTATGGCAGAGACCCTGGTGCGAGCCTCATCTATGGTGGAGGAGGGGAACCCCCGTTCCCTGAAGAATGATCTGTGCTACATTTTCCATGACCCTCATCCCCTTTGATGTCTCGTTTTCACACCTTAAACTTACTTATTTCTATGCCTCTTTCTCCCCTGACTCAGTCTGTCATCCATTCCTCTATCCAGAGATGCTGCCCGTACCCATTGAGTTACTCCAGCATTTTGTGTCTATCTTTGGTGTAAATCAGCATCTGCAGTTCCTTCCTGCAAACATCTATCAAATCAGGTTAGATCCTGACATGTTTTTTCAGCAAAAACCAAAGAGCTAGAGGAACTCAACGGGTCAGGCAGCATCTGTGGAAGGAATGGACAGACACCATTTCGGCTCAGGACCCTACCACAGGCAGAAGGGTCTGAAGAAGGGTCCCGACCTGAAACATAATCCATCCTTTTTCTCCAGAGATGCTGCCTGACCCGTTGAGTTACTGCAGCATTTTGTGTCTATCTTCGGTATCATAAGATCATAAGAGATAGGAGTAGAATTAGGCCATTCGGCCAATCAAATCTATACTGCAATTCAATCATGGCTGATCTATCTCTCCCTCCTAACCCCATGTACCTGCTTCTGCAGTTCCTTTCTACAAATAAAACTGAATGTCTGCAAAAGTGCTGTGTTATCAACCCTGAAGTGTGCATGCAAAGCTGGATAGTAAACAGATGTCATTCTATAGAGCCGGCCATTGTCACATAAATGGACAAAGATGGTGCCAAAGCTAGGTGACTGTGTGTGTAAATCCCGAATGTAAATCTGATACAATACAATACAATACAATACAATACAATTTATTTGTCATTTGGACCCCGTTGAGGTCCAAACGAAATGTCGTTTCTGCAGCCATACATTACAAAACGAAGAAGACCCGAGACATAACACAATTTACACATACATCCATCACAGCGCTGTGATGGAAGGCAAAAACAAAACGTATCTCTCCACTGCACTCCCCCGCCCCCCCCCCGATGTCAGAGTCAAAGTCAAAGCCCCCGGCGGGCGATGGTGATTGTCCCGCGGCCATTAAAGCCACGCCGGGTAATGCAAGGTCGCGCACCGGGTCTTGGTGTTAGAGCCCCGGCGCGCGCTTGCAAAGTCCCGCGGACATTCCAAGCCGCGCGGGGCGATGATATAAAGCCCCGCTCCAGGTGCTCTTCAACCCCGCAACTCGGGCGGGAGAAGTCGCCGCTGCGGAAGCCCCGAAAAGCGGTCTCCCACCAGGGACCCGCGGGCTTCTGGTGTTGCCGTCCGCCAGACCCGTGGCTGCAGCCTCCGAATCTCCGGGGGTCGGGTCACAGCAGCGCTCCACCACAGCTCCACCCGCTCCGGACTCGGCCAGCCCCGTGCCGGTGAGTAGTCCGCAGCTCCGCAACTGGAGCCCCAGGTCGTTCCTGCTGGAGGCCACTCCACGTTGCCCAGCCCCAACGACAACGGAGACCCGACAAAGAAAAGGTCGGGTCTCCCGTGCAGGGGAAAGATTTTAAAGTCCCCCCCCCCCCCACCCCCACACACATACCCCGACAAAAAAAACAAAAAAAAACTACATAGAAACGAGACAAAAATAATAAAAAGACTGACGGACTGCAGAGGCCGCTGCTGACGAGTGTCGCGCCGCCTACCAATATCACACATTACAATCAATCGACTCTTTCCAACGTGGATGGCTTGATTCTAATCATGTTGAGTCTTTTGCACTAACTGGATAGCATGTAACAAAAAGCTTTTTAATGTACTTCGGTACACATGATAATAATAAACTAAACTAAACAAAATAAAATAAATCAAGAAATGTAAATAAATAGAGAAATGTATAAAATCATGAGAGGAATAGATTGGGTAGATGCACAAAGTCTCTAGCCCAGAGTAGGTGAACCGAGGACCAGAGGACATAGGTTTAAGGTTAATAGGAATCTGAGGGGTAACTTTTTCACACAAAGGGTGGTGGGTGTATGGAACAAGCTGCCAGAGGAGATAGTTGAGGCTGGGACTATCCCAACGTTTAAGAAACTATTCAACAGATACATGCATAGGACAGGTTTGGACGGATGTGTACCAAACGCGTGAAGGTGGGACTAGTGTAGCTGGGACATATTAGCTGGTGTGGACAAGTTGGGCCGAAGGGCCTGTTTCCACAATGTGGATACTTAAATTCTCACCTGGGCAGATCTTCCGAGCATTGATACCGTGCTCATGAGATCCCACATGACGTTATAATTAGAATGCCAAAAAAAATGTGTAGCAAGGAACTGCAGATACTGGTTTACACCAAAGATAGACATAACGTGCTGGAGTAACTTCGCAGGTCAGGCAGCATCTCTGGAGAAAAGGAATTGGTGGTTTTTCAGGTTGAGACCTTTGAGATCTCCGATCTCGTCCGGAAACGTCACCTATTCCCTTTCTCCAGAGATGCTGCCTGACCCGCTGAGTTACACCAGCAATTTGTGTCTACCTGCCAAACAA
Source organism: Malacoraja senta (assembly GCA_038087875.1). Classification (NCBI taxonomy): domain Eukaryota; kingdom Metazoa; phylum Chordata; class Chondrichthyes; order Rajiformes; family Rajidae; genus Malacoraja; species Malacoraja senta. The sequence continues at coordinate 6,429 of JAXLNO010003219.1, forward strand.
AAATCTTCCGTAATAGAAAGTTCTCTCAGAGTAGACAAGAGAAACATTTCAACAACTCCCTGAGGATTCCTTGAAGTAGTTCAGCAGACATAGAGTCTTAGGAGGATCTCTCTTGCGATCATTTCACTTGACAAAATCTTATTAGTACTAGAGTTGCAGTTTATGCGCAGAGGAGCACTGGTGAGAAAAGACAAGCACAAGCACAATGTGTTGTGTTAATCAAGGTAAAACAAAAAAGAGTGTCCTGTGCTTAGCTTGCCATGGAGACTTTAGACTTTTAGACTTTTGAGATACAGTGCGGAATCAGGCCCTTCGGCCCGCCGATTCCACACCGACTGGTACACTCGCAATACTGTACGTTACATACTAGGGACAATTAGCAATTTTACTGAAGCCAATTAACCTGCAAACCTGTACGTCTTTGGAATGTGGGAGGAAACTGGAACACCTGGAGAAATTCCATGTGGTCACAGGGAGAACGTAGAAACTCTGTACCGACAGCACCCGAGGTCAGGATCGAACCCAGGTCTCTGGCACACTGTAAGGCAGCAGCTCTACCGCTGCCACTGCTCTCGGAATGTAGAAGGTACAAATAATTTTGATCAACTACCCGTGAGCTTTCTGAGTCAAATCAACCAGTGACATCATGGTTATCTTCAAACACATAGGACTAACAATATTTCAGCAATATGCTCACATGTTATTCCTAGCTTTGAGATCCTTCTATATGCCAGCACCTTGAGATTGACAATGAGGCAGAAAGTTCCATTAGTTTAACAAAGACCATCATCGTGTCAAATAGAATGGGAGATGAGCAAACGCTGAGTGGATATACGGTGAATGGAAGGTAACAGAAATATGAGCAGAGGTGTTATGGTAGAAAGTAATGATCTTGTAGTTTATTAAAGGGAAGTTAGTTCTGTTTAGTTTAGTTTAGAGATACAGCGCGGAAACAGGCCATTTGGCCCACCGAGTCCGTACTGACCAGGATCCCCGCACTCTAACACTATCCTACACACTAGGGTCAATTTTATACCAATTTTATACCAAAAATGTATACCAAAGCCAATTAACCTACAAACCTATCCGTCTTTGGAGTTGCAGGAGGAAGCCAAAGATCTCTGAGAAAACCCACGCAGTCACCGGAGAAGGTACAAACTCCGTACAGGCATAGCACCTGTAGTCAGGATCAAACCCAGGTCCTTGGCACTGTGAGGCAGCAACTCTACCACTGCGCCGCCGTGCCACCCAGAGCATGGTCACGCAACAAGTTGTGCTATGCTCTAGAGTGAGTTTGAATTTGTATCAGACAAGAAGTGTTAAAAGCTTTGAAAACTACTGCACCCTAATTAACTCTGTAGCCAACATCGACTGAGCCCTCAATAGACAGAAAATACTGAGATTGCTTTATTTTCTGTGCAGCTACATGTACTAATACCATCCTAATAAAATGCTTTGAATTTGTATTGTGCTAAGGTCAGTAAACAAACATGAATAGGTTCACATGAATATTTTGTACATTATCATAGTGGAATTATTAAGCTACTTATTTTAGCATTACCATTAGAATAATGAACATGTGACCAACAAGAAACATTTAAACTGCACAGTGCAATTTGGAGGTCAGAGAGAAATTGCTTCTCCCAGCTGGTATCTTCTTTGTTCAGTACATGGTTATGTTAATTACCTCACAAAGTACAAGCATTCAAAATTTGTTCCCCAAAACATGCCATGTATTGTAAATAGATTGTAAAAATGAAATGAAAAGGCATAAAACAATGATGACATTGATATTACCAACGCATTGGTATTAGTGTTGGAAAAGTGATTTTTTTTTTAGTTTTAGTTTTTTAGTATCTCGAGATACAGCATTGAAACAGGCCCTTCAGCCACACCGATCATTGATCAAAGGTAGACACAAAATGCTGGAGTAACTCAGTGGAACAGGTACCATCTCTGGAGAGAAGGAATGGGTGACGTTTCGGGTCGAGACCCTTCTTCAGACTCTTCTCTCCGGAGATGCTGCCTGTCCCGTTGTGTTCACCTTCGATTTATACCAGAATCTGAAGTTCTTTCCTACCCGATCATTGATCACCCGTTCACATCAGTTCTATGTTATCCCACTTTCTCAACCACTCCTGACACATTGGGGGCAATTTACAGAAGCTCATTAACCCACAAATTATCTTTGAGAAGTAGGAGGAAACTAGAGCACCTGGAGGAAAGTCATGCAGTCACAGGGAGAACGTGCAATCTCCATACAGATAGCACCCGATGTCAGGATCGAATCCGGGTCTCTGGCGCTGTGAGGCAGCAGCTCTACCAGCTGCACCACTGTGCCTCCAAAAATATAATTCTTGTTTCTAAACATTCAAGCCTCAAATTATCTTCTCTAGGCTGAGACTTACCAAAAGAGTCCTGCACTGTTGAAACATTAAAGTTAGTTCATTTCTATCTTTTAGTCGAGGCAATAGGTAGCACACAAGACTCGGAAGAAAATCACGGAAATTGTGCAAACATTCTTGTCAACATTTAACCTTCAAATGGCGCAGTAAATATGACATTATGTACTTGTATTGACATTTACATTTAGAGATGCAACATAGAAACAGGCCCTTCGGTCCACTGAGTCCACACTGACCATTAATCACCTGTTCACACACTACTTCTATGTTATCCCACTTTCTCATCCACTCCTTGCACATTAGGGGCAATTTACAGAGGCCAATTCACCTACAAACCTGCACATCTTTGGGAACCCAAAGATGTGCCTGGAGGAAACCCACACGGCCACCGGGAGAATATGCAAACTCCACACAGACAACACACAAGCACTAAAGGTATCCTTATGTTCAGGTGTGAAGCTTTAGGTTTGGACAATCCTCCATGAACTTCCCATCTATTTCTCTCTCACTTTTACCTTTTAAGATGCTTCTTAAAACCCCAAGCTTTTCTTTTAATATCTGCGACTTAGTGCTTAGTTTGATTGATAACACACTTTTAAAATGCTTCAAATTGTTTTGCTATATTAATAAAGCTATGTATTGCATGTTAATGTTGTAAGTACTGTATTGCCAGAAGATTTTGTATATTTACTATTTCTTGCAAATTCATGCACGAGTTTATTAAAAATATTCCTTGCTGTCTTGGTCACATAAAGGAATACATTTAAGTAACAAAGTACTTTATTTGAACTGAGAGGAGGTAGTTGAGGCAGGGACTATTGCCACATTTAAGAAACAATTCGACAGGTAATTGGATAGAACAGGTTTAGAGGGATATGAGTCAAACGCAGGCAGATGGGACGGGACTAGTGTAGATGGGACATGCTGGTCGGTGTGGGCAAGTTGGGCTGAAGACCCTGTTTCCACGCTGTATGACTCTATGACTTGAAATTCATGTAACAAACGTAAAATTAGGAATATTTCCTTAATGTGCCCAAGACATATGTTGAGAGTTTAAATTTCATGTTAAGACATTGAAAGTTGCTTCTTATTGTTGACCACAGTTTTAGCCTGTGGATTTGATGTTGACATTTTGAATCTGGTACAATAAAATCAGTTCTTAAAAACTTATTGTGTTTGAAATGTTGGTGCTAAATTGGCAAATGTGTAATTTAATTGGTGTTGGCATCATCAGATTAGGGAATTCAAATGTCTAAAATTGGTTGTAAAACACAATTCACAAGTTTACATTCACAGGATAGATTCTCAGCTGTAACTGACAAGTTCTTGTTTCCAGCATTGAGGTCTATATGACTTCTTACTGAGATAAGTAGTGTAATCTGATTGAGGATTTTACATTTATTTGATGTTTTTAATTGTAGCTTGATATATTTCCAGCTTTCAATGAGCATGTCTTCAAATTACAGTTTAAATCTTAATCAAGATTATCAATCATATCAAGAGCTATTATTAAAGAGGCATTTCTCCCATAGTTGTGATTGTGATCCATTGGTAACAAGGGAAAAGTATTTTAAAAGATTGCAAATGAGATAATGATCCTTACAGTATGACCTTTACAGAATGCCGCCTGGATTAGAGGGTTTCAGCTCCAGGGAGAGGTTGGACAGACTTCAATTGTTTTCTCCGGAACATCAAAAGTTCAGGGGAGACCTGATAGAAGTATATAAAATTACGGGAGGCAAAGATAGGGTGGTCAGAAACTTTTACCCAGGGTCAAAATGTCCAACACTAGAGGGCATAGCTATAAGGCGAGAGGAGGAAAGTTTAATGGAGATGTGCGAGGTAGGTTATTTTACCTTGGGGACCTTGAACATAATGTCAATGGTGGTGGTGGAGACAGATACGATAGAGCTGTTTAATAAACTTTTAGATAGGCATATGGAAGTGCAGGGAATAGAGGGGATATGGATCATACACAGACAGATGAGATTAGTTTAAATTGGAATCATGTTTGGAACAAACATTGTGGGCCGAAGGGCCAGTTCCTGTGCTATACTGTTTGATGTTATAAAAGTCACTGTTGTTCGATATATTTTCAACACATCACCAGCAACCTTTGAGATCTTGTGGTGAATAAATATGTTAGCATCATTATAACATAATTTTACTGAGATTTTATTTTTAAATTTCAATGCGCTATCTGCAAAATGTAAATTAAGTTGTCTTCTAATTTAATTTAATCAGTGGTTCTTCATATTCAAGGCAGCACTTCATTGCCAATAACTCATGATGTCTATTGGAAAGGTTTAATCTATTTTACCACCATAGTTTTAGTCATCTTAATCATGGATATATCTGATATATTCAACAATTCTCAACACCTCCTACTCAAACTTAGATTTTGACCATGTTACAAATGAATCATAGATAGTACTGTAAATGTAATCTGGATCCAGACCTTGGTTTCTCATAATAAGCATCCTGGAGGGCTGGCACTCTAAGTGTTGGTGAGTCTTTTAACAGCGTAAAAGAATCCATAAGAATTTATGATTTCGTTTAGTTTAGTTTAGGTTAAAGATACAGCGTGGAAACAGGCCCTTCAGCCCACCGAGTCCATGCCGACCAGTGATCCCCACACATTAACACTACCCTGCAGACACTAGGGACAATTTTACTTTGATACATCTATACAAGCCAATTAACCTGCAAACCTGTACGTCTTTGGAGTGTGGGAGAAAACCGAAGATTTCGAAGAAAACCCACGCAGGTCACGGGGAGAACGTACAAACTCCATACAGACAAGCAACCATAGACAGGATTGAACCCGGGTCTCTGGCGCTGTAAGGCAGTAGCTCCACGTCTGCGCTACTGTGCCACCCATGGTGGATGGATCTTAGCAGTTGAAGCTGAGAGCAAATCAAGTTTGATCTTCAAGTTGAAGTATTAACTCTACCTCTCTCTCCACACCACTCCTCAGGGATTATTTATTTTTATATCTTCAACCTCTCACTGTTCAGTAACACACAAAAAAATACCTCACAACACTGTGCCACATAGTAATAATTATCAGCTGTCATATCTGGTTAAGTTTGTACATGAAGCTATAATTGCTGTTGACCCCACTGCTTTTAAGTTATTATTATCTGCCTGTTTCACTGATCCAAATACTGCCTGCAAATTGGCTGTCTGTGAAACGATGCCCATTTTAAAATGCGTTCAAATTGATGTAGTATTTTGCAAATGTCCAGCTTAAGAATTTCTAAGCTTCTCTCCATGGTTGTCATAATATATATGTGGATAAATGGAAGATAGACACAAAAAGCTGGAGTAACTCAGCGGGTCAGACAGCATCTCTGGAGAAAAGGAATAGGTGATGTTTTGGGACGAGACCCTTCTTAATAAATAGGGCAACCTTTATTACAATATGCATCGCACAGGTTCTCTGGTCAAGAAAATGTTTGGTTAAGAAGTCAGTGGTGAAGGTAATATACTGTAAGCAATAACAATAGACAATAGGTGCAGGAGTAGGCCATTTGGCCCTCCGAGCCAGCACCGCCATTCGATGTGATCATGGCTGATCATCCACAATCAGTACCCCGTTCCTGCCTTCTCCCCATATCCCCTGACTCCGCTATCTTAAAGAGCCCTATCTAGCTCTCTCTTGAAAGTATCCAGAGTTCCGGCCTCTACCGCTCTCTGAGGCAGAGAATTCCACAGACTCACAACCCTCTGTGTGAAAAAGTGTTTCCTCATCTCTGTTCTAATTGGCTTACCCCTTATTCTTAAACTGTGGCCCCTGGTTCTGGACTCCCCCAACATCGGGAACATGTTTCCTGCCTCTAACATGTCCAAACCCTTAATAATCTTATATGTTTCAATAAGATACCCTCTCATCCTTCTAAATTCCAGAGTATTCAAGCCCAGCCACTCCATTCTCTCATCATATGAGCATAACGGATTCTTTGCAGTAATTCCAAGAAGATAATGACAAAAAAAAACCTCCAAACCATGGCAGACATGTCCAAGCAGCATTGCATGGAAGCTATGCCAGATTGTTGCAAGGACCCTGATAATCTATATCCATCAAAGGGAAGAAAAGGTGACCTCTGTTAAAGAATAGGCTTTGCACCTGTGAACAGGAGAGGAGGTGATGGAGCTATACTGGACAATTTCTGATGGGGCATGGAAGCAAATCTTTATAAGTTCATAAGTGATCGGAGCAGAATTAGGCCATTCATCCCATCAAGACTAGTCCGCCATTCAATCAAGGCTGATCTATCTCTCCCTCCTGAAATCTCTGCCTTAAAAATATCCACTGACGGCCTCCACAGCCTTCCGTGGCAATGAATTCCACAGATTCGCCCACCAAATCTTTTCCCTTTAATGCTACCCTGCTTACTATCTTCTCTTCAGAGACCTTCAGAAAATGTTGCTCGAGGATTAGTTGCCCTCCGCATTATGGACGAGAGCCCGAGATAGGAAGTTGTCACCAGTCGACAATACTTTTGTCTGCACGTCAACCCTCTCCCCACTGACACCTCATTGGCACTTCATGGCCGCTCTGAACATGAGGGAAGAGGTCATCACATTCAGTTTGGCACCTGGTTTTAGCAGCTGATTGTGTTTCATTGGCAGCCACTTAAGCATTACACGTGGATACTAAAACAATCTGACAGACCCGTCTCAGTTTCAAACAGAACATTCAAGCTTCTTACAACGGAAAGCTTGGAGAATCTGAAGCAGCCTGGAAAATCTCTGGTGATATTCATAAATCATGGTAATACATTGCCCATAGGGATAGCCTTAGAGACTTGATAAGGTGATACACGTTTTTTCAACACTAAGTATGATCCGATGGGAGAAATTCTTAAGGTGAAAAGCAATTTCCACCAATTTGTATTCACTTATTGAGATACAATTCAAGAGTGGTTGATTTAGGGTGACTGAGATTTAAGATTAAAACCTTCCTTTAAAAACAAATAGCATCCAAACAAGTTACATGATGTGGGCTTAACATCCTGGAGAAAGTTCTCTACTGCAAAAAGTATTATAAAAGTATTATCATTCTGTTCAGAGATCTTTTGTGTGACTGATTAGATTGCAGAGACTAATTTCACCTGCTCACCCGACCCCACCCCAAACCCAGGTTCCTGAACGATGCCGTCACAGGAATAAAAATAAAAAGATAAGGTGGCACAGTGGCATAGCTGGTAGAGCTGCTGCCTCACAGCGCCAGAGATCCAGGTTTGATCCTGACCTCGGGTGCAGTCTATGCGGAGTTTGCACATTCTTCCTGTGACTGTGGGTTTCCTCCAGGTACTCTGGTTTCCTCCCACATCCCAAAGACGTGTGGGTTTGTAGATTAATTGGTCTCTACATTGCCCCTCGTGTGTAGGGAATGGATGCGAAAGAACAATAACATAGAACTGGTCTGAATGGGCGATCGATGGTTGGCATGGACTCAGTGGGCCCAAGGGCCTGTTTTCACACAGTATGTTTCAATCAATCAAAAAAAATACGAATAATAGTCATAGAGTGATACAGTGTGGAAACAGGCGCTTCGGCCCAACTTGCCTACACCAGCCAACATGTCCCAGCTACACTAGTCCCACCTGCCTGTGCTTGGCCCATATCCCTCCAAACCGTCCTATCCTGTCTAACTGTTTCTTAAAAGTTGGGATAGTCCCTGCCTCAACTACCTCTAGCAGCTCATTCCATATACCCACCACCCTCTGTGTGAAAAGGTTACCCCTATGATTCCTATTAAATCATAAAATAATATTGTAATATTAACAACAAACAATAAACAATGTAACATGTTGCTGGAATGAAAGTCTAGCATCTATTACTAGCACCAAACAAAAATAGCTTTGTTACCAGACCCGCTAATGGAAAAATCTAATGAAATTTAAAAATAACACAACATCATTTCAAGAACCATATTAAGCATTCATCATGATCCTTCTAAAATAATTCATCCTTGCAAAATTAATTCCAAATTTCCCAGCTGTAACAAATCTCTCCACCCACTCCTCGCCCCCTCATAAGGATCGGGGCTGATGGGTGACGTCATCTAACGACTTTAGGTTTATTTTTTAAACTGGATAGTCATAGTTAGTGCTGGATTTTTAAAAGAACATATCTGTGGTAGTTTTGAAGCCATCTAATTCTTTTCTATTCCTAGTATTGATGCTAGTTTTTAGTTTAATATTCTATTCAATTATCTGGCTCTCAAGGAAAGTGAATCTTTGCTCAGTAAAATTCTATTAGACTTTAGGCTTTAGGCTTTAGACTTTACAGATACGGCGAGTAAGCAAGCCCTGTGGCCCATCGTGTCCGCGCTGACCAGCGTCAAACCCCCCCCCCCCGTACACCATCACTATCCTACACACTAGGGCCAATTTCTGCAATTTACAGAAGCTAATTAACCTACAAACCTGTACTTCTTTGGAGTGTGGGAGGAAATCGGAGCAGCCGGAGAAACCCACGCAGGTCACAGGGAGAACGTACAAACTCCGTACAGACATGATTGAACCCGGGTCTCTGGTGTTGTGAGGTAGAAACTCTACCACTGCGCCACTGTGTCGCCTTATTGTTAATCTAATTAACTTTACTGCACAAATTCTCCTAATCATCTGCCTTATTGTTATTCACTCTCATAGGTGTTTCATTAGTAATGTAGAAATGGTTGCAATCTCTCATGTGAATTGTTAGTACCAGCGGAAAGGATTAGTATCAACAAGAAAATAAACAGGCTTCCTGTAGTCTTCCTTTGCTATGAGCTTGACTAATTTTTTATCTACCAACATTTTTCGTTTTGCAGAGTTATTGTTTTATATACTGTATTACCGATGCACAGGTGAATGAGCTGAAATGAAAAGGGCTGAAATGAAACCTGGTATTTACCCGTATTTCCCAGCAATGAAGACGCTATTTTTTACCCAAAATTGCACGAAAATTTACCTGCGTCTTGGAGGCTGAAGGTTAGGTTGTTAGCCAAGAAAGATAGACTTGGCTATCCCTCAGTACAGCAACATCAAGAACGATGTTGATGTGCTGAGGGATAGCGAAGTCTATCCCTCATTGCTGGCAGCTGTAAAAGGACAGCGCTGCTGGGGGAGGGAGAGTCCTTTCACAGCATGTGGGGAGTCTGAACCGGGTCAGCATGGGCAGGAGCATTGAGAAGGAGGGGGTCGGGGATCATGCCAGCAATTCACTCACTCACCGCTGCTATGGTGCTCCGGGCGCGGAGCCACCGCATTGTGGCTGGGGAGGGAAGTAGCTCGGGTGGTTGCGAGCGGCCGCCGGGACCGGACAACGGAACCGGCCGCCACCTCTGCACCTTCTGCCGGCCCGCTCACTTCTGGCAGTGTTCTACGTCTGAACATCTCTCTCCTGCCGCTCGCCGGCCTCGCTCATGTCAGCCGCTTCCCGCAAATCCTTAAATTCCGACTGCCGCCGGGAGCAGGACATGGCCTCACTTGCTGCGCTGGGTGACACTGCATGGCATTCACTGCCCAGTCCATATCTTTCAATGTAGACCGGACAGTGAGGGGACCAGCTCAAGAGCAAAGATCATAGAGCGGAGCGGGTCAGCGGGCAATGGATAACAGGACAGCGGGCGGTGGAGCTTACTCCTGTGTCAGCGCGATCAAGGGAGCAATTGAGGTTACACGCGCTGACACTGCTGTCTATGGTTTAACCCAGCTTCTGCAGTTCCTTCCTATACACACCAGTCTGAAGAAGGGTCTCGACCCAAAACGTCACCCATTCCTTCTCTCCAGAGATGCTGCCTGTCCCGCTAAGTTACTCCAGCACAGTGTAAAGCAGCATCTGCAGTTCCTTCCTACACAAAGCATTAGGTATTGCTGGTGAAAACTTGGGCTGTTTTAAAACACCTAGAAGAGTGTATAAGCCAAATAAAGCAGAAGATAGTGGAAATACCCAACAGGGAAGCTACGATATGTCAGGGAGGTAATAGAGTCATAGAGCTTTACAGCAGGAAACAGGCCCTTTGGCTATCTCACTGAGCTAGTCCCTCTTACCTTCAAGATCTGAAGAAGTTTCCTGAAACGTCATGTTCTCCTGAGATGCTGCCTGACTCACTGAGTTAGTCAAGCGCTTTGTGTCCTTTTGTGTAAACCAACATCTGCAGTTCCTTGTTTCTAACTCTTCAAACGTTTCCTGTCTTAGTGTATTTTAAATGTCATAATTACATCCTCTTCTATCACCACCTCAGGCTGCTTGTTCATATGCCCATCTCCCTCTCTGGGTAAAAATTGACCCTCGGGTCCCTTTTAAATCTTTCCTCTCTGACCATTAAGCTATGCCCACTAGTTTTAGATTCCCCTACCCTGTGGAAAAGATTATTCACCTTATCTATACCCCCCATTATTGTATAAATCTCTATAAGATCACTCCTCGGCCTCCTATGGATTAGGGCCTGTCCAGCCTTTCCTTAAACTCAAAGCCTCCAGACATAGTAACATCCTCATGAATTGTTTGCACCCAATCCAATTTAATCACATCCTTCCTATAGAGCAACCAGAACTGTGCACAGTACTCCAAATGTGACCTTACAAATGTCGTACATCTTAACATGATGTCCCAACTCCTGTACTCAATTCAATTCAATTCAATTCAAAGCACTTTATTCGTCCCCGAGGGGCAATTTAAAAGGGCGCATTACAGTAGCTTTAAAATAAATAAATAAATAAAAATAAAAAAAACTCAGTACCCTGATCGCTGAAGGCAAGAATGGTCTAGCAAGATGTTGCCAGGACTTGTGCCCCTGAGATGTAGGGAGAGTTTGGGCAGGTTAGGACCCTATTCCTTGGAGTGTGTGAGGATTGAGGGGTGATCTTATAGAGGTGTATAAGATCATGAGGGGAATAGAGTAGATGCACAGTGTCTTCTACCTAAAGTTGGGGAATCAATAAACAATAGACAATAGGTACAGGATTAGGCCATTCAGCCCTTTGAGCCAGCACCACCATTCACTGATCATGTGTGAGCTACATTCAGCCTTCCTGCCTTCTCACCATATCCCCTGACTCTGCTATATTTAAGAGCTACAGGACATAGGTTTAAGGTGAGAGGGGAAAGATTTGGTAGGAAACTGAGGGGCAACTTTTTCATACAGGGTGGGTGTATGAAATGAGCTGCCAGAGCAGGTAGTTGAGGCATATACTATAACAAAATTTAAAAGACATGTGGACAGGTACATGGATGAAGGGTTTAGAGAGATATGGGTGGAACTGATGTAGATGGGGCAGCTTGGTGGCATGTCCAAGTTGGGCCGAAGGGCCTGTTTCTGTGCTGTACCACTCTATGCCTAGCACCTTCTACATGACACTGTCTACCTGTGCGGGCAAAAGTGAACGGGATTACTGTGGCTGGTGTGAATTAGCTGTGCAGGGAACGAGAAATTTGATGCATATCAATGTGTGAGCTACATTATTTATGCATTCTGTCTCTCAGTGTGACCTTAATGCAAAGCACAAAAGAGACTGGAAATACTCAAAAGATCTGGCAGCATCTGTCGAAAAAGAGGAAGAACTTACCGAATAGTGAAAGGCTTGGATAGAGTGGATGTGGAGAGGATGTTTCCACTAGTGGGAGGGTCTAGGACCATAGCCTCAGAATTAAAGGATGTTCCTTTAGGAAAGAGATGGGGAGGAATTTCTTTAGTCAGAGGGTGGTGAATCAGTGGAATTCTTTCCCACAGAAGACAGTGATAATATTCAAGTCAATGGATATTTTTAAGGCAGCGATAGATTCTTGATTAGTATGGGTGTCAGGGGTTCTGGGGAGAAGGCAAGAGAATTGGGTTAAGAGGGAAAGATAGATCACCCATGTTTGAATGGTGGAGTAGACTTGATGGGCCGAATAGCCTAATTTTGCTCCTATCACTTATGAACATATAAACTGAAACTTCAGGTCTATGACCTATTGTTAGAGTTCTAGTGAAAGATTATTAACCTGAAACATTGGCTTTAATTCCATCTCTGCAGGTGCTGCCTGACCCATCGAGGTATTATATTATGTTTAAGAAGGAACTGCAGATGCTGGAAAATCGAAGGTAGAAATGCTGGAGAAATTCAGCGGGTGAGGAAGTATCTATGGAACGAAGGAAATAGGCACGTTTTGGGTCAAAACCCTTCTTCAGACCCTTCTTCTGAAGAAGGGTTTCGACCTGAAACGTTGCCTATTTCCTTCTCTCCATAGATGCTGCCTCACCAGAGGTATCATATTAGATTTCTGGTATTTGAAGAATTTCTCTTTTTGTTCAAATGTTATACTTATATCCCCTTCTACCACCTCCTCTGGCAGCTTGTTCATATGCCCATCTTCCTCTCTCTGTGAAAACTGGTTACAAAATGGAGCTCTGAAAGGAACATTCTTTTTTGATAAGTGGATTTGAAATTAATAATGAAGATAGCATTGTTCAGCTCAATTTACTTTATTGTCACGTGTACCGAGGTACAGTGTAAAGCTTTTGTTGCATGCTAACCAGTCAGCAGAAAGACAATACATGATTACCATCGAGGCATTTACAGTGTACATATACACGATAAGGGAATAACGTTTAGTGCAAGGTAAAGCCAGCAAAGTCCGATCAAGGATAGTCTAAGGGTCACCAATGAGGTAGATAGTAGTTCAGCACTGCTCTCTAGTTGTGGTAGGATGATTCAGTTGCCTGATAACAGCAGGGAAGAAACTGTCCTTGAATCTGGATAGATTTAGTGTGCGTTTTCACACTTCTACACCTTCTGCCCGATGGGAGACGAGGAGAAGAGGGAGTGGCCAGGGTGCAACTCGTCCTTGATTATGCTACTGGCCTTGCCGAGGCAGCATGTGGTATAGCCAGCATTGTCAGCATTGTTATGCTTCAGCTTCTTTGTTACAATATTTAATTATTAAAATGGTGCAAAGAGAAAAGAAAGCACCAGCTGGCACCGGAGCAGTAGTGTCCGTACCGGCCATTAAGCGTCATTTGTTACTGTGGACCCTGGGGCATTGACATGACAATGACAAAGAACAACTGGCACCATTACCTCCAATACATCTCAACACCAGGTGGCAAGGAGTGGCAGATGTTATACAGATAGATTCTCCATTAGAAGGTCAATACCGCCAGGGGCAGCTAAATTACTCACTATCCTCCACTGCATTGCAGCCGTCACGTGGTGAAAACCAAGAAGGCACACCAACGCCTCTACTTAGACACAGACTCAAGTGTGGAAACACGACCTTCAGCCCAACTTACCCATGCTGACCAACATGCCCCGTCTAAACTAGTTCCTGCGTTTGGCCCATATCCCTCTGAATCTACCCTATCCATCTACCTGTCCAAATCATAAGTAGTACAAGAAGCGACAAGACAGACACCTTTGTATGCTGATGCCGAGAAGCGTGTTCAGCTCTGGCTGAACTATTTCTAATCTTGTATGTGGACTCGATAAGAAGACCTGTCCAAATGTTTCTTAAATGTTGCGATAGTAACTGCCACAACTACCTCCTCCGGCAGCTTGTTTCACATATCCGCCATCCTTTGTGCATACAAATTACCTCAGGTTCCTATTAAATCTTTCCCCTTGACCTTAATCCTATGTCCTCTAGCTCTTCATTGCCCTACTCTGGGTAAGTTTGCATTTACCTGATCTATTCCTCTCATGATCTCATACACCCCTATAAGATCAGCCCTCACCCTGCTGCATTTCAAGGAATGAAGTCCTTGCCTGCTCAACTCTCCCTGTAGCTATGGACCTCAGGTCTTGGCAAGATCCTCGTAAATCTTCTCTGCACCCTTTTCAGCTCAACAACATCTTTCCTATAATAGACACTAAATGCTGGAGTAACTCAGTGGGACAGGCAGTATCTCTGGAGAGGAGGAATGGATGACGTTTCGGGTCGAGACCGCTCTTGATCTTTCCAATATCAGAGTGACCAAAGCTGAACACTTCCTTAGGGAACTGAGGAAATTCAGCATGCCTCCAATGGTTCTTATTAAACTCGACAAACACACCATAGAAAGCTTACTGTCAGGTTGCATCACGGCTTGGATTGGGAGAAGGTCTGGCAAAGGCAGCAAGAGGCTGGAGAGAGTTGTGGATGTTGCCATGTGTACCACACAGACCAGACCCCACCATTGACACCATTTTCATTTCAGGAAGCCTCGGAAAAGCAGCCTGAGTAATCAAAGACTTGCCCCAGCCATTCCTTCATCGTTGGGCAGAAGATACATAAGTTTGAAAGTACAGACCCAGGAACAGTTGTTATCAGCCTATCATAACGGCCCTTCCATAAGCCAGGATGCTGTTTGATCCACTACCCCATTGGTCTTTGTCTACGGAACTGATGCACTATAATGTCAAATACGATGTTCTGCATCTTTCCTTTTGCTCTACCTATTGTATTTGAGTTTGGCTTCATTGTATTTATGTATTGTATTATTTGATTTGATTGGTAAGCATTAAAAAAAAACAAAGCTGTTCACTGATGGTGCCGAAGCCAGGCGACACTTTGCGTGCTGGTCCCAGAAGAGGGTTTGCAATTATACATTACAATCATTCCACGCTTTTAATTTTTTAATTTATCTGTACACAGTGGACGGTTTGATTGGAATGATGTATACTTTTTTCATTGACTGGAGAACACGCCACAATTTGGTCAGAAATTCGTCTGCTGTTCTAGGCTGCCATTTTGGAATCTGGGATCGTTTAGCATTAAGTCCGTGCAGTTTCCTGACTGGTGTTTTTCTTCTGCTTTGAAGATTCATAGTGTAAATTTTGGAAGATGTTTTGTCATATATATTATGTTTAGACATTAGAGATATGACACGGAAACAGGCCCTTCAACGCACCAAGTCCACGCCGACCAACGATCACCCCGTACACTAGCACTATCCACACATTAGGGACAATTTATAATTTTACCGAAGCCAATTAACTTAAAAATCTGTACATCTTTGGAGTGTGAGAAGAAACTAGAGCACCCAAGCAGTCAGAGGGAGAGCATGCAAACTCTGTACAGACAGCACCCGCAGGCAGGATCGAACCCGGATCTCTGGTGCTGTAAGGCGGCAACTCTACCGCTCTGCCACAATGCCACCAAAGTTCTTAAATTTCTCAGTTATTAAATTTTAAACCCAAATAGGAAAAATTCCTGATCAATTTACAAATGGATTTGGGTCATTCTATACTATTCAATACAAAGTATTCTATTCTGCATTATATTAGAATTTAAAAAAAAATTACAAGTAACATGGACCACTTAATACTAAAATAATTGCCCTGACTACCATATTGATGTCCATCTGATTTTTCATTATAATCACAAAATTAGCTTTTTTTTTTGACGTGTTGATTACCTGCTAAAGGAAAGACAGAGTTGACATGTTTTATGATCTCAGATTGCATCTGAGTTCTTTAGAATCAAAAATAAGTTTGAAAATTGACACAAAATGCTGGAGTAACTCAGCGGATCAGGCAGCATCTCTGGAGAAAAAGTGTAGGCGATGCTTCGGGTCGAAACCCTTCTTCAGACCCGAAACGTCACCTAGAAAAGACTAGGCTTGTATTCACTGGAGTTGAAAAGACTAGGGTTGTTTTCACTGGAGTTTAGAAGGTTGAGGGGGGATCATATAGAAACATATAACATTTTAAAAGGACTGGACAGGCTAGATGCAGGAAAAATGTTCCCAATGTTGGGCGAGTCCAGAACCAGGGGCCACAGTCTTAGAATAGAGTGGAGGCCATTTAGGACTACGGTGAGAAAAAACTTTTTCACCCAGAGAGTTGTGAATTTGTGGAATTCCCTGCCACAGAGAGCAGTGGAAGCCAAATCACTGGATGGATTTATGTGAGAGTTAGGTAGAGCTCTAGGGGCTGGTGTAGTCAAGGGATATGGGGAGAAGGCAGGCACGGGTTATTGATTGGGGACGATCAGCCATGATCACAATGAATGGCGGTGCTGGCTCGAAGGGCCGAATGGCCTCCTCCTGCACCTATTTTCTATGTTTCTATTATTTTTCTCCAAAGATGCTGCCTGACCTGCTGAGTTACTCCAGCATTTTGTGACTCTTCTATATAAACCAGCAACTGCAGCTCCTTCCTTCAGAAATAAGTTTGAAATGTGTTTGCTGCTGAAAATTTAGCTGAAATCTTCCAACAACAGCAATATAGTAAAGGCCAGATAATCTGTTTCAACAATGATGCTTCAGGGATTTGATTCTCTCCCATGCTCTTTCTTTAAGTAGGAGCTTACACTTGGGTTGAATGAACAGAAAAGGCCTAAATTTAATCTTTTGTGAAATTATTTTTTATTGGAGGTAGATACATATCATATTAAAATCGATACCAGTCTTACATTTTTAAATTACTAATATCGTCCATTATTATTACAATGTCTCCAATACTTTTTTCTTTTCTTTTTTTTAAACTAAATAGAACTAAAAAGATATAGAAGAAATAAAGAAAGAAAGAGATAAAAGAGAAGAAACAAAAAAACAAAAAACAAAAATAAAAATAAATACAAAAAGATAATAAAGAAGAATGGAATAATTTACTACGATAAAAAACTTCATTCGAGATATATTCGTACATTTCAGAGTATAACCTTTCATCTATTCCTTGGCACGGGTGTTAGTCAGGTTCTCGTGCTGAACCATTCTGACCCTTTAAATAGTCAATAAAGGGAGACCATGTTCCAACGAATAGTTCCTGTTTGTCCAACAGGACAAGTCTAATTCTTTCCAAGTGTAAGGTCTCCGTCATTTCTATAATCCACATTTTAATTGTGGGGGTTATAGGGCCTTTCCAAAATTTTAGAATTAATTTTTTCCCAGTTATTATACTATAATCAATAAAGTTTCTTTGAGTTGTTGTAAATGTTTGATTTAGTTCTAATGTTCCAAGTATTATTAATTTTGGATCCGGGTCCAATTGAATGCTAGTCACTTTAGATATTATTGTGAAAATATTTACCCAGAAATTTTTAATTTTTATGCAATTTGCAAACATATGAGATAAGTTAGCTTCTAAATGTTGACATTTATCACATATTGGTGAGATATGTGGGAAGATTTTATTTAATTTTGTTTTAGAATAATGCAACCTATGTATTACTTTGAATTGTATTAGAGAATGTCTGGCATTTAATGAACATTGATGTATGTGTTGTAAACTTTCTTCCCAAGTATCTTTTGTTATTATTTGATTTAGTTCTTTTTCCCAAGTTTGTCTGTGTAAGTCCGTCAATGGAATATCGCTGTCTAATAAAATATTATATATATAAGATATTAGTTTTTCTGTATTAGGATGTTTATTCCAACAGTCGTCAAAAATTTCTGAATTTCTAATTCTAAAATTTCGAGTATTTGCATTTACGTAATCTCTAAGTTGGAGATATCTGAAAAAATCATTTACTTGAAGTCCATAAATCTATTGCACCTCCTGAAATGAAAGAAAAGTGCCTTCCTTATAAAGTTGTCCCATCTTTTTAATTCCATAGTTTTTCCATTGTGTGAAATCTTTATCCAACCATGAGGGCTTAAACAAAGGGTTATTCGCAATTGGAAGAAAAAGTGATAAATTATCTAGTTTTAATGTCTTTTTTAATTGTTTCCAAATTCGCATAGTACTATATATTATAGGATTTTCCCTATAAATTTTTTAATTTAATTTAGAAGTAGCAAATAGTATCGAGCCGATTTCAAAAGGTGAGCAATCTTCCTTTTCCATTTTTAACCAATCTGGTTGTTGATCTATTTCTTCCAACCAAAAATTCATATTTTTAATGTTAACTGCCCAAAAATAAAACAAAAAGTTTGGTAAAACCAAACCTCCATTTATTTTTGATTTGCACAGATGTTTTTTGCTTATCCTATGATTCTTATAATCCCAGATAAAGTCACTGACAATGGAATCTAACTTTTTTTTTAAGTTTTTTGACAAATATATCGGAATTGTTTGAAAAAGGTATAATATTTGCGGTAAGAAAATCATTTTTATGGCATTAATTTTGCCAACCATTGAAGTAGGAAGTGTTTTCCAATACTGAATATTCTTATGTAGTTTATTCAGTAATGGGGGGAAGTTTGCTTTAAATAATGATATATATATCTTAGTAACATAAATGCCTAGGTATTTAAATTTTTCATTTACTATTTTAAATGGGAATTGTTGTATTATATGTTTATTATGTTCCCTTATTGGCATAATTTCACTTTTATTCCAATTTATTCTGTATCCTGAGAGTGAACCAAATTGGGTTATTAGCTTTAATAAATTTGGAATACTAATTTCTGGTTTTGTAATGTAAATTAATACATCATCTGCGTATAAAGACATTTTATTCACTGTATCCTTTGTGTTATACCCATATATTTCCGGATGGGTCCTGACTCTTTCTGCGAATGGCTCTATACCAAGCGCAAATAATAATGGAGACAACGGGCATCCTTGTCTACAACCTCTAGATAGGTTAAATTTAGATGATAACCTTTGGTTTGTTAATATTCTAGCCGTAGGGTTTGTATATAACAGTTTTATCCATGCACAAAATTTCTCGCCCAGCTGCAATTTTTCCATCACCGAAAATAAATAGGGCCATTCCACCTGATCAAAAGCTTTTTCAGCATCGAGTGAGATTATTGCTAGATCTTCATTAATATTTCTCTTTGAATATATTATATTAAATAATCTTCTTAGATTGTAATATGAATATCGCTTCTGAATAAAACCTGTTTGGTCAGGGTGTATTAGTTTATTCATCACTGTACTTAATCTGTGCGCTAACATTTTTGTTAGTATTTTCTGATCTGTATTTAAAAGTGCAATTGCTCTATATGATCCTGGATCTGAAGGGAAAAATAACGAGCAATCGTATAACCATTGCAGTATGTGGGATTCATTGCCACAGAAGGCTGTGGAGGACAAGTCAATGGATATTTTTAAGGGAAAGATAGATAGATTATTGATTAGTACAGCTGTCAGGGGTTATGGGGAGAAGGCAGGAGAATGGGGTTAGGAGGGAGAGATAGATCAGCCATGATTGAATGGCGGAGTAGACTTGATGGGCCAAATTGCTTTCTTCTGTTCATATCACTTATTAACTTATGAATATTTTACTAGGTATTGCCCAGTAAGTAATGTTTCAACACCCATTTATGCTCAGATTGCTGGAATTCAACAAACAACCTACTACTCGAATGTAAGGTTGCTATGAACTGATCGATGAATGATGCACAGAAAGCGTTAATTTTACTTGAATTTTGTTGAGTCTGTAATGGGAACGCTAATCAAAATAATCTCTAATACATGGAAAGAATATCCGCTGAAAATCACGGAAGTAATAACAACACTGGTGAATCATTAACATTTAAATTATCTCTGTGGCATCCTGCAGAATAATATCCTATTACTCTGATGTGGAACAATAAATCCAATTTAGTTCAGAAATATCTTGAAGACATTTCCATGGTCATTTTTGTTTTCAAGATAATGAAACCAAACACCTTGACATTCTATTCTCTCGGCGCATTGGGCCCTGGTGTTTCATCTTCAAATATTCCAAATTAATTATCTAATTTTTTAACATCTTCATGATATTACTCACCTTATACTCAGGGTTTGTTTCCTTTGATGTAAAGTAGTGTGAAATTCAATTGCCATCTACAAATTGAAAAAATCTTCACATCTAATGAGCTTCCTTTTTAAAAATTATTTTTGACTGATAGATTTATGTCAACTATTTTAACATTATGTTTGGTCGTTACGGTTTAAAAAAAAAGTCATTATTCATTTTATGCTTCCTTTTATTCCTCATGTTTGCCGCTAACTTCTTTTGCGCATTGTTCTTAGAAAAATTGTTCAATTTTACTTTCAATTACCTTGTTTAAGTACATCGTCTGAAAACTAAGCATTTATCTCCCATTTTAATGTATCACCTGACTACGTGGCAGATCCATCACATAATTACTGTTTGGATTTTTTTGTTCAAAATATGCTCTGGTCAGACTTCATTTCAGCCTGAACAATTTGATGACAAAGTTTGTTAAATCTACAGGGGGTGATGAGGAGGGGACCTCATTGATATCACTGAATAGTGAAAGGCTAGGACAGAGTGGATGTGGAGAGGATGTTTCTGCAAGTGGGAGAATTTAGGACCATTGGGCACAGTCTCAGAAAAAAAAGGACAAATCTTTAGGAAGAATATGGGGAGGAATTTCTTTAGTCAGAGGGTGGTGAATCTGTGGAATTCATTGCAACAGATGAATGTGGAGGCCAAGTCAATGGATATATTTAAGGCAGAGATAAATAGATTCTTGATTAGTACGGGTGTTAGGGGTTATGGGAAGAAGCCAGGAAAATGGGGTTGAGAAGGTTAGATAGATCAGCCATGATTGAATGGCGGAGTAGACTTGATGGGCTGAATGGCCTAATTTCGCTCCTATCACTAATGAATTTATGAACTAATTCTCTTCCAGATGAAGCACTTCTGTTTTGAAACAAATTTGTTTCTTTTCATCTATTGCCAATTTGAATGTCTAATGGATAAAGCTCTGCTTTACTGCAGCCATTCGACCCTCAGTTGCAGCATAATCTTTCATAGCTATAGCTTCTTATCATTCTCTCTCAGCCATAAATAACAAGATTGACTGTATTGCTTTGACAGAATCCCCAGAGGCTGTGCTGGCTCTACATCCTTGTCCTACATGTCTGGATATTATCGCAATTCCTTTAAATTGACATCAAAGACCAAGACTAATGTTTTGTGCTTTTAATAGAACAAACCAAACGCTACGTATGAATGTCAGCGTCATAAGCCATTCTGAACAAATAAACGCGTTTCTCTGCGTAGGATATTACACTTTTGCTAAATATATGTTGACATCCTGTGCATATAGCGTGAATCTTTCTGAACTTGTGTGTAAGTTACGTAGGTATAATGATTAGGCATCTATGTTCATTCCTTTGCCGTACAAAATCATTGCAGAAAAATCAATGTTTGCATCAAATGTTCATGAAATAGATTTTAATTTTTGCTTCATCATTCAACGTTTTATAGTTATTAGATTGCTACTACAGTCAATATTTCTTTGTACTAGTCCATTTAATTTCAGTACCTTGGATAAGGCACCACATTAATCAATACCTAAAAGATTAATTTTCCTCTGAGGCAAAACAACGGTGCACGTTTGGTAAAGTAGGAATTCATAACTGCCTTATTTCTGTCTGTTTCAAATAAAGTGTATAATGACTCTCAAGAACACCACCAAAACCAGGAAGCTAATTCATTAATTCAATGGACATAGTGGTGTATAATACTACTAAACATTAATTATACATGAAAATAAATTTACATGACACAGCAAAATTATTTTTTTTCAGTTTAGTTTAGAGATAGAGCGCAGAAATAGGCACTTCAGCCCACCAAGTCAGCGCCGACCAGCGATCTCCACACATTAACACTATCCTACACACACTGGGGACAATTTACAATTGTACCAAGTAAATTTACCTCCAAATTTGTACATCTTTGGAGTGTGGAAGGAAACTATAGACCCGTAAGAAAACCCATGCAGATCATGGGGAGAACGTACAAACTCTGTAGAGACAGCACCCGTAGTCAGGATCGATCCCGGG
Organism: Malacoraja senta; assembly: GCA_038087875.1. Taxonomy (NCBI): domain Eukaryota; kingdom Metazoa; phylum Chordata; class Chondrichthyes; order Rajiformes; family Rajidae; genus Malacoraja; species Malacoraja senta. The sequence goes on from JAXLNO010003219.1 coordinate 28,483, forward strand.
TCTCTTGCGCTGTAAGGCAGCAACTCTACTGCTGTGCCACCGTGCCGCCCCAATTGATAGGGCTAATTTAGCCTTCTCCATTCCCACTTTGCTAGATGGGAAAGAGACGGGGTAGAAACTGAACTTCAAGGGATGGGTAATCTGTCCTTAATATGCTATGAAGGTGTTTCATTCCATTTTGAATGGGGCTTCTTTGGAGGATGCGAAGAAACTGCTCTCAAGAAGCAGAATAGTAATTAGAATACGTTTTAGAGACGGCATGCCGCAGATTTCAACAGCCATTGGAATATAATAAGAAGGAGCAAGTGTGAATATCACCAGCCCCTCAGCTAAACTGCTGCAATCTGCCTTCTTGTTCATGGTCTGACCCTCTTTGCAATCCCTTTGCAGATACAATCCCTCCAATGTTTATCATGCTACCTATTGATCTAGGGCTTTTTATTTCCTTGTGACTCACGTTGTAATTTTATTGACTTATGGTGTTCTCCCTATAGATTTCTCTGCTCACTTCATTGTGAGTTGTGCTTATACCATGACTGAATATTCCTTATCTTAGTCAGAAATTTATTGATGTATCCTATTTGATGTAGTGGATCTACTGAATCCACTGATTATCTAACCAAATGCAATTCTCCATTTCATCATTTAAAGTTCTATGGAAAACCTTACTGACGTTCATCTTTGTGACACTGATTTCACTTTAGTTCAGTCAGATCCCATCTCAGTGGTGGAACTCTGAGAGGTTTGGGTTGAGATCATAGAAGGAAAGAAAATCGTCTAAGTTTAAAACTTCTAAAGTTTATCGTCGCGCGTACTGAGGTACGGTGAAAAGCTTTAGTTGCGTGCTATCCAGTCAGTGGAAAGACAATACATGATTACAATCGAGCCGTTCACAGTGTATAAGGGAATAATGTTTAGCGTAAGATAAAGCCAAATAAAGATAGTCCAAGAGTCTCCAATGAGGTAGATAGTATTCAGAACTGCTCTCTGCTTGTGGTGGGATGATTCAGTTGCCTGATAACAGCTGCTAGCTATGAATAATTATTCACCCAGCATACTGTATATAATTCCTTTGGAAGCTCCATCTTTATTGAATTATTAGCTTTGCTTCTTATTTGAGAACCGGTGCACAGTAACAACATAGTCATGTTCATGGATTAGGAGATGAACATTTGGACTGCTAATCCAGAGATACATGATCAGGTCCCACTGTAAGTTTACATTCAACTAATTAAATAAACTGGAATAAAAAAAAGCTTCTATGCTCATTAAACTAGTGAATTGACATTTTAAAATCTATCCGATTCACTAATTCGCTTCAGGGAAGGAAAGCTGCTCAATTATCTGCTTTAACCCATCTCCAGCCACAGACCCACCAATGTGGTGACTTTGAACAACACTCTGAAATGGCCCTCCGTGATATTACAATCAGGAGATACTATGCAAGAAATCACAAGAATTGTTGATGTAACCCAGCCCATCACATAGATCAGACTCCTCACTATTGAACTCATCTACACATAATGGGGTTAGGAGAGATAGATCAGCCATGATTGAATGGCAGAGTAGACTTGACGGGCCGAATGGTCTAATTCTACTCCTTTCAATTATGACCTAATGCTGCCTCAGCAAAGCAGCCAACATAACCAATGGCCTGTCCCACCCGAGTCATTCCTTCAAAGTACACACTACCAGACTCAGGAACCAATATAAATATATACATTTCTTCTTCATTGAATATTATTCCTATTTCATGTCCCTGACACATATACGTGATGTGTAGTGTAAAATATTTTGCCCCACTATCAGCATTTGAGATTATTGAACCCAATAAAATTGCTCAAATAACCCACAAATTTCAACCCCTCACTGTTTATGAAGCACTCTTCACTGTCATTTGTTGCGATGAATGCCTTCAGTTTTGATGTAGACAAAATGTTTATCCAGCTTTTGCAATCATGTATTGATTGACCTGCCCTGCAGTTTAGTTTACTTTTATTTAGTTTAAAAATATAGCGTGGAAATTGGCCCTTCGGCCCATCGAGTCCGCACTGACTATCGACCCCCGCATATTAACACTACCCTACACACACTGGGGACAAATTTACAATTATACCAAGCCAATTACACTACAAACCTATATGTCTTTGGAAGGTACACAAAAATGCTGGAGAAACTCAGCGGGTGCAGCAGCATCTATGGATCCATAGATGCTGCTGCACCCGCTGAGTTTCTCCAGCATTTTTGTGTACCTTCGATTTTCCAGCATCTGCAGTTCCTTCTTTAACACTATATGTCTTTGGAGTTCTGTCAGTTTTGTTTTGTTTGCATATCTTGTTAATATTGATAAACAAATTGCTTTTTGGATTATTAAACTGTTTGTGAACCAGTGCTTAGAGTCATAGAGTCATACAGCATGGAAACAGACCCTTCGGCCCAACATGCCCACACCACCTTCAAGGAACTATGTACCTCTATTCCTAGAGCCCGCTGCTATACAACATTCCCCAGAGCCCTCCCATTTACTATGTGTAGGTCCAGTCCATTTTTGACTTCCCAAATTGCTTCTGGGAAATGTTGGCAGCTCAAAGACAAACAACTTTCCCTGTAAATACTACCAAGTCCTGGATTCTTGTGAGGAGCAAGGGTACATATTAGGTAGTAAAACACAAGACTGCGGCAGCTATGGAGAGAATGGACAGATGATATTTCAGATCAGGACCCTTCTTAGCATTGTCCATTTGCTGAGGCAGTGTTAGTGTGTCCTGCAAAACTGTGCAGAAACCCTGCACAAGCAATGCCGCAACCCTGCGTTTGCATAAATGGCTACCCAAGACATCATTGCCAGGTATCCACCATCCTTCATTCCAGTCAGCAAAAGGTCAAAAAACACACAGGGAAATTCCATCTGTTTGCCAATTAATCTGATGAGGTTTTGGTTTTACACCAGCATGCTATGTTGATGCTACTGATACCATTTTGGTTGTGACAAATGTTGTGTGAATACGACAACGTGTTTTAAGTGTTGATGACTAAGAATTACACCATCGCATGGCAGGTGCAGTGATTCAACACATATGCTTTTTTTAAAAGACATTCTCCAAGGAACAACACATATCTGTTGTGGACGAACCACATTGAAGGCACACCAATGCCTCTACTTCCTGAGGAGACTGCGGATATTTGGCATGCCTCCAATGACTCTTACGAACATCTACAGATGCACCATAGAAAGCATATTGCCAGGTTGCATCACAGCTTGGTTTGGGAACAGCTCTGCCCGAGACCACAAGAAATCGCAGAGAGTTGTAGATGTAGCCCAGTCCATCAGAAAGACCAGACTTCCCACCATTGACTCCATCTACACTGCACGCTGCCTTGGAAAAGTAGCAACATAATCAAAAGAAATATACAAAGTGCTGGAGTAACTTAGTGAGTCAGGCAGCTTCTCTGGAAAACATGAATAGGGGACGTTTTGAGTTGGGACACTTCTTGAGACTGATTGTGGTTGGGGGGGAGAAAGTTGGAAGAGACCAGGGGCAGGACAAAGCTTGGTGAATGATAGGTGGATACAGGCGGGGGAGGGGGAGTTTGCATCATCGCGCAATTCTCTCTCATTTTGTATCATCGGCAAATTTTGAAACTATGGCTAACTTCTATGGGATAGAGGTGAATTGCACAGTACCCAACTTATGGAAACTATTTGGTTCATAGGGTCATAGAGAATCATTGAGTCATGCAGTGTGGAAACAGGCCCTTTGGCCCAACTTTCCCATGGCGACCAACATGCCCCATCTACACTAGTCCCACCTACCTGCGTTTGGCCCATAGCCCCCTAAACCTACCCTATCCATGTACCTGTCCAAATGTTTTTTAAACGTCCCTTCCCCACATCAATGACAAACATTATGAAAAACTGTAATATCCCAATAGCCACAGCCTGCTAATCTGAGAGAGAGCAGTTAATATCTGTTTTCTGGTCCAATAATCAATTCTGTGTACTCTGACGTATGAGATCAACCATTTATGTGGGATCTTAATGAGAGCCTTCTTAAAATACAGGTACACTGCATTCTTTGGATTCCTGTTATCTATTTTACTGGTCAAATGTTGCTGTTTACTTAGTATGGCTGTATGGTAACTCAAATATCACTGTACCTTAATTGGTACATGTGACAATAAATTCGAACTTGAACTTAAATTTAACTTGAGGGTATCAATCATATCCATAATCAAAACTTTGGAATGTAGATCAATGTGCCCCTGGGATTTATCAGCTTTTAGTCTCACCAAGTTCTCTGGTGTGTTATGTTTTGCAAGAACGTATTTCTTTTAGTTCCTTATTCTCATGAGACCTTTCATTGTCTGGTCTGTGTGGCAGGTATTTTGTTTTTTCTTCCATGAAGGTAGACATAGAATATGTGTTCAATTCCTCTGCCATTTCTATTTCCCCCCATTATAAATTTAAACGAAATAGATACTCTTTATCTTAACAGCCTGGTAATTTTCCTACATTAAGTGTTTCATTTGCAGACAGTTTCCTGCAAATGATCCAAAGCCATTAGTCTGGTATTGTTGGCAATGATGCATTCAATAACTCCCAAAGGCTAGCTATTCCAACAGTTGTTCAATTCTCTCTATCTTTGTCACCCAAACATTCCTAAGTAGTTCTTATTAATATTCATTAGGCTCAGATTTATACAAGAGTATTAATAAAATGAAGATTTGTACCTCGAATGTTGCTTTTACAGATACCATCCTGTTCACTTCTAATGCTTCAAGGTAAACAGATTTCTCTCATTAGACATTGAACGGCACTCTTATGTCTGTGTTCCCTTTGCAACCTTATGTTCTACTATTATATTGTCTGGACATTATATTGGCAGAATTTCAGTTTATGAATTCCTTTATGTCTTTGTCCTCGGCTGCAGTTTTCTTTAAAAAAAGACACAAAGTGCTAAGTGCCGGAGTAACTCAACGGGTCAGACAGAAGATGCTGCCCGACCCGCTGATTTATTTCAGCACTTTGTGTTTTCCAGAGATGCTGCCTGACCTGCTCAGTCACTTTAGCACTTTGTGGGTTTTTTTTGTAAACCAGCTTCTGCAGTTTCTTATTTCTGCAGTTTTCTTAACATCTATTTACTACTCCAGAGACTTGAACACGTAAATCAGGCTAACATTCCCCAACTGTGACAACACAGGTGTTGATGCCCTCTTAAACCAAGGTCTCACCTGTGATTTTGTGCAGGCGTACTAGATCCCTTAGTGTTAGCTAAGTGGAAAGTGGGTTCGATCTTGACTACGGCTGCTGTCTGTACGGAGTTTGTATGTTCTCCCTGTGAGCGGGTGGGTTTTCTCCATGTGCTCCAATTTCCTCCCACATTCCAAAGAGTAAAAATTGTAAATTGTCCCTAGCGCATACGATAGTGCTAGTGGACTGGTGCAGAAGGTAGGGATTCAAATTTCTGGATCATTGGGACCTCTTTTGTGGAAGGTTCGACCCCTTTTGTGGAAGGTTCGACCTGTAGAAAAAGGATGGGTTGCACTTGAACCTGAGGGGGACCGATATCCTGGCGGGGAGATCTGCAAAGGCTACTGGGGAGACTTTAAACTAGAATGGTTGGGGGGAGGGACTCAAATAGAGAATGCTATTAGACAGTGTGTGAGGCAGGAGGCAGAGAAGGAAAGCACTCAGACCCAACATGTAGGGGGGAAAGAACAAAACAATAATGAACAGAGAATAAGAGGTGGTGGGGTTCTTAAATGAGTGAGCAGAGAAACAGAGGGGTGTAAAATGCGGGCGGAAGCAATAGGTAGCAAGGTGAAAAGTAAAAGTGGCAGGCAGACAAATCCAGGGCAAAAATCAAAAAGAGCCACTTTTCAACATAATTGTATAAGGGGTAAGAGCGTTGTAAAAACAAGCCTGAAGGCTTTGTGTCTCAATGCAAGGAGCATTCGCAATAAGGTGGATGAGTTGAACGTGCAGATAGCAATTAATGATTATGATATAGTTGGGATCCAGGGTGACCAAGGCTGGGAGCTGAACATCCAGGGATATTCAATATTCAGGAGGGAGAGAGAGAAAGGAAAAGGAGGTGGGGTAGCGTTGCTGGTTAGAGAGGAGATTAACGCAGTGGAAAGGAAGGACATTAGCTTGGAGGATGTGGAATCGGTATGGGTAGAGCTGCGAAACACTAAGGGGCAGAAAACGCTAGTGGGTGTTGAGTACAGGCCACCTAGCAGTAGTAGTGAAGTTGGGGATGGCATCAAACAGGAAATTAGAAATGCGTGCAACAAAGGCAAAACAGTTATAATGGGTGACTTCAATCTACATATAGATTGGGTGAATCAAATTGGCAGGGGTGCTGAGGAAGAGGATTTCTTGGAATGTATGCGGGATAGTTATCTAAACCAACATGTAGAGGAACCAACGAGAGAGCAGGCTATTCTAGACTGGGTATTGAGTAATGAGGAAGGGTTAGTTAGCAGTCTTGTTGTGCGTGCCCCCTTGGGCAAGAGTGACCATAATATGGTTGAGTTCTTCATTAGGATGGAGAGTGACATTGTTAATTCAGAAACAACGGTTCTGAACTTAAAGAAAGGTAACTTTGAGGGTATGAGACGTGAATTGGCCAAGATTGACTGGCAATTAGTTCTAAAAGGGTTGACGGTGGATATGCAATGGAAGGCATTTAAAGACTGCATGGATGAACTACAAAAATTGTTCATCCCAGTTTGGCAAAAGAATAAATCAGGGAAGGTAGTGCATCCATGGATAACAAGGGAAATCAGGGATAGTATCAAAGCAAAAGATGATGCGTACAAATTAGCTAGAAAAAGCAGCATACCAGAGGACTGGGAGAAATTCAGAGACCACCAGAGGAGGACAAAGGGCTTAATTAGGAAAGGGAAAATAGATTATGAAAGGAAACTGGCAGGGAACATAAAAACTGACTGCAAAAGTTTTTATAGATATGTGAAGAGAAAGAGATTAGTTAAAACAAATGTAGGTCCCTTGGAGTCAGAAACAGGTGAATTGATCATGGGGAACAAGGATATGGCGGACCAATTGAATAACTACTTTGGTTCCGTCTTCACTAAGGAAGACATAAATAATCTGCCGGAAATACCAGGGGGCCGCGGGTCAAAGGAGATGGAGGAACTGAGTGAAATCCAGGTTAGTCGGGAAGTGGTGTTGGGTAAATTGAATGGATTAAAGGCCGATAAATCACCAGGGCCAGATAGGCTGCATCCCAGAGTACTTAAGGAAGTAGCTCCAGAAATAGTGGATGCATTAGTGATAATTTTTCAAAACTCTTTAGATTCTGGAGTAGTTCCTGAGGATTGGAGGGTAGCAAACGTAACCCCACTTTTTAAGAAGGGAGGGAGAGAGAAAACGAGGAATTACAGACCAGTTCGTCTAACATCGGTAGTGGGGAAACTGCTAGAGTCAGTTATTAAAGATGGGATAGCAGCACATTTGGAAAGTGGTGAAATCATTGGACAAAGTCAGCATGGATTTACGAAAGGTAAATCGTGTCTGACGAATCTTATAGAATTTTTCGAGGATATAACTAGTAGAGTGGATAGGGGAGAACCAGTGGATGTGTTGTATCTGGACTTTCAGAAGGCTTTCGACAAGGTACCACATAAGAGATTAGGATACAAACTTAAATCACACGGTATTGGGGGTTCAGTATTGATGTGGATAGAGAACTGGCTGGCGCAAAGAGTAGGAGTAAACGGGTCCTTTTCACAATGGCAGGCAGTGACTAGTGGGGTACCGCAAGGCTCAGTGCTGGGACCCCAGCTATTTACAATTTATATTAATGATCTGGACGAGGGAATTGAAAGCAACATCTCCAAGTTTGCGGATGACACTAAGCTGGGGGGCAGTGTTAGCTGTGAGGAGGATGCTAGGAGACTGCAAGGTGATTTGGATAGGCTGGGTGAGTGGGCAAATGTTTGGCAGATGCAGTATAATGTGGATAAATGTGAGGTTATCCACTTTGGTGGCAAAAACGGGAAGGCACACTATTATCTAAATGGTGGCCGATTAGGAAATGGGGAGATGCAGCGAGACCTGGGTGTCATGGTACACCAGTCATTGAAAGTAGGCATGCAGGTGCAGCAGGCAGTGAAGAAAGCGAATGGTATGTTGGCCTTCATAGCAAGAGGATTTGAGTATAGGTGCAGGGAGGTTCTACTGCAGTTGTACAGGGTCTTGGTGAGACCACACCTGGAGTATTGCGTACAGTTTTGGTCTCCAAATCTGAGGAAGGACATTATAGCCATAGAGGGAGTGCAGAGAAGGTTCACCAGACTGATTCCTGGGATGTCAGGACTTTCATATGAAGAAAGACTGGATAGACTTGGCTTATACTCGCTAGAATTTAGGAGATTGAGAGGGGATCTTATAGAAACGTACAAAATTCTTATGGGGTTGGACAGGCTAGATGCAGGAAGATTGTTCCCGATGTTGGGGAAGTCCAGGACAAGGGGTCACAGCTTAAGGATAAGGGGGAAATCCTTTAAGACCGAGATGAGGAAACACTTTTTCACACAGAGAGTGGTGAATCTCTGGAACTCTCTGCCACAGAGGGTAGTTGAGGCCAGTTCATTGGCTATATTTAAGAGGGAGTTAGATGCGGCCCTTGTGGCTAAGGGGATCAGGGGGTATGGAGAGAAGGCAGGTACGGGATACTGAGTTGGATGATCAGCCATGATCATATTGAATGGCGGTGCAGGCTCGAAGGGCCGAATGGCCTACTCCTGCACCTATTTTCTATGTATCTATGTATCTATGTAGTGTATGGAGGTGATGGCTGGTCGACGTGGACTCATTGGGCTGAAAGGCCTATTTCCACATTGTAACTCTGAAGTCTAAAGTAAAGGGAGCTATTTCTGGTGGCTTGGCCAATATTTATCCCTTGCTCAACAAAACCAAAATTGATCATTTGGTAATTATTGGATTTGCACTTGTGGGAGCTCCTACAAATGTTGCCACTGTACATCCTAGACCACAACAGTAACAAGACATCAAAATAAATCTTTGACAGAAAATAGTAGTTTTGGGATGTTCAGAAAATGATGCGAGAAAAACTATAGATTCAAGACCCAAAATGAGAGGTCATCTCTGTGGTCAACTCCACAGACACTATGTGTACACCTTCATGAGGGGTGATCTTATAGTGTATAAAATCATGAGAGGAATAGATCGGGTAGATGCACAGAATCTCTTGCCCAGAGTAAGGGAATTGAGGACCAGAGGACTGCAAGGTGAAGGGGAAAATATTTAATAGGAATCTGAGGGGTAACTTTTTCACAGAAAGGGGGGTGGGTGTATGGAACAAGCTGCCATAGGAGGTATTTGAGACTGTGACTATGCCAACATTTAAGAAACAGTTAGACTGGTACATAGAGAGGACAGGTTTGGGGGGATATGGACAAAGAGCAGGCAGGTTGGACTAGTGTATCTGGGACATGTTGGCCAGTGGGCAAGTTGGGCCGAAGTGCCTGTTTCCACACTGTTTCACTCGATGACTCTATGACTCTATGACTTTATATATCATCAGAAACAAAGGGGGTTAAACTGGACAGCCTAGTTTAGTTTAGTTTATTGTCTCAGAGAAAGATCTCAGAGGAAACCTACACGGTCACGGGGAGAAGGTACCAACTCCGTACAGACAGCAGACGTAGTCGGGATCGAACCCGGGCAGCAACTCTACCACTGCGCTACCGAGCCACTCCAGTGAAAATCTTTTGTTTTGTTGGATGCTATCAGGTCAACAGAAAGACCATACATGATTACTAGTTTTTCACGCTGCAGGCTTGTGAATGGTGATGCAACTGAGGGATTGGTGCTGGGCCCATTGCTGTTTGTGGTTTATATCAATGATATGAATGAGAATCTACGAGGTATGAATAGCGAGTGCGCAGATGACACTAAAGTAGGTGGAATCATAGACAGTGAAGAGGGTTATCAAAAATTACTGCAGGATCTTGATCAGCTGGGCAACTGGGCTAAATTTGATTTGATTTTTGATTTGATTCAATTTCATTGTCATTGTCAATTTCCAGAAATTTCAGCACATTGGCCTTCATAAATCAGAGTATTGAGTTTAGTGGTTGGGATGTTATGTTACAGTTGTACAAAGCATTAGTGGTCGCATTTGGAGTATTGTGTTCAGTTTTGTTCATCCTACTGTAGGAAGGATAACATTAAGCTGGAAAAAATGCAGAGACGATTTACAAGAATGATGTCAACACTAGTGGGGTACAGTGTGAGGTTGGGCAGACCGGTACTTTATTTCTTGGAGCGCAAGTGGCAGATGGGCGATTTTATGGGGGTGTATAAAATCTTGAGAGGCATAGATAAAGTGAATGCAGAGTCTTTTACACAGAATAGAGGAATCAAATAGCAGAGGATATGGGTTTAAGGTGAGAGGGGAAATATTTAATAGAACCTGAAGGGTAATTCTTTCCACACAGAGGTATATGGAACTGAGGTAGTTGAGGCAGGTACGATAACAATGTTTAAAAGACATTGGACAGGTACATGGAACGGAAAGGTTTAGAGGCATATGGGCGAAACGTGGCAAATGGGACTAGTGTAGATGAGGCATCTTGTGCCATTAGGCCTTTTGCATACTATATGACTATGACTCGCACAAATACGCAACCCACTCGTCACATACAACATTTAACAGGAGTTCT
>JAXLNO010003220.1:5000-25000 GCA_038087875.1 Malacoraja senta
GCTTGTACTCACTAGAATTTAGTAGATTGAGGGGGGGGTCTTATAGAAACTTACAAAATTCTTAAGGGGTTGAACAGGCTAGATGCAGGAAGATTGTTCCCGATGTTGGGTAAGTCCAGGACAAGGGGTCACAGTTTAAGGATAAAGGTGAAATCTTTTAGGACCGAGATGAGAAAATCATTTTTCACACAGAGTGGTGAATCTGTTGAATTCTCTGCCACAGAAGGTAGTTGAGGCCAGTTCATTGGCTATATTTAAGAGGGAGTTAGATGTGGCCCTTGTGGCTAAAGGGTTTCAGGGGATATGGAGAGAAGGCAGGTACAGGATACTGAGTTGGATGATCGGCCATGATCATATTGAATGGCGGTACAGGTTCGAACAGCCAAATGGCCTACTCCTGCACCTATTTTCTATGTTTGATGTTCATAGTTTTGTCCGAGCCAAGTTTAATACCCTGATGGTTCTGGGGAAGTAGCTATTCCTGAACCTGGTCGTTGCAGTCTTCAGGCTCCTGTACCTTCTACCTGAAGGTAGCAGGGAGACGAGTGTGTGGCCAGGATGGTGTGGTGTCCTGGCCCTCTTCCATTGTCAGAGTGAGGCCAAACGCAAATTGGAGGAACAGCATCTCATATTTCGCTTGTCAAGTCAAGTCACATTTATTGATCCACACACCAGGACCTCCTACTCTTTGCTCGCTGACCCTGGCCACTCCACCACCCTCCAGCAGCCCACAGCCATTTCGTTACCTGTAACCCGTTGCCTTACCTGCAACAGGTCCGTGGTCCCTGCCTGCTTCAAAAGATCCATCATTGTACCGATACCTAACAATGCCTCCCCAGCCTGTCTGAATGACTACCGTCCGGTGGCCCTCACCTCGGTAGTCATGAAATGCTTTGAGAGGCTGGTCAAGAAACACATCAGCGCCTTCCTCCCTCGCAACATGGACCCGTCACAATTTGCATACCATCCGAACAGATCCACGGATGATGCGGTCTCCCAGGTTTTGCACCTTGACAGCCAGAAGGGGGGCTACGTGAGGATGCAGTTCATAGACTTCAGTTCAGCCTTCAACACGATAGTCCCCACCAGACTGGCCGAGAAGCTACTGGAATTAGGGCTCAACACCCCCCTGTGTGCCTGGGCCCTGGACTTTCTCACCGCCAGGCCACAGGTAGTCAAGATGGGAGGGAATACATCGAAGTCCCTCACCCTGAGCACAGGATCCCCAGGGTTGCGTCCTCAGCCCCCCATTGTACTCCCTGTACACACATGACTGTGTGGCTAGGTTCAGCTCCAACTCGATAATCAAGTTTGCTGATGACACTGTGGTGGTGGGCCTGACCTCAAACAACGATGAGAAGGCCTACTGGGAGGAGGTGGCTGATCTGGCATTCTGGTGTCAGGACAACAGCCTCCTCTTGAACATCAAAAAAACTAAGGAGCTGATCGAGGACTTATAAGGGCACATCATCCGAGGACGTACACATCATTGAGGATAAATGGGGATACTGTGGATAGGGTGAGCTGTTTTAAATACCTGGGAGTCCACATCTCTGAGGACATGACATGGACATCACACGCTGCAGCACTCGTGAGTAAGGCAAGGCAGCGCCTTTACCACCTCAGGCAATTGAGGAAATTCAGAGTGTCTCCGAGGATCCTCCAGTGCTTCTACTCAGCGGCTGTGGAAAGCATCTTGTCCGGAAATATTACAATCTGGTTTGGGAATTGCTCTGCCTAGGTCAAGAAGGCTCTGCAGAGAGTAGTGCGTTCGGCCGAACGCACTATGGGAACTTCACTCACCCCTCTGCAGGAACTATACATCAGAAGGTGCAACTCCAGAGCCAATAAGATCATGGGAGACCACTTCCACCCCTGCAACGGACTGTTCCAGCTGCTACGGTCAGGCAAACGCCTCCGTTGCCATGCTGTGAGAACAGAGAGGTTGAGAAGGAGTTTCTTCCCAGAGGCCATTAGGACTGTAAACTCCTATCTCACCAGGGACTAACTTTACTGTACCTCTCTACTGTTTCAAAAAAAAAAGCTGTTTTTTTCCCCCTTTCTCCTTCCGCCCACTATATTTAATATGTAAAAGAATATGTGATTCTGTTCCATTCTGTTTGTAGTTTGTTTGTTTGTTTGTTTGTTTTTTGCACAATCCGCAAGCATTGCCACTTTTCATTTCACTGCACATCTCGTATGTGTATGTGACGAATAAACTTGACTTGAATTGAACCTGGACTCAGCACCGGGCCTGAAGTTTCCACACTGCAGACTCCCACTGCTCTGGATCTGACTGCGCTGGGTCCTAATGCTAGGCCCCCCCAACCCTGGTAATCTCAGTGGCTGTTCCACTGTGTCTTCCCCATTCCCCTCAAACCATGTGACGCCAGCTCTTCCCCACCCACACTACAGTCCGCATACCCCCCTACCCCCTGACCACCCACCACCCCCAACAGACATCGCCTTGGCCTCAGTCCACTCACCTGCCTTCCTCCGGCCCCAACGCACATCCCTGCCGTGTGTTCGCCATCCTCCCTGACCTCCCCCTCTCAGATACCGAACGGTCTGTCCTCAGCAGAGGCCTCTCCTTTGTCCCCTCCGTCCACACCTCAATGAGTTCCGCACCCGCCGCGATTTGGAGCTCTTCTACCATCGCCTTCGCCTCACACCGCCTTGTCCTGGGCAGAGCAATTCCCAAACCACATCATGATGTTTCCAGACAAGATGCTTTCCGCAAAGTCCACGAGCATCGCCACTTTTCATTTCACTGCACATCTCGTATGTGTATGTGACGAATAAACTGAAACTTGAACTGGCAACAGCGCCACCGGATGCCCTTACGACCTCTCTCTCCCCACCACCAATGGGAGCGCCGTGAATTACGTCATTCGGCTGTCACGTGTCGGGGGGGCGGGAGAATGGAGGTCTGGTGTCACGTGTCGGGGGTGGAGAATGGAGGTCTGGTGTCACGTGTCGGGGGCGGGTGAATGGAGGTCTGGTGTCACGTGTCGGGGGGCGGGTGAATGGAGGTCTGGTGTCACGTGTCGGGGGCGGGTGAATGGAGGTCTGGTGTCACGTGTCGGGGGGGCGGGTGAATGGAGGTCTGGTGTCACGTGTCGGGGGCGGGTGAATGGAGGTCTGGTGTCACGTGTCGAGGGGGTGAATGGAGCTCTGGTGTCACGTGTCGAGGGGGGTGAATGGAGGTCTGGTGTCACGTGTCGGGGGCGGGCGGGGAGTTTGGGAAGAAGTGAAGGGAAACAGAGGAGAGGAGGTTGGGGGGGAGGAGAAGGGAAGGGGGATATGGCTGAGGGGTGGGAAGGGAGGAGGGTGGGGAAGCGGAGAGGGGAGGAGGGATGGGGGAAGAGAGGTGAGAAAGGAGGGGAGGGAGAAGAGGAGAGGTTTAGGGGAGGGGGACAAGACGGGATACATCGATAAATAGACAATAGGTGCAGGAGGAGGCCATTCGGCCCTTCGAGCCAGGACCGCCATTCAATGTGATCATGGCTGATCATCCACAATCAGTTCCCCGTTCCTGCCTTCTCCCCATATCCCTTGATTCCGCCAGCACTAAGAGCTCTATCTAACTCTCTTTTGAACGCATCCAGTGAATCGGCCTCCACTGCCATCTGAGGCAGAGAATTCCACAAATCGGTTACGGTGGCGCAGCAGTAGAATTGCTGCCTTACAGCGAATGCAGCGCCGGAGACCTGGGATCGATCCCGACTACGGGTGCTGTCTGTACGGAGTTTGTACGTTCTCCCCGTGACCTGCGTGGGTGTTCTCCGGAATCTTCGGTTTCCTCCCACACTCCAAAGACGTACAGGTTTGTAGTTTAATTGGCTTGGTGAATGTAAAAATTGTCTCGAGTGGGTGTAGGATAGTGTGCGGGGATCCCTGGGCGGCGCAGACCAGGTGGGCCGAAGGGCCTGTTTCCACGCTGTATCTCCAAACTAAATGGTTATGGGGAGAAGGCAGGAAAATTGGATTAGGAGGCATAGATTAGCCATGATTGAATGGCGGAGTGGACTCGATGGGCCAAATGGCCTAATACTACTATAACTTGTGAAGAATGAAGAACAATATGAATGTGAAGATAGACACAAAATGCTGGAGTAACTCAGCGAGTCAGGTAGCATCTCTGGAGAGAAGGGAACGGGTGACTTTTCGGGTCGAGAACCCTTTACAACGTGTTCTCTGCTCTCTGGGCTGGCGTTGTGAACGTGCACTGAGACAGACTTCTCTTCATCCACCTTTTATTAAGAAAATGCAAAAACACAGAAACAGCGGCCGCCTCTCTCGGTGGTGAATCTTCGCCGGTCCCAGGATCCCGCGTGGTCGGGAGGGTGGGACGGTTCCCGCTGCCCAGCCCTGCATGGAGAGGGGGTGCTGGGTACCGGACCCAGTGACGCCCCCCCCACCCCCACCCCCAACAATCTTCCCCGTGATCTGGGTGGGGGGTGGCAGGGGAGGAGGATCCAGGCAGCATCTCTGGGGAACATGGACAGGGCACAGAGTGCCGGAGTAACTCAGCGGGTCAGGCAGCATCTCTGGGGAACATGGATAGGACACAAAGTGCCGGAGTAACACAGCGGGTCAGGCACCCTTAACGCGTGTCAAGGGTTATGGGGAGAAGGCAGAAAAATGGGATTAGGAGGCAGAGATCAGCCATGATTGAATGGCGGGGTGGACTCGATGGGCCGAATAGCCTAATTCTACTGCGATAACTTGTGAGCATCTCGAACGGGTGACGGTTTGGGTCGAGACCCTTCTTCAGACTGAATGTGCGGGAGGGGGAGACAAAGCTGGGAGGGTTACTCCAGTCTGGGCTTGTGGGGGGGGGGCAGGAATGGGGGAGAGGGGAGGGGGCGAGAATGGGGGGAGATTCCCCGGGTGGTCAGTTGTATTTCTGCCGTTTCCAGAAGCGTTTGAGGTCGGGGTGGCCGGTGGGGGTGACCACCATTAGCCGCTTGGGATTCTCCCACACCAGCTGCCCCAGGTCCCGCGCATAGTCACGCAACAACTCAAAGTCCACCTGCGGCAGGAGCTGGTTGCACAGCACACCTGGAGGGGGGGGGGGAGGGGGAGAGAAGTGGGTGAGGGGAAGTAAGGAGGGAGAAGGGGGAGATCACACTAAACTCGACCATGAGATCTCGAGGCTGCAGGAGTAGGCCATTCCCCCTTTGAACCAGCACCGCCATTCAATATGATCATGGCTGATCATCTTAAATCAGTAATCAGTTCCTGCACTCTCCCCATATCCTTTGATTCCGTTAGCCCGAAGTGCTAAACCTAACTCTCTCTTGAAAACATCCAGTGAATCGGCCTCCACTGCCTTCTGTGGCAAAGAATTCCACAGGTTCACAACTCCCTGGTGTTATATGAGTATTTCCTGAGCAGTCTGTGACCCACAGCGCTGTGACCATTGCGCTATATTTAGAGCCCACAGCGCTGCAGCCCACAGCTCTTTGTTTAAATTGCCACGCGTTAAACTGTGAACGTGAAGGAGCCGCTGGTGAAGATGCTTTGTCACAAAGGGGGAGGGGGGGTGTCCGGGCCATCGCCGTGGACAAGAGTGGCTTGTGAGTGGGGGGAGGGGGGGAGAGGAGGGCGTGATATGATCTTGGCTGATCATCTAAAATCAGTACCCCGTTCCTGCTTTCTCCACATATCCCTTTATTCCTTTCACCCCAAGAGCAACAATAGACAATTGGTGCAGGAGTAGGCCATTCGGCCCTTCGGCCCTTCGAGCCAGCACCGCCATTCAAAGTGATCATGGCTGATCAGCCCCAATCAGTGCCCTCCATAATGTTTGGGACAAAGACCCATCATTTATTTATTTGCCTCTGTACTCCACAATTTGAGATTTGTAATAGAAAACAAATCACATGTGGTTAAAGAGCACATTGTCAGATTTTAATAAAGGCCATTTTTATACATTTTGGTTTCACCATGTAGAAATTAAAGCAGTGTTTATACATAGTCTCTCCATTTCAGGGCACCATATTGTAGGTATGTTACAAAACTTACCTTCAGTCGCGCTGTAATTCTGCCACTGGCCGTGTGCGCGATTTTGGCGCCTTTAAGGGGGGGGCGGGGTTAAAACGCGGTTTCTCCTCCCTTGTCCTGGAAATATTTTGTTGGAGTACAAACCTTCGCTGACAAAATCGTTCCTACCGGCGTTTTGTGAATTTTTTTTTAAAATTAAATCGTCAATGTCAGTGCTACAGTCATTTTAAAAGCAGCTCCTGAAGCGTCAACGCCAATAACGGGGACGGATTTCACACAATGGACAGGTAAACGAAAGTGCTTTCTTTAAATGTATAAAAGTGCTTCTTAAGAAGCCTTTAATTCACATTTTGTCATGCGACACGGTGATTTTATTCCCCGAATTAACGGCAGTATTTTTCATGCCAATACGGGGTTAAATTCACCGCAAATGAACGTTCCAAAAGATCGCGTTCCAGAAATTCTCACTCGCAAGATGAATTAAATCCCCATTAATTTACAGGTATTAAACATTCAATTCCTTCCATTTGGCCTGTAAATTCATGAAAATTAGATTTAAAAATTATGTTATATTGTGAATTATTGTGTGAATGTTATTTGGACACTTAGGCTATTTAAAAATGTTAATCTATTCTTAAGAAATTGATAGATGTTTAGATCTAGTAATTGAATTTTGTAATTAGCTACAATTAGGTAACTAACTAATTATATGCTTTACTTTCATGTCTTCGAAGTAAGATTGTTTCATATTTGTGTCAGAATGCTTCAATCTATAATACCTGAAAATTTCTTTCAGTTACCATAATTTTTAAGAAAGTTATGGGCTTTTAACTGTCCTCGATCACAGCTTTTGTGTTAAGTCAATGGAAAAGCAATAGGGAACTAGATGCTAATTTCTGAGTATGATAATGGCCATAACTTTTTTAATACTGAAGATATGAAAGTGAATTAAGTGTCAAATTAAACTTCTTTTTATGCTTTATCTGATGGGATAAATTGCAGACTTTATTTTTTAAATCTCAAAATTTTGTAACATTGCTACATATTGTTTGGGACACAGCAATGTCATGTAAATGAAAGTAGTCATGTTTAGTATTTTGTTGCATGTCCTTTGCATTGAATGACTGCTTGAAGTCTGCGATTCATGGACATCAACAGTTGCTGGATGTTTTCTCTGGTGATGCTCTGCCAGGCCTGTATTGCAGCCATTTTTAGCTTTTGTTTGTTTTGGGTCTAGACCTCTTCAGTTTTCTCTTCAGCATATAAAAGGCATGCTCAATTGGGTTCAGATCGGGTGATTGACTTGGCCACTCAAGAATTGGCCATTTTTTTAGCTTTGAAAAACTCCTTTGTTGCTTTTGCAGTATGTATGGGATCATTGTCTTGCTGTAGAATGAACCGCCGGCCAATGAGTTTTGAGGCATTTGTATGAACTTGAGCAGATAGGATGTGTCTCTACACTTCAGAATTCTTCATGTTACTACCATCAGCAGTTGTATCATCAATGAAGATAAGTGAGTCAGTACCTTCAGCAGCCATACATGCCCAGGCCATAACACACCCACCACCGTGTTTCACGAATGAGGTGGTATGCTTTGGATCTTGGGCAGTTCCTTCCCTCCTCCATATTTTGCTCTTGCCATCACTCTGATGTAAGTTAATCTTTGTCTCATCTGTCCACAAGACCTTTTTTCCAGAACTGTGGTTGCTCTTTTAAGTACGTCTTGGCAAACTGTAACCTGGCCATCCTATTTTTGTGGCTATCCAGTGGTTTGCATCTTGCAGTGTAGCCTCTGTATTTCCGTTCATGAAGGGGATTTTTTCTTTATTATAGAGAGAATTCTTCTGTCATCAGCTTTGGAGGTCTTCCTTGGCCTGCCAGTCCCTTTGTGATTAGTAAGGTCACCAGTGCTCTCTTTCTTCTTAATGATGGTCCAAACAGTTGATTTTGATAAGTCTAAGGTTTGGCTGATGTCTCTAACAGTTTTATTCTTGTTTCTCAGTCTCATAATGGCTTCTTTGACTTTCATAGAAACATAGAAAATAGGTCAAGGAGGAGGCCATTCGGTCCTTCGAGCCAGCACCGCCATTCATTGCGATCATGGCTGATCGTCCCCAATCAATAACCCGTGCCTGCCTTCTCTCCATATCCCTTGATTCCACTAGCCCCCAGAGCTCCATCTAATTCTCTCTTAAATCCATCCAGTGATTTGGCCTCCACTGCCCTCTGTGGCATGGAATTCCACAAATTCACAACTCTCTGGGTGAAAATGTTTTTCTCACCTCAGTCTTAAATGGCCTCTCCTTTATTCTAAGACTGTGGCCCCTGGTTCTGGACTCGCCCAACATTGGGAACATTTTTCCTGCATCGAGCTTGTCCAGTCCTTTTATGATTTTATATGTTTCTATAAGATACCCCTTCATCCTTCTGAACTCCAGTGAATACAAGCCTAGTCTTTTCAATCTTTCCTCATATGACAGTCCCGCCATCCCAGGGATCAATCTCGTGAACCTACGCTGCACTGCCTCAATCACAAGGATGTCCTTCCTCAAATTAGGAGACCAAAACTGTATGCAATACTCTAGATGTGGTCTTACCAGAGCCCTATACAACTGCAGAAGAACCTCTCCTATACTGAAATCCTCTTGTTACGAAGGCCAACATTCCATTAGCTTTCTTCACTGCCTGCTGTACCTGCACGTCAACTTCCAGTGACTGGTGTACAAGGACACCTAGGTCTCGCTGTACCTCCCCCTTACCTAACCTAACCCCATTTAGATAATGATCTGCCCCCTTGTTTTTGCCACCAAAGTGGATAACCTCACATTTATCTATGTTATACTGCATCTGCCATGCATCTGCCCACTCACTCAACCTGTCTAGGTCAACCTGCAACCTCCTAACATCCTCTTCACCGTTCACGCTGCCACCCAGCTTTGTGTCATCCGCAAACTTGCTAGTGTTGCTCCTAATTCCCTCTTCTCTCATTAATATATATGGTAAACAGTTGCAACGGCAACACCGAGCCTTGTGGCACTCCACTCGCCACTGCCTGCCATTCTGAAAAGGACCCGTTCACTCCTACTCTTTGCTTCCTGTCTGCCAACCAATTTTCTATCCACGTCAACACCCTACCCCCAATACCATGCGCTCTAATTTTAGTCACCAGTCTCCTGTGCGGGACTTTATCAAAGGCTTTCTGAAAGTCTAGATACACCAGATACACTGGCTCCCCTTCATCCATTTTACTTGTCACATCATTAGCACAACTTTGATCCTCATGTTGATAAACAGCAATAAGTTTCCAAATGTGATGGAAAGACTGGAGGAAAGACTAGGTGCTGAGAGCTCTCTTATACCTGCATTAAGGAGGCAATTAAACACAAACGCCTGTTGAGCAATTACAAATGCCTGTGAAGCCATGTGTCCCAAACATTATGGTGCCCTGAAATGGGGAGACTGTGTATAAACACAGCTGTAATTTCTACATGTTGAAACCAAAATGTATAAAATTGGCCTTTATTAAAATCTGACAATCTGGCCCTGCCTTTGGTGGAGAAGCTTGTGTGGTCCTGAGATCCTGAGAGCGATGCCGTCTGGAGCGATGCTCCTGGTAGGGCCACCCATGGGGGTAAGGTCGAGGGGAGAGGACTCGGACAGAGAGCAATCCAACCGAGACCTCAACGGTGGAACAGGCAGAGGACGTTGGCTGACCTTAGTGGAGCGTCACAACTGCTGGGAATGCAGAAGAAAGCTGCAGCAGAAAAGGGTGTCGGGTCGTCTTGGACTCCATGCCACGGGATCCTGACCCAGATCTGTCAAGGACCGTGGGGTGGCTGTCTGTGCACCAGTCTACCCACGTTAAACAAAGTCACGCATAGGCGTCCCCCATGAGAAGATAGTCTTACTCGTTTCGAGTGACTGCCGATGATGACAACCCCCCCCCCCTCACCCCTCCAACTGGTGAGCGTCAGACAGTAGACAATAGGCGCAGGAGTAGGCCATTCGCCCCTTCGAGCCAGCACCGCCATGCACTGTGATCATGGCTGATCATCCCCAATCAGTACCCCGTGCCTGCCTTCTCCCCATATCCCCTGACTTCGCTATCTTTAAGAGCCCTATGTAGGTCTCTCTTGAAAGTATTTAGAGATGAGAAAAACATTTTTCACACAGAGAGTGGTGAATCTGTGGAATTCTCTGTCACAGAAGGTAGTTGAGGCCAGTTCATTGGCTATATTTAAGAGGGAGTTAAATGTGGCCCTTGTGGCTAAAGGGATCAGGGGGTATGGAGAGAAGGCAGGTACAGGATACTGAATTGGATGATCAGCCATGATCGTATTGAATGGCGGTGCAGGCTCGAAGGGCCAAATGGCCTACTCCTGCACCTATTTTCTATGTTTCTATGTTTAATGTTCATAGTTTTGTCCGAGCCGAGTTTAATAGCCTGATGGCTGTGTGGAAGTAGCTATTCCTGAACCTGGTCGTTGCAGTCTTCAGGCTCCTGTACCTTCTACCTGAAGGTAGCAGGGAGATGAGTGTGTGGCCAGGATGGTGTGGTGTCATAGCCCTCTTCCATTGCCACAGTGAGGCCAAACGCAAATTGGAGGAACAGCATCTCATATTTCGCTTGTCAAGTCAAGTCATGTTTATTTATATAGCACATTTAAGAAACAACTCTCGTTGGCCAAAGTGCTTTACATTTGTATAAGAATAGTATAACAAACAAACTACATACATATAGCCCTCGCTCAGAGGACGTCAAGAAAGGCTTGGGAGTACAGATGGGGTTTTAGTCTCGATTTAAAGGAGTCGATGGAGGGGGCAGTTCTGATGGGAAGAGGGATGCGGTTCCACAGTCTAGGAGCTGCAACTGCAAAGGTGCGGTCGCCCCTGAGCTTATGCCTAGACCGCGGGATATTCAGCAACCCAAGTCAGCCGATCTGGGGAGCTTACACCCCAGCGGTATGAATATTGGTGTATCTATAGTCATATAGTGATACAGTGTGGAAACAGGTCATTCGGCCCAACTGGCCCACACCGGCCAACATGTCTAACTTCAAGTATTCCCTCCCTCTCCATCCCTCCCCCACTCAAGTCGCACCAGCTTCTGATTCTCACCTAGCAAACAGCTAACAATGGCCTGTTTGCTTTATCATTGCTACTATTTTTACATAACTTTCATTCATTTGTTCTATATCACTCTACATCATCGTCTATATCTCTCGTTTCCCATTTCCGCGCCTTTCAGTTTGAAGAAGGATCTTGACCCGAAACGTCACCCATTCCTTCTCTCCAGAGTTGCTGCGTGTCCCGCTGAGTTACTCCAGCATTTTGTGTCTTATCTTCAGTTTAAACCAGCATCTGCACTTCCTTCCAGCCCAATATATTTCTTAATTAGAAACATAGAAAATAGGTGCAGGAGGAGGCCATTCGGCCCTTCGAGCCAGCACCGGCATGCATTGTGATCATGGCTGATCGTCCTCTATCAATAACCCATGCCTGCCTTCTCCCCATTTCCCTTAACTCCACTAGCCCCTAGAGCTCTATCTAACTCTCTCTTAAATCCATCCAGTGACTTGGCCTCCACTGCCCTCTGTGGCAGGGAATTCCATAAATTCACAACTCTCTGGGTGAAAAAGTTTTTTCTCACCTCAGTCTTAAATGTCCTCCCCTTTATTCTAAGACTGTGGCCCCTGGTTCTGGACTGGCCCAACATTGGGAAAAAATTTCCTGCATCTAGCTTGTCCAGTCCTTTTTTAATTGAATATGCTTCCATAAGATCCCCCCCTCATCCTTCTAAACTCCAGTGAATACAAGCCTAGTCTTTCCAATCTTTCCTCATATGACAGCCCTGCCATCCCAGGGATCAATCTCGTGAACCTGCGCTGCACTGCCTCAATCACAAGGATGTCCTTCCTCAAATTAGGGGACCAAAACTGTACACAATACTCCAGATGTGGTCTCACCAGAGCCCTATACAACTGCAGAAGAACCTCTTTACTCCTATACTGAAATCCTCTTGTTATGAAGGCCAACATTCCATTAGCTTTCTTCACTGCCTGCTGTATCTGCACGCCAACTTTCAGTGACCGGTGTAAAAGGACACCCAGGTCTCGCTGCACCTCCCCCTTACCTAACCTAACCTCATTGAGATAATAATCTGCCCCCTTGTTTTTGCCGCCAAAGTGGATAACCTCACATTTATCTATATTATACTATTATAATTCTTTTGGACATGTCCTCTGTATCGATTTGTGAATTATTTTTCTCTCTCAAGACAATGTACAAGATTGCAGTTCATCATCTCAGTGGATACCAATGCTCTCTCTCTCTCGAGCTAATTAGGAATTTGCTCACTTTTTATATGGTGAAGTTATAAAATCTAGATCTATTGCACGTCACTGCAAATGGTTGAGTAAAAACCAAATAAACTCAGCAGGTCAGGCAGCATCTGTGGGTGAAAATGGACAGGTAACATTATGTCGAATAGTTGAGCTCCCCTTCCACCAATATTCCTTCCTCCAGCTTCACAATTCGAAACTCTTTAATCCTTTTGTTTCACACCTTCTGCATCATGTCTGTCCACCATCTGCCTTTCAAACACCCCCCTTACCCGCATCAACCTATTACACACCAAACTTTATCCCACCCCTCCTCTCATCCAGCTTTCTCACTTCCACCCCCCCCCCCACCACCACCACCACACAACAGTCCGTGTGAAGAAGGGTCCTGGGCCAAAACCTCACCAGTAGACTATTATCTGAATGGTGGCCGATTAGGAAAAGGGGAGATGCAACGAGACCTGGGTGTCATGGTACACCAGTCATTGAAAGTAGGCATGCAGGTGCAGCAGGCAGTGAAGAAAGCGAATGGTATGTTAGCATTCATAGCAAAAGGATTGAGTATAGGAGCATAGAAACATAGAAAATAGGTGCAGGAGTAGGCCATTCGGCCGTTCGAGCCTGCACCGCCATTCAATATGATCATGGCTGATCATCCAACTCAGTATCCTGTACCTGCCTTCTCTCCATACCCACAGATCCCTTTAGCCACAAGGGCCACATCTAACTCCCTCTTAAATATAGCCAATGAACTGGCCTCAACTACTTTCTGTGGCAGAGAATTCCACAGATTCACTACTCTCTGTGTGAAAAATGTGTTTCTCATCTCGGTCCTAAACGATTTCCCCCTTATCCTTAAACTGCGACCCCTTGTTCTGGACTTCCGCAACATCGGGAACAATCTTCCTGCATCTAGCCTGTCCAACCCCTTAAGAATTTTGTAAGTTTCTATAAGATCCCCCCTCAATCTTCTAAATTCTAGCGAGTACAAGCTGAGTCTATCCAGTCTTTCTTCATATGAAAGCCCTGACATCCCAGGAATCAGTCTGGTGAACCATCTCTGTACTCCCTCTATGGCAAGAATGTCTTTCCTCAGATTAGGAGACCAAAACTGTACGCAATACTCCAGGTGTGGTCTCACCAAGGCCCTGTACAACTGCAGTAGAACCTCCCTGCTCTTATATCTGGTGAGATAATAGCTGGTGAGTTTTTGTTTGTGTTGTTGAGGGATAGATATTGCCCAAAGAGCTCATTTGCAGTGGTTAAAAATGGGTTATAAAATCTTTAATGATATCAACGGGCAGGTAGGGTCTTGCCTTAATGTTTCATCTGATCACTTGGATACTGCACTGAAATATCAATGAAACTAGGTGGGTTGAACCCAGAACCTGAGGAGACAACATATTAAAATTATATCCAATTTAATTTAGTCAAGTCACATTTATTTATTAATCACACCTCCTACTTACCCCTGGACCATGACCCCACTGACGAGCACCAGGCCACCATCTCCAGCACCATCACCGACTTCTTCAACTCCCACGCCCTGCCCAACCGAGCCTCCAACCTCATCGTTCCCCAGCCCCGCACGGCCCGATTTTACCTTCTCCGCAAAATCCACAAACCTGACTGTCCCGGTAGACCGATTGTCTCTGCCTGTTCGTGCCCCACCGAACTCATCTCCACCTACCTTGACTCCATCCTATCCCCCTTGGTTAAATCCCTCCCTACCTATGTTCAAGACACCTCAGACACTCTCCGTCGTCTCTGCGCATTCCATTCTGTAGGCCCTCACCCCCTCATCTTCACCATGGACATCCAGTCACTCTACACCTCCATCCCCCACCAGGATGGTCTCAAAGCCCTCCGGTTCTTCCTCGACCAGAGAAGCAACCTATACCTGGCTACTTACACCCTCCTCCGCCTAGCGGAGTTGGTCCTTACCCTCAATAACTTCTCGTTTGACTCCTCCCATTTCCTCCAAATACAAGGCGTAGCTATGGGCACACGCATGGGCCCCAGCTACGCCTGCCTCTTTGTCGGGTACGTCGAACAATCCTTGTTCAATACGTACCAGGGCCCCATCCCCGACCTCTACCTCTGCTACATCGATGACTGCTTTGGTGCCACCTCCTGCACCCACACACAACTGACTGACTTCATCCACTTCACCACCAACTTGCATCCGGCACTCAAATACACCTGGACCATTTCAGACACTTCCCTACCATTCCTTGACCTCACTATCTCCAACGCAGGTGATAGACTTCTGACCGACATCCACTATAAACCTACTGACTCCCATGGCTTTCTGGACTACACTTCTTCCCACCCTGCTTCCTGTAAGGACTCCATCCCCTACTCCCAATTCCTCCGTCTACGCCGCATCTGCTCCCAGGATGAGGCGTTCCACACCAGGGCATCCGAAATGTCCTCATTCTTCAGGTAACGGGGTTTCCCCTCCACCATATATGAGGCTTGCACCAGGGTCTCTTCCATACCCCGCAACATTGCTCTCTCTCCCCATCCCCCCACTCGCAACAAGGGCAGAGTCCCCCTAGTCCTCACCTTTCACCCCACCAGCCGTCACATACAACAAGTGATCCTCCGTCAGTTTCGCCGCCTTCAACGTGACCCCACCACTCGCCACATCTTCCCATCTCCCCCCATGTCTGCCTTCCGCAAAGACCGCTCCCTCCATAACTCCCTTGTCAATTCTTCCCTTCCCTCCCGTACCACCCCCTCCCCGGGCACTTTCCCTTGCAACCGCAAGAGATGCAACACTTGTCCCTTCACCTCCCCCCTCGACTCCATTCAAGGACCTAAGCAGTCCTTCCATGTGCGACAGAGGTTCACCTGCATCTCCTCCAACCTCATCTATTGCATCCGCTGCTCTAGATGTCAGCTGATCTACATCGGTGAGACCAAGCTGAGGCTTGGCGATCGTTTCGCCAAACACCTCCGCTCGGTCCGCAATAACCAACTTGACCTCCCGGTGGCTCAGCACTTCAACTCCCCGTCCCATTCCGTATCCGACCTCTCTGTCCTGGGTCTCCTCCATGGCCAGAGCGAGCAACACCGGAAATTGGAGGAACAGCACCTCATATTCCGCTTGGGGAGTCTGCATCCTGGGGGCATGAACATTGAATTCTCCCAATTTTGCTAGCCCTTGCTGTCTCCTCCCCTTCCTCAGCCCTCGGGCTCCTCCTCCGCCTTTTTCCTTTCTTCTCCCCACCCCCCATCAGTCTGAAGAAGGGTTTCGGCCCGAAACATTGCCTATTTCCTTCACTCCATAGATGCTGCTGCACCCGCTGAGTTTCTCCAGCATTTTTGTGTACCTTCATGAATGAATGAATACTTTATTGTCATTATAACATGTAAACATGTACAACGACATTAGAAATGCTAACCAGTCAGTGCACACATTTTCTTAGAGCAAAAGTCTAAGATAAACAACTAAAATAAATAACATGAAAAAAAAAACATTCTTCTGTCGACTTCCCAGTCCCTTTGGTGTGTAGCGCACCTGTACTCATTTGGTGGCTACATTAAGTGTATTTATTGCTGTGGGATAAAAACTGTTTTTGAGTCTGTTTGTCCTTGTCCTCATTGATCTGTACCGTCTGCCTGACGGCAGCAGTACAAACAGGGAGTGACCGGGGTGGAAAATGTCCTTTATGATCTTCTTGGATTTTTTGAGACAGTGGGAACTGTGTAGGTCCTTCAAGGTGAGGAGAGGGCAGCCGATAATCTTCTGGGCGTTGACAATTGCCCTCTGGAGCGCTTTCCTCTTAGCCGCTGTGCAGCTGGTGTACCACACGCATACACAGTATGTTAAGATGCTCTCAATTGAGCATTGATAAAAGGATAGCAGCAGTCTCTGGGTGATGTTGTTCTTCCTGAGCACCCTCAGGAAGTACAGTCTCTGCTGGACCTTTTTCAGCAGCGCAGAGGTGTTCACGCTCCAAGTCAGGTCCTCCTCAATGTGGATTCCCAGGAAGCGGATGATTAGTGTAATGTCCGTTTTCTTCTTCCTATAGTCAATTATGAGTTCCTTGGTCTTTGAGGTGTTGAGGAGCAGGTTATTTTCTCCACACCACCCTGTCAGCTGCTCCACCTCATCCCTGTAGGCGTACTCATCCCCCCCAGAGATGAGCCCCACCACCATCATACCAAAGATACTAGAGGAGCTCTCTCTCTCTCCCTCTCCCCCTCTCTCTCTCTCCCTCTCTGAAGCTGGTCAGTGATTGGCTGCAATGCAATCCCATTAGATACAGCGGTTGATTGGCCGTTTTTTCCCCTCATTTCAAGATCGTCCTGTTACGATTTTTCACACTTTTTAAACTTTAAAAATCGGAACAAATGCGATAAAATAGGACTCGTTGGCGGGTATGAAGTCCCCGCCGCGTCACCGCTGAAGCTCTGGGCCCGACTCCGGGAAAGGCCGCATCAAACCAGCTGTAAGGCCGCGAGGAGGCAGCGATGGAACAACAAGGAAGAAAGTCGCCTCTCCGTGGAGGTGGGTGGATGGGAACTGTTTCCCCCTATTCCCCCCCCCCCCCCCACCACACAAGACATACAGAGAAACACTGAAACATACTGGAACGATGTTGTCAAGCTGGAAAGGGTACAGAGAAGTTTATCGAGGATGTTGCCAGGGTTAGAGGGTGTGAGCTATAGGGAGAGGTTGTCGGCTGGGTCTCTATTCCTTGGAGCGCAGGAGGATGAGAGGTGATCTTATAGTGGTGTATAAAATCATGAGAGGAATAGATCGGGTAGATGCACAGAGTCTCTTGCCCAGAATAGGGGAATCGAGGACCAGAGGACAGAGGTTTAAGGTGAAGGGGAAAAGACAATAGAAATCTGAGGGGTCACTTTTTCACACAAAGGGTGGTGGGTGCGTGGAACAAGCTGCCAGAGGAGGTAGTTGAGGCTGGGACTATCCCATCATTTAGGGTGGGCAGTAGGACATCAAAAACCATTGCCGTGAGCACTGGCTCGCCCCAAGGCTGTGTCCTAAGCCCCCTGCTGTTTAGTCTGCTAACACATGACTGTACTGCTAGACTCAACAACAACTTCATCAACAAGTTCGCTGATGACACAACAGTGGTGGGTCTCATCAGTGACAATGATGAGTCGGCGTACAGGATGGAGGTGGAGCTGCTCACAGGATGGTGCAAATCCCACAACCTCATTCTCAACGTGGGAAAAACTAAGGAGATGGTGGTTGACTTCAGGAGGGCGGGAAAACAACACCATACACCTCTGCACATCGATGGAGCTGATGTGGAAAGGGTCAACAGCGTGAAGTTCCTAGGACTCCACCTGTCAGATGACCTGACGTCCACGACCAACACCACAGCACTGGTCAAGAGAGCCCAGCAACGACTACACCCTCTCCGAAGACTACGTAAAGCAGCTCTCCCCACTACACACCTACGAACTTTTTATAGGGGGACAATCGAGAGCACATTAACCTACGGCATCACTTCCTGGTTCGGGAGCTGCAAGGCGTACGAACGGCACCAACTAGACAGGATTGTGAAGACCGGCAGCAGGATTATTGGTGCTCCACTCCCTTTCCTGCTGGACATATACAGGAAGAGATGTATCAGCAGAGCCATCTCCATCATCAAAGACCCCTACCACCCATCGCATCACATATTCTCCATCCTGCCATCTGGGAAGAGGTACCGGAGCATTAGGTGCAAAACCAGCAGGATGCTCCTCAGCTTCTTCCCGCAGATTATAAAACTGATAAACGGACTTTGTCCCCTGCCAAAGTATCGTGCACCAACCACCAACCTGGACACACTGCAGCAGAGCCACTGTCGTGCCGCTGCCGATCGGAACGCCTGTTGATGTTTAGTAGAGTAGAGTGTTAATTTGTTTATGATATATGTATTTTTACTTCTATTTATTTTTTACTGCACACTGAAATGGACACTGGTTGAGGAACGTTTTTTTGTTTCCTCTGGGTATGCGAATACTCAGGAAATGACAATAAAGATATACAATACAAATTTAAGAAACAATCAGACAGGTACCTGGATAGGACAGGTTTGGAGGGATATGGGCCAAATGCGGGCAGGTGGGAATAGTGTAGCTGGAACATATTGGCCGGTGTGGGCCAGTTGGGCTGATGGGCCTGTTTCCACACTGTATCACTCTATGAGTCCAAAGACACAAAATGCTGGAGTGACTCAGCGGGTCAGGCAACATCTCTGGAGAAAAGGAATAGGTGACGTTTCGGGTTGAGACCCTGCATTAGTTTTAGTTTGTCACGTGTACCGAGGTACAGTGAAAAACGTTTTGTTACGTTGCTGTCCAGTCAGCGGAAAGACTATACATGATTACAATCAAGCCATTCACCGTGTACTGATACATGATAAGGGAATCAGGTTCAGTGCAAGGTAAAGCCAGCAAAGTCTGATCAAGGATAATCCGAGGGTCATCTAAGAGGGAGATGGTAGTTCAGCGCTGTTCTCTGGATGTGGTTGGATGGTTCAGTTGCCAGAGGGAACTGCGGATGCTGGTTGGTAAGAGGATGAAGGGTCTCAACCCACAACGTCACCTCTCCACGTTCTCCAGAGATGCTGCCTGACCCGCTGAGTTACTCCAGCACTCTGTGTTTCTCCAGAAACGGGGGAAACAGGGACAGGCCCTTCGACCCATCTCGCCCAGGATGCCCTTCTGCTGATTCCATTTGCTAGCAAAATGTAGAACTGCAGATGCTGGTTTACAAAAAAATGACAGAGTGCTCCTCCTCCTCCCTTGTTCACCCACGGTCGGGGCCCTGACCCTCCGTAGTCGCAGCTGCGGGCGGCCCGATGTTCAAACCCTCTGGTCGGGATGGTCGGAACGCCGACGTCGGGACAGGTCGAGCACACCCCGCTGCCCGGAGCTCCCAAATCGGCCACCTCCTTACCGGAGACCGCGGCTTCCAGATGTTGTAGGCCGCAGGCCGGCGGTCAGAAAGTCCGCTCCACGCCTGCCACCAGAAGCTCCACAGACCGCGGCTTCCAGATGTTGTAGGCCGCAGGCCGGCGGTCTGAAAGTCCGCTCCACGCCTGCCACCAGAAGCTCCACAGACCACGGCTTCCAGATGTTGTAGGCCGCTGGCCAGCGGTCAGAGCGCTTCTCCGGCGACCCCCGGCAAGGGGGTCCGCGATGTTACATTCCCCGCTGCGTTGCCGCTGAAGCTCCGGGCCCGCGATGTTAGAGTCCCACACCTGCCAACATTTGAAAATTAAATATCTTACTCTGACTGCGCGGGTTGACGGAGTACGAGCGTCGAAGGCCCATTACGGGTGGGGTTATAACCATGTAAGAGTACAAGATGCATAACTTGTTTATTATGTATTTGTAATACAGTTTATTGTGTATTATATGTCATAGCTGCTTTCTTGTATTTGTCCAGAAGTTTATCATTGAAATTCATTTGGTAGCAACGTTTCCCCATGGCCTGGGGAATCGTTAAGAGTAGCAATGTTACAAAATTTTGAGATTTAAAAAATAAAGTCTGCAATTTATCCCATCAGATAAAGCATAAAAAGAAGTTTAATTTGACACTTAATTCACTTTCATATCTTCAGTATTAAAAAAGTTATGGCCATTATCATACTCAGAAATTAGCATCTTGTTCCCTA